>CP135580.1:4361454-4451086 GCA_032401905.1 Swietenia macrophylla | reverse complement strand
TGCTTGAAATTTTTTAAAAAAATTTAAAAAATAGAAAATAATACAAATTTTTATTTTTTAAAAATAAAAATAGCAGTAATTATTAATTAATTATTAAAATAGTAATAACTAAATAAAAATTAAAAAATAATTAGAAATTAAATATTCTTGTAAGGTAATTATTAAAATCTAAATTTAATTAATTTTTTTAAAATATTTAATTTTTTTAATTAATTTAAAATTATTTACCAAATAATTTTTATAATTTTATTTTACATGAAGAAAAATAAAAATAATTGAATAAAATTTAAAGATTAATTATAAATGTTAATCAATTAAAATTCATTTGAAATTTATTGCAATATAATAAACGTCAGTTTTTAAAATTTTTTAAATTAAAAAATAGATATAATTAAATTAAATTTAAATATTAATTATAAATGTTTACTAATTGAAATTCATTAGAAATTAATTAAAATATTATAAATAAGTTAAAAACATTATCAATATCACTTAAAATTTTGTTATTATTTTAAACGTTGATATAAAAATAAATATATTTTAATAAAAAATAATTATTAAATCTAAATGTAATATTTTAATTTTTTATAAATTAATTCAAATAATAAAAATGTCAATTTTTTATTCAAAATTAAGAATAAATGAAAGAAAATAATAAAAATTAATGGTAGTAAATTTATTATAATTTTTTTTAAATTTTTTTTGTAAATAATTATTTGTGCAATTTTACAAGTGAAAGCGGCATGCTAGTTGCAGTTAAAGATTATAAAAGATGAGCACTTTCATACAGAGACAAGTTATTTATCACATTTAGCGGTGATAGATCACATTAGAAGGAAATTGACAACATCACAAGTTAAACTATTAAGGCAGAAATGTTTTAGTAATTTTTTATTTATTGAAGATCTACATCATTTACCTATCCTCATTCATTATATGCTGTTACAAGAGTTACATAATTATGGTGATAACAATGAAATGTGGTTTCTCGTTGGAGGATAGACCATTCAATTTTCTCATATTGAGTTTGATCTTATTATTGGACTTACTTGCGGGTATTTTTCTGATTTATATGTATCTCAGAGTATATGATTGAGGGATACCTTTTTTTTGGTGATTTAGACATTATTATGCTAGACAATATTGAGACAGTTTTTGATGACATTGATTTTTCTAGCATATTAGATATTGATAAAGTTAGATTAGTGTTTTTTTATCTATTTAAGAAATTTCTATTTGGCAGAGGTAGATGGGGCCCATGTAGACTTATGGTTGCTGGATATGTTAGAGGATATTGATCAATTTAATAAATATTCATAGGGATCTATCGTCTTTCTTTACACAATTCAATCATTACGACGATCGATTCGTGTATAATATACTAAATAAAAGAGAGATGCATTGCATTTAGAGGCATTTGTCAAGAATTTTATAGGAAAGTACAATATTGTTGGGATGTCTATTGCATCCTAAAATTGAAATTATTATTTATTTTTGTAGTACTTTATTATAATAACACTTTTTTATTATTATTATAGGCTTGGATTTGTGTGATTGTGCCTAGTTTGTAAGATTGTATTGCAGCATGTATTAGTAATGATACCCCACGAATCTTATGGTGAAAAAATTTTAAACGTTCTTTTAGTCAAAAGATTGTATATAGGTATTTGTTTGCGAAATCTGCTGTAAGTAAATATTTTCAAATAACATATTAATTTTATGTTAAAGTAAATATTATATAGTCTTAAATGTTGAAATTTATCAATATATTTTTTTTAGAGACTGCTATTACTTAATGTGTTACAACTTGATCCCTATAAAAGTAATTTATCATATGTAGCACATTTACTTGATGTCATTCAGTTATATAGCAAATATTGTGGTAGTTTGCTTATGGATAAGATTTCTGATGCACGGACTCGAGTCGAATACTCCAGCATATAGGTAAAACTTATTGATGTAATATGATTTAAATTTTTTAATTGTTAAGTAATGCATTGATATCTTACTCAAATATATGCACCTATGTGTTGTAGCATATATAGTCAAGTCATTTGTCTATGTTACCACCTCAGTATGTGTCCACACCTCATTATTGTATGATTCCATATTGGCATTGTTTATTTATACCTTTATAACGTTATCCTCCGATGCCATCGTTACATTATGCTCCTACACAGTCATATTATGATTCACTAGCATATTCATTACATTATTCTCCTAGACTATCACATCATTATACATTCATGCCTTAGCCACATTATTCTTCTCCACCGTCATATCATCATTCACCCACACCAATGGCTTATTACGACAATAACTTCAAAAGGAGTGTGATGAATCAATTGGACATGATAGGTTCATATTACCGCGATATAAAAGATGACATTCAATGTATTGATCATAATGTGATGGAGTGCGAAGATTTTGAACTACTGTTGATCGTATTCTACTTTCTGCATTGATTTGTAATCAACATTAGGTTGCATGTGTCATTGATATGCCTAAACGCCATATACGGTTATATGACTATACACCACAAGGCCATTCTAATAAGAAGATAAACGAGGCATTGACACCACTATGTTAGCTATTACCCATTGTGATGTGCACATGTGACATTTATAGTACAAGGTCAGGCTTATATGATAGAAGTACGCCATTTTTTTTTTTTTTAACAGTAAGGTTACCTTGACAACTTATAGATAGTGCAGATTGCAAGATTTTTACATGTAAATTCATAGAGTATATTATGTTAGATCGACAGTGAAATTTTACTTCTGAGCATGGGTCATTTTTTAAGCTAAAGATGATACTTAATTTGTATACGAGATTATTACATTGATGACACTCAATTTATATTAGTTAGATTACTATATTTTTTGCACTTTATTCAATAATTAAGAAAAATAAAAAATATACTTTGCAATAACAAAATAATTATTAATTATTTATTAATTTAATAAATCTCACGTACTACTTAAAAATTAAATTCAACAATAAATCTTTTTTTAAAAAAAAGTCAAAAAAATTTGAATAATTAATTAATTTACACAAATATTAAAATATATTAGTTATTGAATAATAAAGTAATTAAATAATAATCACACATATTAATTAAAAATTAAATATGAAGTTAATGTCTTTTTAAAATAATTGTTTGTGAATTAATTTATATAATATTAATAATAAAAATATATATAACAATTATTTAATAACAAGTATAAAAATATTTAATAGATAATAAAATAATACATGATAATATTTTTATATAATACTACTATATTGTGATATTTACTAGTTTATTAATAACAACTTATTAATTATTAATTAGTTTAATAATTATTTTATGAAAGATTTTTTTATACTATACTAGTAAAATGATAATATAACATGTTAAATAAAATATAAAGTTGTATATGATAAATAAATAAAACATAAGAAAATACAATATATATCATTCATTTTCATTATGATATAATGGATTTTTGCATGTTGCTTAATTATATCTATATTACTTATAACAAAAACAACTATGAATGATTGCTTTCTCTCCTGTAGATTAGATACGTTGATTTCTTGGTCAACCAGATGGAACATGACTTATTGGTGGATTGATAATAGTAGTACACACCTCATTTAAAACTTCTCAGAAATTTTGGTCTCTAATAGGGTGAATTTCTTGTTCATATGCTGTTAAAAGTGTGCTATTTTTATAGTACTGTGAACAAAAGTGCCCATATCAACCTTTTATATATTTAATTGCTGTCATTGCATGAGCACATAGCAGTTGCTATAGATTAAAACGTTGTCATTGACATGTATTTGTGCTTAGATTGATCACAATAATTTCACCTCTACCAACCACTTTAAACTCATGTCAGAAAATAGAATATATTGATAATATAAAAGAGGAATAATCTTTCTCTTTAATTTTATTCGCTGCTGCTTGAGTTAGAGTTTCTTCTTCATGTTTAGTAACTTCTTTTCGTTTTTCATAAAACTAACGCTGTTACACCGATCGTATCCAATCCATTAACGTCATAATTGAAAGAGTTCATGTATCTTCAGTAAGGCATTGATACTTTCTACAATGTTAGTAGTCATTATGTCATATTATCTTACTGAAAAATAGAATTTGATTTATTTATGAAACTCTACTTTATTTTGCAAACAGTTAGTAACATATGAGTGTATCGACATCAGTTTATTCATATGTTTTTTATAACCATTATAAACATAAGCTTTAACGGCAATATAAAATTCTGACAGAAAAAAATCCTTTTTTTAATCTTTAAACTTGTATTTTGCCTTGAAATTTTCTTCAATGTGATAGGAATAAAAATTATGGTAATAGTTCGAAAACATTTTTCTTATTCCTTTGATGATGCTATCATGTCAATCTGACACAAATGCCAGATCTACAACATGTACAAGTGCATTTCATTATTTCTCTAAAAACCATTCTCATAATGCATCATTTTCAAAATTTTTTACTCCAAATGCCACAAGATAAACTTGATCATTTTCATCAAAGAGTTGCTGTAACAAACATGATTCCCTGGTACGTACCCTTCAAGAATGTGCCATTAATAGTAATTACTAGCTGAATTAATGTACAAAAGCCATTAATCGATGCCCTTAATGCCATGAAAAATACAAAAAATTAACATCCTCATCTATTTCTATATGCGTGATTGTACTTAGATTATGCTGCTATAAAACATAATAAAATTATGGCAGTAGCTTAAATGACTTTATTGGGTTTCCGCGTGTCAACCTTTGTGTCTCTTTTTTGGTTAGTCATGCCTTACGATAAGATCTATGAACTCCAAACTTACGATGTATGTTATCTCGAATGTTATTTAGGGTGTAAATCTTACTAGGAACTTGAAATTTATCCGTCACATATTCACCAATAAATTGATTACTGGCTTGACGATGATCGGGCTATAACTAATCGCTTCGACAAGTATGAACTTTTTCAAAGAATTTGACAAACCAATATTCACCATTTTCATTTACGTTAATTGCTTGATTTTGCCATCTACATCCATCAATTACACACTTTGCTTTGAATCGATTTGTTGTAGATTTTGAAACTCGAAGTCAAAAATGATTCTTTAATGCTATCATACCAAATGCATCCTGTAACTCTTTATTTGAATTAAAAATATAACCAAACAAATATAGTATTATGGGTAAAGGTAGATAATGCATCTTATGGTCAAACAATTGATGGTAGAATTGATGGCAAACATCAAGAGTTTAATGGTTTTAGTATGTCATCTTGACGCCTCATTGAGTTAATGTGATCTAGTTCATAATCCATGTTTGTGGAGACATCTATATGTTTATCGCAATAATTCCTATATGAGGTTCTGAGTGTATTGCCGAGATTGTAAGCACTTTCACCATTTATACATGGTTGATTATCAAAAAAATCATATATAAGATCCTCATTATACATAGTTGGTTTATATAACAATTAAACACATAAATATACAGAGTCAAAAACACTACACCACACAACAACAAAAACAACAATAACGAATAGCTGGACACTGAGACGAGACCTTCGATCACTGGGAATGAAGACGTCGACGACCTTCTTGTACTTTTCAAATAGAGGGAAGAGATCATCTGCAGACGTTCCTAGGTTAAGAAACCAAAATTAGGTTCAATATACAAGTGAAAAACAGAATTAAAGCAAAATGAGGGAAAATAGGAGACTTAAATATAGAAAATGATGTTGAGAACACTTTTTTTTTTTTTATAATTTTCTTTAAAACTCAGAATTTTAATTCAAATTTAGGTAGCATTTATTTATATTTTATTAAAATTTAAATAGAGCTGAATGTTTGAATATGAAATTTTTTTTATTTTTTAATCTAAAATTTAAATATAATTACTAATTTATTTATTTTTTTTATAAATAAACATATCTAAAAATCAATACTCTTATATTTTTATCAATATTTTAAATGCTAGACAAATAAAAATATAGTAAAAATATATATATAAAATAATTTTTACTTGTGCACAAACAACAACTATGTTAATATAAATTTTATTTTAATTGTAAAAAAAAAAATAGATATGCATATTTTAAATTTGTAAGAAAATCTTGATAAATATAAATTATGGTAAAAATTAAAAAAATAAAAATCATATTATTTGAGAATATCAAATCCTTTATATTTTACAATTAATCATTGTAATAATAACAATTCACAACAAATAAATTAATAAAAGATTAACATAATCAATCTCTTATAAAAATTATATAAATATTTGCCTTTAGAAAGTATGATACAAATTAAACAGGCAAAGATATTTTTTGAAAAAAATCATTAGATATTTTTAAACCTTTTAAATTCAACTAACAAGTAAGAATTTTTTTTTTAATAAAAGTATTTGAAAAATCAACTAAATATATATATATATATATATATTCAATTATGCCATGGGTCTTTTTTAGTATCTAAATTGTAATATTTTGAATATAATACAATGCAGGGTAAAATTATTACCACAAACTGTTTTAGACTTTTTTTTGCAGTAAAAAACAATGCACAACTAAATTCAATCCATTAAACATTAAAAAAATATCAAAAAAGTTAAATAATCATTAAAAAAAGTTATCACCTTGCAATTATTGAAACCAAATCGAAGAACACCTTCCCTTTTTAACTTCTGAAGCATTATTTGTGAATATTAGATGTATTATTAATCAAATTTGACCTAATCTTCTAATCATCTCATGACACTTATTAAATTTTAAAACTTATAATTGTTGTAAATAAAATTACTAAAATAAAAATATTTAGACTATGAAATGAAATATTATTGCTGCGATTGCATATTGTATTCATTTATTATAATATAATAATGTATATTATTTTCAATTTAATATGATGTACAAAGGCGACACATTACACACACACACACACACACACACACACACATATATATATATATATATATATATACATATATAAGGTTTGGATGGGAGGATCTATGAAACTTAAAACAATGTGAAATTTAATATATATATATATATATATATATATATATAAATATATCTGTGTATGTGTGTAAGGTTTGGATGGAAGGATTTGTGAAACTTAAGCAATGTGAAATTTTACATACATACATACATACATATATATATATATATATATATATATAAAAGGTTTGGATGGGAAGATTTATGAAACTTAAAGCAATGTGAAATTTAATGTGTGTGTGTGTGTGTGTGTGTGTGTGTGTGTGTGTAAGGTTTGGATGGAAGGATATGTGAAACTTAAGCAATGTGAAATTTTGGCTATACGAAGGTTTGTAATTTGGTACCAGGGGAGAAAGATGTAAACCAAATTATTTCACATCACTCCCTTTTAGATTACACCTCTTTATATTGACCATGTATAATACTGTCTCATCAAAAACTTAGTCAGAAAAATTCAATAAGACAAAACTTGATCAAAGAAAAAAAAGAGTGTAATGCTCTTTTGTCCAAAAATTTTCATAATTCTCTTTTTGTAATAAATTATACTTTCCATTATAAGATTCTTCTCTTCAAGATAACAAATCTTAATTTGTCAATTTTTGGAATTGACACATGCTAATGCTCTATACCAATTTCTCAAAAGTTGATGAAAATAAAGTTCTAGTTAAGAGATCAACAATATTATTATAGAAGCATATATTGCTTAATATCAATTTGTTGGTTTTATTGAAACTTATCAGTGTAGAAAAACTTAGGTGATATACATTTGATTCAATCTCCTTTAATAATTCCTTCTATAATTTGAACAATAAAGGTAGTATTGTCTTCGTATAGTGTTATAGAAATATTTATGATGGAAGATAAGTTACATATACATTAGATATGATTAATAGTAGATCGCAATTATATACATTCCTTACTTTTTGTAGTGCGAGAATTTCATAGTACTTAAAAGAGGTAGTATTAAAAGTTTGATTTGTAAATTGCCATAAGATTGTTGTATGATTGTAAGTGAAAATATAGCTCGTTTATGAATGAGCTTTATGAGGATCAAAAAAATAATTAGCATCTATATAACCCACTAATCATGTATTTTACGTTAGTTTGCTAGCATAAAATAATTTAAATTTCATGAAGGTAACGAAAAATATTTTTAATGCTATTCCAACATCGGTGAGTGAGTACAACATTAAATATGACCAATAAGTTTATAGAAAAAGCTATATCTAGCTTAACATATTATGGCAAATAAAATAAAATTTTAATTGCATTGAGATATGGTACTTTTGGACTAAGTATCTCTTCATTGTCTTCTTTAGAGTGAAATGGTTTCTTTTTAGGATTAAAAGATTAAACAACTATAAGTGTACTTAATGGATGAACTTTATTCATATTGAAACATTTTAAATTCTTTTTAAAATTATGTTAAATATAATAAAACTCTAATTACAGTATAATATGGTATTTTTAAATAAAGTATATTTTCATCATTTTTTCGGGTAAAAGATATTCTTTTTAGAATCAAAAGACCAAACAACTATAGCCATACTTAATAGATGAGCTTTATTGACATTGAAGCGTTTTAAAATTTTTTCAATAAGGCATATTGATGGATAAACATTTCGTTAAATTTATGCTTGATTTACAAGTTGAGACAATAATTAATTTTTTTCATATCTTTTGTTTCAATTTTTTTTTTAATATTTTTTAGTTTTTGAGCCTCTTTAGGAGTTTCAATTATATTCAAGTTATCGACATATAATTTTATAATGAAAAATCAAAATTTTAATTACTTTATGAATATATTTAGGCATATTGGATTATTAATGTATCATTCTTTTATTAAATATTTGTTCAAGTGATTGTACCATATGCATTTAGACTATTTGAGTTTAAACAAAAAATCATTATAATTTGATTGAGAATAAATTACATATTTTGATTTATATATTTTAAGCATTCTAAATCCTTTAAAAATTTTTATATAGATATTAGCACCAAGTGAACAATATAAATAAGTAGCCACTACATTCATAAGACATATATAAAAATTTTTTAAGATGACCAAATTTATTAGAAATGAAAACATAATTGTATCCATAAATAAAGAATATGTTTTATCAAAGTTAATTCTAGGCCTTTGTGAGAAACTATGAGCAATGAGTCATACTTTATATCTTGTGATTTTATGATTTTCATTACATTCCTTACAAATAACTATTTATATCTAACAAATTTGACATCTTTGGCCATTTAAACTATATGTCTAAATACTTCATATTTGGTAAAAGAAATCAATTATGTTTAAATTGTTTCTTTTTACTAAGGCCAATCATGCCTCTGCCTGTGTTTATTAATAATATGTGAGCTATAATCATGTTTCATAATTTTAGTAGCTATTATAAATAAGAACATAGAAGTTTATGTCAAACATAAGTTTAGTAAAATACAAAAATATGAAAGTACATATGATGTAATTATAAAAGTACAAAAAAAATACAAAAAAGATGATAAAATACAAAAAAAAAAAAAAAAAACTATGATTGAAGTTTATTTGGTATAAATATTACCTTACCAATTAACTAATTTTTCATCTTTGTTTTCGAAGAAATTAGAGACATTGAGATGAATAAGATTTGCAATATCTAAATTATCAATAAAATTAATCTCCACATTCTTTTCTTTTGGATTTAATTAATTCATGGCATGTATTTGACTAATGTCCTTTGCATCTGCACAGATTACAAGTGCATCAAAATTTTTTACAGGACTTATGCTTAGTACATTTGTCATTTTCTCATTTTTTATAAATACTTTACTTCTAGTGGTTATATTTGTTGCTTTACCATCTTAAGGATC
Organism: Swietenia macrophylla; assembly: GCA_032401905.1. Lineage (NCBI taxonomy): Eukaryota > Viridiplantae > Streptophyta > Magnoliopsida > Sapindales > Meliaceae > Swietenia > Swietenia macrophylla. Next base: position 4,441,218 of record CP135580.1, on the reverse strand, counting down.
TATAATCATTACAAGGGCAATATCCCTATTACCCTTTCTTGTATCCTCTCTATACTTATTATTGTTATGTACGTTGACATTCACTTTTGAAAATGGTAAGAGCCGGTTGAACATGATTAATGATTTTTCAACACAAGTTCATTATTTTGTTTAGCAACAAAAAGGCATGAGATGAGTTTTGAGTGCTTTTTGAATTTGTGTTCATGGTATTGTTATTGTAGAACTACATTATATGCATAAAAGATAGAGAATGTATTTTCTAGTATGTCTTATTCAGTAACTTTTTCAACACAAAATTTCAACTATGAGGTGATGCAAACAAGACCAAAGTTGTATTTAATAATAGTTTTGTAATCTCATAATATCATATTCATCCAATCCTGTCTTGATTTTGGGAGGAATATATCTCTTTAGTAGTTATATCTTTCTTTCAAATTTTCACATAATTTTGATTGATTTTCAACTATTAAGTTTTGAGTTTTTAAGCTCTCATTCAAATGATGCGAAGAAAAAATATGACCTTTGATTTATATTGTAGGGATGCTTGGTTTTTCTTATTAATTGTTCCTTCTAGGCCTGTAGCTTAAAGTGTATCTTGTATCAAGAACTCAGGAAATATAATTATATCTTGATATATCAAGAGCAAAAATTTAGAAATTTGTCAAACTTGATGTTTTGAATATGCTACTCATATTTTAAAATAAAGGATAAACTAGTGATATGATAAAATATGTCATATAAGTAAGTGTGATACAAGAATATTAAAATTTCTATGTATATATTTGAAACTTCAAGTTTATACATGTGATTCTTTTAGATATCTAGAACTTCAAGTCTTAATATAATAATATTAAGTTTTATAACTTTAGGTTCTAATCATCTTTTTTTTTTTTTTGCAAACTTTAGGTTGAAATAATTGTATTTAACAATATATATATATTGATAATAATGTAACTTCAAATAATAAATAAGAAACTCAAGATAATTAACCAAAAAACATTATATCAAAATTATTGCTAAAAAACATTTGTAATATACTATCTTTTTTTATGTGAAAATTTTAATTTAATAGTAATCATAAAGCATACTCATAAAGATAGTTGCATAAAAAAATAAAAGTAATATAACAATATAATATGAAAATATTTAATAAGGGATATAAGAAAAATACTTCAATGCATCTTGATTGTGTTGATAATGTGTTGTAAATAAAATTATAAACTCAAATGAAAATATTTAGACTATGAAATGAAATAGTATTACTACAATTTCATATTATATTTGTTTATCGCAATACAATAATGCAAGTTGTTTTGAATTTTATTTGATGTACAAAGGGGACACATTACATACATACATACATACATGCACACACACACACACACACACACACACACACACACACACACACACATATATATATAAGGTTTGGATGGGAGAGGGGATCCATGAAACTTAAGCAATGTGAGATTTTGGCTATAGGAAGATTTGTAGTTTGACAATATAGGAAAAAGGTGTAAGCTATATTAATTCACAACAATAACTTTTATTACTCTTTTTTTTAATTCACACACACACGCGCGCATGCGCGCGCGCACACACACGCATGAATTAAAATAGTATAATGATTAAGAATTGAAGAAACTCTACCTCACAAGTTATTATTGTGAAATAATGTGGGCTTACACCTTTCTTCCATATTGTTCGTAATGCGATTTTTTTTATAACTCCCTTAAAGTTTGACGAAATTGCACATAAATACAAATTTTTTAAAAATTAATATATAGTATCCTTCAATAAAATATTACTATATTTGTTGTTAACTAAACTAACAAAACTAATGAAATGATTAAAATAAATTTTTGTGTACAAACTTCATATATTAATAGTATTTTTTATATACTTTCTTTAAGTTTTAAAAAACTAGCGTATAATACCTCTAAAAATTGCTTTTTAGAAAACACTATTAATAATATTGTTATGAATACTTTATATATATTTATATCATATAGTTTTATCAAATTAAATGATTTATAATTCTATACAAGTAAGTAATATATAATATTATTATATTAAAATTAGCATCTAAATTATATATATTTATTAAATTAAATTAAATTAGATATTAAAATCTTAAAAATAATTTTTAAAGATACTCTATATTAATTATTTAAATTTAAAGAGAAGAATATAAAAAAAATGCTATAAATATAAAAAATTTATACATATAAAATTATTTTATTTATTTATTTTTTTAGTAAATTAACTAACGATCAAAATAATAATATTATTGTTAAAAAGTACTATATATTAATTTGAAAAAGATTTATATTATGTATAATTTTGTTAAATTTTGGAGAAAGTATGTCAATCCTGTATATGTAAATGAGAAAATATCGTGGATGCTTTACAAGAGCAATCCATCCGATACGCAAGGATCATGGATTGAAAAACTCAAAAACATATTGGGTTATGCATGAGAAAGTAATTTGATTGGGCGACGCCATAGGGCCCATATTATTAATTTGGAACTTAGAAAGTTAACAGGGAATAAAATTCGGTAATTAAATCATCACCAGCACCGCAGATAATAATTGCTGACGAAATTTTTTGCCTTCAATCGTGGCAAGTAGGAGAATGAGTGAGCTGGTTAGTGCTGCCGTCGTATCCAGTAATAAAGGATTCTTCATCTCCTGCCATTGACTTCTAATCTTGGTTTGTTATTTGTCCATAATTATTCCTTTATTGTTAATTATCTACCTGTTAAATTTCTGCAATTATTACAGCAAGGAGAAGTTTGTTTTTTACTCCAGCAAGAAATAGTAGAAAAGGAATGCAATCTTCATGTGACATGTCACCAAATATAAACTTGTATTCGTGTGCATAAATACGCTAAAACCTAATTAATAGTGATTAATAGTGTGATTAACATACTCGAATGACCGTTAGCTCAAGGTAGTCTATCAGGTCAAAACACTTGCCCACCAGCCAAATTAGGTGGGCAGGTGTTTTGAAACATGCTATCGGTTATATATTGCGTTAGTGAGTAAACTTGGACACTGAATGATATTACTTGTTCTGACTCCCTTAGTCTGTTTGGACAAGGAGAAATTAAGACCAAGACTATCATCATGCCTGCGGGAGGTTTCAGCGTTGACGGACCATTCAACAGCTTTTCCGGAAAGATAACGGTGTCTGTGGTGATCACCTGCGTCGTCGCTGCATCGAGCGGCCTCATTTTCGGCTATGACATCGGAATTTCAGGTCTGTCTTTCTCCTTTTATCCGTCCCATCAGCCATCAGCTATTCCATGATCTGCCGTAATTTTCTTTTTCCAAGTTTCTTCACTAGCATACCTTTGAGAAGAATTTCTCGAGTTGGGCATTGCCTGCAAATTGCAATAACTTTATTGCGGACATTGATGACCGCGTCAGCATGGCACCATTAATTAGCAGCGTCCCCATTTTAAATAATAATTAGCAAAACGAAAGTTACAGATTTTTTTTTTCCTGAATAAGAAAGTTATAGATTATTTTTCGTCAAGAAAGTAGAAGCGAATTGTGGCAGAAATTGATTTTGAAAATCGTTTTTTATGAAAGCAACGATGAAGCCTTGGTAAAAAGGGATACAAATATAGAGCGAACATCTTGAGACAATTTTCTTTCAGTTGGCACTTGGTTGTTGGCACGCGAGCGATCAGGTTAGGCTCCAGGTTTGCATTTTTTTTTTTTATATTTTAATCAGAGTTTTAAGATCACTAGAGACAAAGTAAATACTGAAATTCCAGGGAAGAATAATACAATATTCAGAGAACTATAATTCGGTTGACTGGTAGATAAATTTCCGGGGCGGCATGAACAAACATCGTAGACAAATTTGTAAAGTTGGAATTATCAATTTCTTTGGTTAGATAATCAATTTAGTCAATCTGTGGAGAAAATGATAGCTGACAAAGATCACTGTGCTTCGGACATTTTTAAGTTTTGGAGTTTTAGTATTTGTTTTGCAAAGACGAGTAGCTCGACGGCTGCTTTTTTCAATCGGTAAGATAATTACACATAACGAAAAGAATGAGACATCCAATAATAGGATGACCTGATCTAGGTTAGATAAAATTGTGTTGTCATCAATGGCATAATTAAAAGATTATCATTCGTACTCATGAAACAAGACTTATATGGCGTCACTTTTGCGCTATGTTTAGTGCTGGCACCAATTTATAACACTGACAGCTGATGATCTGAGGATATTGAATTTTCATGGGACTACCAATAGTTACATAATATTTGAGAACAAAGTTATTGAAATTATTTCTACACTCTAAACCACCGTTTGAGCAATTATTTCCAATTTTTTGTGACACAGCCGATTCTGGATAGCAAAACTGAAAACATATATTCTCTGCAGCTAAAATTCAGTGGGCCGACAAAATCTTAGCATTTAAGGGTACTAACAAACTTCTTGGTGTTGACACCAATTTGCAGGAGGTGTAACAACAATGGTACCATTTCTGAAGAAATTTTTCCCATCAGTATTGAGAAAAGCTGCGGAGGCAAAATCAAATATATATTGTATGTATGATAGCCAGGTTTTAACAGCATTTACATCTTCACTGTATATAGCAGGCTTAGCCTCGTCTCTTGTTGCTAGCCGCCTTACAGCAGCATTGGGCCGCAGAAACATAATAGTTCTTGGTGGTTGCACTTTCCTTGCTGGTGCTGCCATCAACGGTGGAGCTGCCAATATTGCTATGCTCATCTTGGGCCGTATCTTGCTCGGATTTGGTGTTGGTTTCACCAATCAGGTAACTAGAACTCCAATTTTCCTTATCTATCACAGCCGATAGTCCGTAATATCTCAGCGAATTCCCACAGTTTTAGTGGTTTCTAACCGTATCAAAATGCTACAATGAAGGCAACCCCTGTATATCTGTCGGAGGTGGCACCTTCAAAATGGCGTGGCGCCTTCAACACAGGTTTTCAGTTCTTTCTAGGCATTGGCGTGGTTGCAGCCAACTGCATAAATTTTGGCACTGCTAAGCACAGCTGGGGCTGGCACCTCTCCCTCGGCCTTGCAGTAGTGCCGGCTGCCTTCATGATAATAGGTGCTCTCTTCATATCAGATTCCCCTAGTAGCTTAGTCGAACGCGGCAAAATGGAGCAAGCCAGGCATTCTCTGCAGAGAGTTCGAGGGAGAGACACTAACATAGAAACTGAGTTGGGTCATCTTGTTAAGTCAAGTGAAGCAGCCAAAGCTGCCAATCGAGAGCCATTTGTTACCATATTTGAGAGGCAGTACAGACCTCACTTGGTCATGGCGATTGCCATACCATTTTTTCAACAGCTTACTGGGATTAACATAGTTGCATTCTATGCTCCGGTGCTTTTTCAATCAGTTGGTTTTGGGAGTGATTCGGCTTTAATAGCGTCTATTATTTTGGGTTTGGTTAATCTTTGCTCGATCCTTGTATCTACCGGTGTGGTTGATCGTTTTGGTCGAAGATTTTTGTTCCTGGCGGGTGGGATTACAATGCTTGTATGTCAGGTAAGCGATTAATACGGTTATCTACTACTCTTAAATTTTCCCTTTTCATAACTGATTGTCTTAAGAATTAACACCCAGGAGAATGCTAGGCTAGATTGAGCCAGTCTAACCAATTAAAATGGGCCAAGATTGCTGCTAGAATTTAATGCCCTTCTTTCATGCAAATAGCCTAAATACTAGAAGAAGATTGCTACATAAAATTTTGAAATCTAATATCAAATGATGAACCTAATTTTCTGTTTGTTTGGCATTATTTGTGAAGCTGAGTGTGGCTTGCGTGCTAGCGCTTACAACAGGTGTTTCAGGCACCAAGCACATTTCCAAGGGATATGCCATCTTGGTACTCGTTCTTATGTGCATTTATGCTTCTGGTTTTGGTTGGTCTTGGGGTCCTTTAAGCTGGCTCATTCCCAGCGAAATATTCCCTATGAAAATTCGACCCACAGGCCAAAGCATAAGTGTGGCTGTGAATTTTGCGACAACATTTGTGCTATCACAAACGTTCTTGACCATGCTTTGCCACCTCAAATATGGCACATTCTTGTTCTATGCTGGTTGGGTTGCTGCTATGACCCTTTTTGTTGCTCTTTTCTTGCCTGAGACAAAAGGAATCCCGCTGGACTCAATGTATGCAGTATGGGAGAAGCATTGGTACTGGCGGAGGTTTGTTGAAGGACAGCTCCGCTAGCAAATTTTATTATTCCTGATCGAGGAAAAGTTAGGGCTTATTCTCATGTTAAACCCCCAAATTCCTGTATTTATTATTTTCATCACTTCATGCCGTGAATATATGTCACTCAAAGAAAACATTAACGTATTCAATGAAATTAATTTCCCGAACCTGTGGATTATGGTTGAAATAATTGTACACCTTTGAATTGTTAACTTTTCTCAGGGATGCATGTATGCGGAATAAACATAAGAATAAAGCTTGGATAAAAGACCACGCTAGATTAAGGTAACGTATATGGAGTGATGACTCAATGAAGGATATTATTTATTTGAACAAGAGGTCACACACTTTCTTCATGGTTGGTCGCAATTCTGGATTCGCATCTAAGCATAAAAGGGCCACTGCAATGATGGGTTTCAATTCCTCAACTTATAGCGAAGGCGGTAAAGTCTGGAGTCCAACATATCTCAACTGCAATGTTCATGTTGGCATCTCGCAAAGATGGGATAGAGGGCAGAAAATCTCCTGGATGCTTTCCTTGGATTATTTCTGGTGGCAACACTCCAAAGCTACACGTCATATTTTTCTGTTACCTTCGTTGTGCAAACAAGCTCTGCAAAATGAGAGAAAATATTATTAAATATGTCATCCATGATCCAAATGCTTTCTATATAAGCTACTCAAAAAGTGATTTAATTAATTAATTAATTAGTCATAAATAATATACTTGGAGTAATATATTATGCTATAAAAAATGTTAAATAAATACGTAAATATTATAAAAAAGTATTTTATATTTTTGTTAGGTTTCAGTGAGGATTAAATTGAAAAAAATAATTTAGGATGAAATTGATTGAGTTTGTAATATTTATAGTGCAAGTACAGTTTTAAAAATAAGAGGGATAATTCAAAATTTTTTTGAAAACTTTATTGAAGGCCTAACGTATTCAGTTTTCAAAGTGAACCCCTACAACTTTTTTGGATAATTTTCTTTGCGATATCCGATAAACATTTTCTTGACCTTTGATTGAGACGCTTTTCAAACTAATTAATCTACACTCCATTGATGTTTCGCCACCATCGATCTCGACTCTGTTCAAGCTCCGTAAGAACCACCTCAACACGTGGAGCAAAATCCTTGGTAGAATCGGGCCCAAAGTCAAGAAAATCCTCTTGTCAACATTGCATGAGGCGTAATTCGCCAATTCGATTTTTGGTAAATGTTACGTCAGATGGAGAAACAGACGTTATTGTTAGGACCCATTCACCAACTCGCTAAATTTTCTACTACTGCTGCCATTTATCCGTTAATACAAGTTTCGATCAAAGCTCCATTTTTAGTATGCAAATAATGTTTTAATTCTGAAGACATTGGTTGGGCTTATTTCAGCAAGAATGTCACGTCCAAAAGTTAAAAAGTTAAATTATTAATCAAATATTATTAATCAAATAATCAAATATACCTTCGCATCTTTTTAAATATATATAAATAAATAAATATAATAAAATCTCATAAAAATATATATACATATATTATATTTTAAAATAAATAATTTAAAACTAAATAATCCATATAAATCATACGATATCACATTATTAAAAATCTAATAAATTAAAAATAAATAAATAAAAAAGTACCAAATATCTAGAAGTTAAAAGCCTACTCACTGTGTCTCTTAGTATCCGAGTGTGTTACTTGCTCTACAATATCTACATCACGTTAAAAACATTTTTGGAAGGAAAAAAGAAGGAAGTGAGTAAAATTACGGTACTCAATAGAGATTAATATTACTGTTAAGTAAATAAAATAAATATAGATAATACTTTTGAACTTCGAACTTAAGCTCCAAAATAGCCTCTTCACTATTTTAATATTGGCACAAAACCTTAATAAGAAGAATTTTTCTCATATAGAAGATTTAACCTTTCGATACAAATTTTGAACTAGTATTTCATCATAAGTTACATATTGTTATATTGGAACTTTAATTCACTAAAGGATATTAATAAAGTCTAATTGATACTTTTTTAATATCAAAATGTGAAAATATTATACACTATAATATTCGTAATAATAAGGCCAACTTATATGCAAGTGGGTCTATCTTCTCAAGAATTTCAAAATGTCTAATATATCTTAAAGCCAACTTACCTTTGATTGTAAATCTCAAAATACTTCTATGAGGTAAAACGTTTAAAAAGACATAATATCTAATAGTGAACTCTTAGGTTTACTTTCCTTCATAATAAATCTTTAATTAACTTTAGACTGTTCACAAATGATCCTTATAACTCGAATCTCCTTGTTAATCTGTGATATTAAATTTGGCCTAAATATAACCTATTCTCCCACTTTTGCCTAATATAATTGTGGCCTACATTGCCTTCCATACAAAACCTCATAAGAAATTATGCCAATACTAAATCTTTAACTATTGGTATAAGCAAACTCTACTAAAGGTAGATAATCACTCTAGTTTCCTTGACAATCCAAGAAGGTATATGACCATTTTTAGGTTGATTATCTGTTCGAAACTGAAAAAACAATACTAAAATTTAACTCTACCTCTAAAATACCTTGTAAACTCTTTTAAAATTTAGAGGCAAATTGTAAATCTTGATAAGAGATAATGGATAAGAAAATCATATGTAATCAAATGATCTAATTTAATCTATATATAATTTGCTAAACTTTGCTAGAAAGTATCTCAAATTAATAAGGATAAGCATGTATGCTTGGTCAACTAATCAACAATCACTTAAACTGCATGTACTTTTGTTGATTTTTTAATAGACTTGTCAAAATATTCATGCAAACATAATTGCACTTCTACTCAATAATAGGTAAAAGTTATAGCATCCCAGCTAGTCTTTGATATTCAACCTTTATCTGCAAACAAGTCATTCATTATGAAACATACTCAAGCACATCATGATTCATTCCTTTTGACCCGTATTGTCTCTTAAAATCTCTATACATCTTAATACATCGCAGGCGTACAACAAGTTTAGATCAATGCAGCTCTACAATAATATAATATCTAAATTCAATGTCTTTTAATGCAACCAATTTTTTGCAAAAAAGAAAAATCTCATATGTATTTATTATCTAACTATCCAATTGTTTACTATTCCACAGTTCATTCATTCTATCATTGTCTTTGTTTTACTATCACTATAAGCATTAAAACAATAATTATATCATAAACATAAGCTAAATGGCTATCTCACGATATACAAATCAAAATCTCTAATTATTACTAAACTCTCTTTCAATCTTCTAAGGCTAAACATGTAAAAATACTAGCCTTTTATCAAACACAAATGACCAAAATTCTCTAATTTTTTTCATCTACTATAACACACTTTAAGAATGAAATTAGCTGATCTTACACATGAACTAGCATGATATATCATTAACTTCTCATTCTTTTAGTAACATGTGACTTTCTTACTATAATAGTCAACTACAACTTGATAATTATACAACAAATCTATACTTAGTATCACTTTAAACTTATACATAGATATTATAACCAAATCAACAATTTATTTGTGTCCAACAATCGCATTACTAAATTTATACTTAGCATATACTCTAGAAACACATTCCATAATATTAAACCTTTTCTTTATGCCCTTAAACCATCTTTCACCTGTAATAGGATTAGGGTATTTCTTAAAAGTCAATGACTATATTTCATATATTAAAACAACGCATGTAAGATGTGGGAATCTTAAAATAATAATAAATATTTCTTATAATTTTATAATCCAATCCGTACGGCCTCAAAATCAATTACAAATCAATACATCTACATATTACATGCAAACTGATGCAAGGTATTATTTTAATCATATCATTGATCTATATTATTAATACGTCCAACTAATACACTTCCTAAAAGTTATATATCAATTTAAAAAATTTTGCAAATTGATATCTTTCCAAATGTTTAATTACCTAATAACTTTACTTATGCAATCTAACTATTCTAAAATACAACAATCACTAGAATAATGTTAAATCATCAATTCATAAATTAAAAATTCATCAAATATGCTAAATAGATGCCTTACATTGAATTTGTTGCACTAGTATAATTAGACTAACACTTTTCATGGAATCATTTTATTGACAATATATCAGTTTATAGACTTTAGATCTAAATGATGCATATGAATAAAAATGATTAAAAATAATAAATTTAAACTTTAAAACATCTTATTTACAAGTAAAAATCTTTAAAAAGTAAATCCATACTCTAGTATTAAAAATGTTGTCACTCTTTAGAATAGGAATCAGTGACTTAGTTGAAAAGTCCAATTATTAATAAAATACTATCAATCAAATAGTCAAATATGCTATGAGATCTTTTAAAATATATATAAAAAAATAAATCAAATAAAATCTAACAAGAATATGTAAACATTATCTATATTTTAAAATAAATAATTTAAAATTAAGTGGTCCATATAAAATATGTATTATCACATAAATTAAAATATAAGTAAATAACAAAATACCAAACATTGAACAGGTAAAAGCCTATTTGTTTATCTCCTAGTATTCAAGTGTACTACATGGTATATAATATTTACGTCATGCTAAAAATATTCCTAGAGGAGAAAAGAAAAGAATAAGTAAAGCCACAGTGCTCAATAAATATTAACGTCATTTATTTATGTTAGTTTTAGTAAAAAAATTTATCTGATTAGTAGTAAAATAATTTATACTAATTTTTCAATAAAATCATTGGTAATGCTAAATGTTATGAAATTTTATATTATATACATAATATATATTATACAACAAAATAAACATCATCTTTAAATTTTTAAGCCACACGAAGTAAACACGCAAGTTATTTATAGTTATAATAAGGCTGCAAAGTCCATAACCTACACAAATGTTGGGTTTCATAATTAGGAACACTCTATCGTTGTCATATCTCATGATTAAGGATGCTTCCCTATCATTCCGTATCATAACTAATAATACTCTCCTATCATGCCATCCATACTCAATTATAAATAACTCAATCACAACTAAGGTACAATTTTAATATATATATATATATATGCATATATATAATTTTCATAAAATAATTAATTAAAAAATTAGGTAGCATAAGGACATAATATTAATAAAATCACCTGCATACTATTAATCAAAACAATGCATTTTTAAAATATTACCAAGCAGACTTTTTTAATACAAAATATTTAATTCAAACAAGTATTCAGTATACCGTAACAACAAAATATGCCACCCAAATAATTTCATCATAAAACATTATACTCAATTCAAAATTATTTATATTTATTTTATATTATAATCATAATCATTTATATATTTAAATATATTTAATTAAAATTTTAAAATATACAACTAAGTAAGTGATAAAATACTTATTTTAATTGTCTCAATTTTCGTGTATCTTGATTCAAAATATTATTTAGTCAATTCGAAGTTTCGGTTAAATTTCTCTCGTCAAAATAAGTCCACAAGATATTTTGTGATCTAAATTGATATCCAAAATGTTCGAAAAAAAAATATTTTGACCGAATGTTGACCATTGACCCATTAACTCGTCGGTTAATGGTGGCGGCAATAGGAAATTCAACAATCTAAAGAATGGGTTTTGGCCTATCTTATATTAGATATCCTAAGACTAGTGGTGTGATCCGTTTTTCCATTCGACACACCATTGCCAAAAAATTTAAACAGAAAGTAACAACTATAATAACATTTACAAAAAGAATGTAGTGACTTTTAGGTCTAATTCTTTTAACGATTTTGTTTTACTCATCGTTTGAGTTTACCAATATGCTTGGTTTTTTAAAAAGAGGTTAGAATTAACCAAAATGTTGAGTTAAAGAATTTGCTAAACTTTGAAAGGAGTTTGGCAGAATGTTGGAGTCCAATTGAGATAAGGTTTGTGATGATGGAACGAAACATCTACTAGGTTATATGTCTAAAAATCATGGCGATCAGAGTCTAAGAAAGATTTGTCAGAGGAGTGGTTGAAAACATGAAGAAAGAGAAAATGGTAGGGTGTTTTTGAAAATTTTGAAAATAAAGGTTATTTATAGAAAAATTTTCTAAAAATTACATAATGATCTTAAATCTTTTTAAAATTTTATTTGAATCATAAATATTTAAAAATCATACAATTTTATCTAAATTATTTTACAATTTAGTCCTCTTCAAAATTTGACAACACATAAAATATTTATTATAATATCCACATATTTATTTGATTTTTTTTAAAGTTGAAACAAAGAAGAATCCTACAAACTTAAATTAATAATACAACATTCTAAAATCAAAAAGCATTTATAAAGAAGTAATTGAAATAAGGATTCTAGTACTCATCTTAATTGTGATCTTAAATATACACACACATGTGCACGCGCATGCACACACACGTGTGTTTGTATATATATATATATATATATATATATATATATGAGATTGTTTATGTTACAGCTAACTGTATCATTACAATTATTTTTTAAGTTTTACGTTGACCCATACAAGTTTTTCATTTATATTTCAAGTACTATTTATTAAGTATTTTGAGTTTTGAGTTTATATTTCAAATACTATTTGTTATTTATTTTAAATTTTTGTGAAGTGCTTCAAAATTTGTGTTACAGTTACAAGTTTCGCATTAATGAATGTATGGTATAGCAAATGTACCATAACCGTTTCACACATACAAAAACATATATATATATATATATAATTAAAAATATCTTATAATGAATATTTAAAATTATAACAAAACAATTTACTTAATTATCATGATTTATAACTTAATTCTTAGGTGATATGTCTTGCAATTATAGCGTGTCTTACATGTGTTTTATTTAATATGATTATATGTTTTATGTTGATAAATTGCCTGCTAGTGGATTTATTTTATTTTATTTTATTACCCAATTTTATTTAATATTGATATGAACATAGAAATAAAAATGAATACAATGTATGCTACACTTGATTGATGAAGCGTGAGTTCGTAAATCTATATAAGGTACGTTATTGTTATGATTACATGGCCTTCAGCTATATTTAAACTCTTTAATTATTTATATCCCGTTTACACAATCTTTGAGCAGCAACTTTTATGACTACCATTCATGTGTGATCAATACGTTTGTCCTAGTATTTAATTAAATTATTGATGCTTATTTTTATTCACATATTATATGTTATGTATGAGTTTATGGTTTTAAAAGGTTAGCATCATCTATAATGTTTATAATAACGAGCATGATATATTTTATACTAATAATGTAAGATTTTCATAAAGACTAACTTATATAAATAATTATATATTCCTATTGAGCATTGTGTTTTGCTTACACCTTTTTTCTCTTCCCCATCTAAATAGAATTCATAGCGATTTTGGATAGTGAGGAGTAAGGTTGACTTCTCAATGATTTTGAGATAAATCAAGTGGGCTCTTTGGCAACTTTAGTTTACGCATGTGTTTTTAATTTAGTTGACAAGCATTTTTAATTACCAGACCATCCCATAAGATGATGGATATTTTGTTTGGATTATTTGTCTTGAATTTACATTTTTAAAACATAACATGTGATATCATTTATGGGTGAGACTTTATAATGAAATTTTATGTAATTTGATACTTTATATATTTTGAAACATTCTGAAACATATCTTTGATTTATCACTGTTCGAATATGACTTTTGTTTTTTTAAATTTTGTTTGTCATTTAAAAGTCACTAACCACCGTTTGGAAACGTGACATAACATAGTCATATGCGTAGGCAAATTTACTTCAATTGGATGCATATGGTTTCAGGAGTTTCGCAGTTCCAAAATCTGAAACATGAACGTCCGTATTAGAACTCTAGCAACACGTTCTTGCTTAACATGTAAGACAAAGCCATCAGCCACGCCTTTTAGCAACATTTGCTCTCTTACTCCAGTCCAATTTTTTTGTTGTTGCTTCATCATTCAGGATTATGGCCAAGTTGCCACTTTCACGATAGTCATAAACTGAAAATGAATGTCGTGTACGCGAACAAAAGCCATAAAATGTCACAATGTTTTAATGGTGTAACTCTGTTAATGCCCTCATTTCACTGACAAATTCTTTTTGATATATCTGTGCTTACGATGTGGATTTTTTTCACTACTCTAATATTGTCTGATGGTAGCTCAACTTTGTAAACGGGCTCATACCCAACCTTCACAATGCAATAATGTCATTAAAAACCTTTGTTGCTGTTATGAATTTTTTATACATTTTTTTCTTCAAAATTTTATATTAAAAACATCTCTTCCTTGTTCTCATTGTTTTTTTGTCCTTGAGAGGTCTAAGTACTTTCTTCTTCGAAATTTAAAGCATATTCCGATCAAAACAATTAAAACTTCTCCTAAAAGAAGGAACACAATGATAAACAAGATGGTTTGCCTTTTCATGAGACATGCTTACCCGACAAGAATGCTTTGCAAGGTGCTATTCCATTAACATCACTACACATTCTTGTATACCCTTTTAATGCTTCAATGGGAGCATCTTGAAATGCTTATTTTGCTATTGGGAATTGGACCTTGCAACTCATTGTAAGATATATTAATAAAAAAAATTTAGATGGAATAATCCTAATATATCGTATTATTGATGTGATGGGATTATCTATCAATGAAGTGAGAGAAATATATTTATTAGTAGTGAATAAAAAAAAGTCCATAAAAAATTTTATCGTCTAATTAATATGATAAAAAAAATTTATAAAACTATATCTTATGTTTTTTTTAACCAATATCAATAAATGTATTTTTCATACTTCATTGATTTGATGATCCCATTACATTAGTAATATTAACATGATAATAACGTCTTATCTAAAACTTGCTTTATATCAATACTTGACTCGCATGCATTCTTTCAAAATCTTTGGAATAAAACCTAAGAGGTTATCTTGGAAAAGATTCAACTTCTTTGTAGTATGTAAATTACAAATTTCAGATGTTATCTTTTGTTTAAGCAAGTTAAGACTCAAATCAAATTTTGAATATTAAACTACCAATTAAACTAAAATTTTTTAGTTAAATTGATGGACTATGATCATCTCTTAATTTTTTTTATCTTTATCTTTTAATAAGATAGTGATACATAGCGTAATAAATAATAAAAGATTTAAATTATATTTTGATTAAATTTTAAAATATTTTGAATTAATAAAAAAAATATTTCAAAATTTTACATATTGATACTCAAAGGTTTGGTTTTAAATACGCTTTGTTTAGAGACTAATATGCAAAACTTAAAAATAATTTGAATGGAACTCAAACCTTTGAAATTGATGAATATAGCATAACACCAACGGGTTTGATCATGAATACACTTTGTTTGAGGACCGACTTTAAAATTATTTTTAATATTCGTTAAATTCAAAAAATGAGGGGTCCATTTAATTTTTTTTTCAATTTGGGTTTTGTTTACAAATTGTGTGATCGAGACCATGGATTCGATAACCTTGGTTTCGATCACAGCAAACTCGTGCATATTTCTTTTTGAATGAAATGAAAAAGAGACAAAATGCTTGTTATGCTTTTACTTTTGAGGGTATTTTTATCCAAAAATTAGTTGTTTTTCTGTTTAATAAAAATAAAAGCAACTTGGTAATTTTTTTTTTTTAAAATCAATATAAAACTAGTCATTTTGAAAATAATTTCAGATTTCTTTCCCATTTGTGTTTGAATAAAATTCAACTTAGCATTATGATTCCTCATTCCATTGGAAACTTTGAGTAACTTAAAATTGTCGCACCTCCAGAACAACAATTCTACACTTAAGGAGCTATGAAGGTTGAAATCCCTTTTTGGTTTTAGGATTCAGTGCAATAAACTCGAAGATTTCGTCCCTCGTTCTTTTTGTAATCTGAGCAATTTAAAATATTTGTACCTCCGTGATACAAGCTTTTTCGTACCTTTGTTCTGGTTGGGCTCACATTAGAACACATGTTATATTTTAACAGATACGCTGCCCAAGCCAATTTGGGATATATTTTAACAGATGGAAGCCCCAGCCAAATTCTAACTTGACAACAAAATTCCAATGGAGTTTAACCTGTTCATGCAGGGATCAGGGCACAATATGGCCATGTTGGCCCTTTCGACCTAGAAATAGGGACCAAATTTGTCCCTGTTTTCAAAAACGGGTCGAGAACATGCATTTGGTAATTTGTTCATGGGCTGAAATATAGGAGCCCATTAATGGCCCAAATCACTTTTATCAAACTAAAAAATACAAAAAAAATTTAAAAATAATTTTATTTTAATTTTAATAAATTCTTATCAAAATAAATATTTTATATAATTTTACCTCCAAATCTAAATTTACACCTTCATCTTTTTTAATTTTTTATCAATCAAACATGTATTGTCATGCACATATTGTATTGTTTTATTTTTAACAAATTATTTTTTCATGAATAACTTTTGATTTCGATAAAAATAAAAAAGAATTTATTTTAATTTATTATATTATTAAAAACTTATAATTTTGTATTAAAAATATATAATTTTACAATAAATAAAAATTAAAATAAATAATTTTATATTAATAATTTTAGTTTTTGGTAGTTTTGCACGATTAATAATATAAATTTTAGTCACAAATTTTAAAGATTTTCTAAATCAATTATGAAAAAAATATTGATTTGTAGTGAGAAAGGGGGTTGATTTTGGCTGGTGTTGGGTAGGCAAGGTCGCCGAAAAGGGATGAGAATCAGAAGCAAGTAAAACTAGCAATTGCAACGCAAAAACACCCAAGCGTGTGTTGTACACGCGTTTAGGCCCATTGCGCTAGGACTGATCTTGCACTAGTCTCACGCGCCTAAGAGCATAAGATCAAGACTGACGTAGCCCTTGTCTCACACGCCTAGGCACATGTGATTTTTGTGGGTTTTTTTTATAATTTTTTAATTATTAATTAATTTATTATTTAATTATTTAAAACTATTTCCTTTTATATTTAACTAAAATTGTACATAAACAAGTAAAAAATAATAATAAATAAACAAATTGAAATTTTAATGGGTATTTTTTTAATTTAATTAAATAATAAAATTAAAAATTAAATCAAAATAATACTTAATAATTAAATTAATTTTTTTAGGGCATTGATTTTTTTATTTTAATTATTTAATATTAATTAAATATTATTTAAAAATAATAATAAATAGACAAAAATGTAATATTTTTAAGGCATATTTATATTTTAATTAAATTTAAATTAAATAAAATTATTCTTAAATTTATTTTTATTTTTAGTTTAGTTAAATAATTGAATTAAAAGTTAAAAAATGATGAAAACTACAATGAAAAAAATAATTTTTATATGTAAAAAAAAATATAAAAATTTAAATCTTAAATTTCACAAAATATATAAAGTTTATTTTTTAATTGTAAATTCTTTTTTAGTTAATTTATATATTTTTTTAATTTAATGTTTAGTAACAACTAATTATTACTGTAATTTTATAGATAAAAATGACAAGTCAACTATAGTTGAAGATTGTGATAAATAACTATTTTCACGGAGGTAAGTTATTTAATACGATTTGCAATGATACACTATATTAAAAGGAAATTAAGTATGACATAAATTAATTTATTTAAATAAATATATTTTAAGCACTTCTTGGACATTAAAGATTTATATCATTCAACCATTTTTATTTATTATATATTATAATATGAGATACATACAAACGGTAACATTAACGAGACAATGTAGAGTGCATTGAGATGTCCATATGTTGTAAGTATAATATTAGTCATAAAATTATATACACTAAAATTATTTTTGATATCTACATATATAATGGACTCTATTTTAGTATTTATAAAATTCATTAGTTGAATTTTATTGAATTAATTTAAGTGTAATTATATATAATGGTTAATAATTTATAATATTTGACGTCCCTTGGAAAGGATATTAGCTGAATCTTTCCACCATGGTATTTTTCTTAATTATTTTTTAAATAGAAAAAAATTGAAATAACAAAATTTGAAAATAAATTAAATAAATATATAAAAAAATAGATTAAATAAATTCGTAAGAAAAAAATAAATTCTTAATTTAATATAAATAAAATCATAGAACAAAAATTTTATAAAGTATATTTAAGATAATTTTAATATATATATATATATATATATACATACATACTACCCTAGTGTGGTTACATAATTGCACTTACATAGACTCAATACTTTAAATTTTGTATTTCTTTCTTTGCCAAAAATACATATTTTTGATCAAATTTATGATTATAATAACAAATTAAATTAACAAACTAAATGTCACATTTATAATTTAAATTAAATTTTATTATTAATCACAATAAATTTGAAAGTCGCATTTATATTAAAATTAATTAAAAATTAAAGCGTAAAAACTCACTTCTTGTTTTAATTTGTCGATGAGCTGTCAAAATCTTTACTTTATACTGTTATTGCAAAATTATCTGTATGCATGTATATTTTATTTATAAGTGTAAAAAGTAGTTATTAAAAGTAAAATTGTCTAAAATAATTATTTTAGTTAAAAGCTTTTAAAATTAATTAAAAATATAAAAATAGGTTAAAATAAAGTTATTTTAGAATTTTCTCAAAATATAAACCTCAAATGTGTTCTTCCTCTCGTCTGTTTGAAACAAGTTAGTGTGGCTGTTGCATTTCTTCTTGGACAACAATTACATGGTAGCTATTGCAATATAGGAGATATGGCTTTAAAGTTTGTGTACTTCTTAAGGTTTGTAATTTTAGCTGGATCTTGTCGTGAAATGAAGTACAAAAGTATAATTCATGAAAATTAATTTGTTTTATGCATGAAATTATTGAAATTTGCTTTGGTTTCTTGAACATTTATTTGTCTGGGTTTTAATTTTTATTGGGAGGTAGGTGTGATGTGTTGAGATTTTTAAATTGTTTTTCATTTAAATTTATGAAGATTTTAGATTTTGCAAAGTTTTTTAACATTAACCATTAGAATTTTTTCATATACATACTGATTTTTAATTAAAAAACTTTTGTTAGTAATCTTCTTATTTAATGTCACAAATATGATCGATGAATTTATTTTTGAACTTAAATAATTTATTTTGTATTACTTAAAAATTTTCGTAAACATATTAGTTTTATTTAATTATGTGAAAAATTTATGATCCACGAATGAATTTATTATGAGTTAATAAAAAAAATTTTGAATTAATTAAAAAAATACTAATTAAAAAAATAATTTAATAAGAAATTTTGAATGTATAAATATTAAAACAATTCAACCAACCTACTTTTTTTCCTTCATTTTAATTAACAAAAAGATTTCAAGTTTCTCCTTAGTATTAGAGCAGAAAATTTGATTGTGAATTAGACCTGAAAGATTGCTATCAAGTGTGATACTTGAGACTATCAAGTGAACATGGAATCAAACCTGAAAGATTGCTTGTTTGCAAGCTTAGACTAACGAGAGATTCAACATTTCCAACGTCCCGTGGAATTTAACCAGAAAGTTGACTGTTTCCTTGGACGCATACAAGGCTTACGCAATAGTTTCGAGCCTAAACAAAGGCCCAGAAAAGCCCAATACCTGGTCTGTCATAAGGTCCTTACAGTCATTCTCCACGAAATTCTGCAAGCGGCACGCTGACTTTACTTGTTCGCATGGATCCGCGCCATGAACTGAATTGGGCTGAAGTCACATTGACATTCATGGGTCCTGGTAAAAGATATAACTGCCCATTAGAAACATTAGTGACTAGGCCCAGGTAATAGTTGGACTGGATTATTTAGAATTAACGTATAATATTTTTTAATTTATATTTATAATTAAAATTAAGTTATAATTAAAATCTTAAAATTGAACAAATACTAAATTTTTTGATAACTAAATTTTTTAATAAACATTTGCATTTTATAAAATATAAATGTTCATACATCATAATATTAAAAATAAAAAAATACCTAAATTATTTAAAAATAATTACTAATGATACAAACTGTTATAAAATTAACGTATAAAATATTATATTATTACTGTAAATTATATATAATTTATGTTTCCTTTATTTTTGTTTATTTTCATAATAATAATAAAATTTATACAAATAAATTTGTATTTGTAATATTATTATTGAAAAAAAGAAAGTGGCAGTGTTAAGTGTGATATTATAAAAGTGGCCACAAAAATCGTAATGACTAGACGTACACGACCAATAAAAGAAGCCAAATCTTATTGCACGCTAGCTGTTAATTAATCAAAGGCATGTTATATCAACAATACCCATAGACCACAGCATATTTACATGCCATAAACAATAATATAATCTGAAAAAAAAAAAAAAAGCATTTTAGAACGGTAGCAGGCTAATTTAGTTTACATTCGCATAAACAAGCTGCAGATCACGACGTCTGTACCTTCATTCCAAACACATGCGCAAATATCTTAAAACGATGTCTACCAAAACCAATAATACTGGAATTTAATCCCAACCATACTCACCTAACTTGGGTCGCCCTCTTTTTTCTCTCTTAACTGTTTCGTTTAATTATAATTCTGTCCTTTGACATTCCGATGATAAAGTAGCTTAGACAAGGCCTGACCCACAATTGGTTCTTGAAAATGTAAAAGGCCACTTAATCCTCTCCTGGCTATCAATGACGCGTGATTTGGTTAAGTTAATATGTGATGAAATTATAAATAAAATAGTGCTGGATGGTTGCGGGCTTCAGGCCGAGGGCCCTCCGCTAGTTACTTGTTCATTCATTAGTTGACATTTGCGTTTGACCAATCACTACGGCTCACTAAATGCAACTAATTACGTATTATTAATAGCATATTCATTGCTGTTGCCTTTCCATTTATTTATTAAGCTCTCTAGAAGCTTTACGGGTTTATCGGTTCTCTCGTATCTTCTAATCTTCAGTGTCTATAAACTGATACGTCTTCAACTTAAATAACATAATGGGTCTCCGTGTAGTCTGAAAATTGCCGGTTCCTTTTTCATACCAGCTTTAAATTAAGGAATCCATTTCTATGTTGTTGTTCTTTATATTAAATTTTTTTAGATGAATTTATTTAATAAAAATTTTTATTTTGATATATAAAATTTTTTAATAAATTCATAATGTTATTAAATTATCTTCAACAGACACAAATTATTTTTTAAAAATAATTTTTAAAAAATAATATTAAAATATCTTAATAATACTTAAAAGATAATTTTAAGTCTAAATAAATAAAAAAATTACAAATTCATATTTTTTACCTTATTATTTTCACTTCAAAATAAAAAAAATGCAAACAACATAGAAAAATAAAATATAATAAAAATCTCATCACGCTCTCTCAAATTAATGTGAACAAGAGATGAATGCACAGCTAATAATATTATAAATACATAGTAAACCTTAAGTCTTGTTTAATGATGATGATTATTTTTTAAAATTAAAAGAAATAGATCTTCTTAAATATTAAAAAAAATTCTAATTAAATTACTTATTTTAAATAATTCTTTTTTTATTTGAGTTATAAAATCGACATTTGAAATTTTTTAGTTAAACTTAAAGTCTATAATTTAGCTAAACAAATTAATAAGCTTGATTCCTTTACATGTAAAAACTAAAATTTGGATGTCCAAAAAAATACCTAGTTTGTTGTAATAGAAAAACCTTATATATACACTTAGTTGTCTTAAATTTGGAGGTAATGCCTTTTATTCTTAAAATTTAAAAGAAATTTTATTCTGCAATTAATCTCCATTTAAAATTATGAATAATATTAAATTTTCAAAGTTATATCTCCATTATTATCTTTAAGTGATAAAGTTTCTTTCATCATACGTGATTGATAGTGAAATTGATATTTAGTTATTTCATAAATTGTAAGATTAATCATTCAATTAAGAAAATTACACATAATTACTCAAAATGTGAATTATAATAAATACTTAAAATGTCTCATATTACCCATAAGTTATTCAAGTCATTCCCTGCTCTGACAGAACAAATCTCAAAAGCCTCAAATGCTGGAGGCCATTGTCTTAGACTTGAATACAAGGTTGTTGTTCACTTCATCTCAAAATTTGATTAAAAGAGGCTTTTGGAAGAGAAAGCCGAAAGCATGCATATGACAAGAGAAGAGAAGAGGGATGCGATTTCACTGCCAAAAGAAAGAATTAAAAAGCACCAACAATCGTCAGCTTAGTTCAGGTACCATACCTCCCAAAGTTTGTACATATGTAAGTGAGAAATATGTAGGCACCTCGCATCTTCTTTGATTAGATTTTGCTCACCAAAATAAGATTTCACCCAACATAACTGCTTCATCTCTATATCGGGACGAATACCTTTAAACTTGCATTCATAATTATTAAAAAAATTTAATACTAAACTTACACCAAATCTATTGTAAGTTTAATATTTTATTATTAAATTCTCTTAAATAAATTTTTAATAATTATTAAATTTGTACATATATCTATAAATTTTTAGCAATTTTTTTTAAATTTTCAAACTATATTTATACTATTATTAAATATTAAATTTAAATTTATAAAATATCTAATTAAAATTATAAATTTTTAATATTAATTTATGATAAAATACATCATTCGTATAAGATATTAAGTATATTCAATATAAAAAAAATTAATTACAGTTTCATAAAAAAATTCATACATAAAATATTGTAAATTTAAAATAAAAGTTTACAAATTTATAAATTCAAAATAAAAGTTTACAAACTCATAAGTCTAAAAATAAAAAATGACAAAAATATTACTGAATTTAATCTTGCAACCAAGATAATGAGTTAAATATCTTTTGTACATAATACTATAAGTATAATGATAATTTTCATTATCGAGTTTCTTATTAAACTACTACAAGTTTACAACAGAGTTTTTTGAAATATATATATATATATATATATAGACTAATTATATAATAATGTATATTTAATTAATTAATCTTTTATTGATATTTTTTAATAACAAATTTAAGAGTATATGGAGATAGCAAAATTGAACAGATCAAAAAAATTATTAAATTTTGAGGACATAAAAAAGATGAAGTAATCATCATGAAATATTAAAAGTAAAATGTTAAAATTATAGCCATTCAATTTTAGAACTTTTTAAGAGGTGTTCGCTAACATTAATTACAATGTATTCACAATAATAAAAGAATAAAAAAAATAATAAATTAATAATTTTATTTTACTCAATTATAATAAGTTTGCAGATACTCCGTTATGAATATGGATATCTATCTATATTTGTATTTTACGAAATTCATTGCAGATTTTAATTTTTTTTTCAAATCTATTCAAACCCATTAAAAAACATACTAAATTCGTTTAATGAGAAACAGGTACAAGATTGTTTGCAAGTTCGTCGGTAAAGTAGCCATCCCTATTAATGCTTCATGTTCATGGCAGTTAATGGCGTTCCATACTCCTCACGGTCCAAACGAGAACACCCTTCCGTACTTTTGTTTTCGTCTCACGCTACAAAGCATTAGATTTCGACTGAAGTGATGGAATTTTGTAAGAATTAACAGAAGGGCAAAGACAAATATAATTGATAGTCATTGATTGGTAATGCAGTTAATAAAATTACTATTGTTTCAGAGGATGCATTTTAATGAAGTTTTATTCCCTGAAATGACGCACTATCTCATCAGAAATTAAAAAAAAAAAAAACATTGTTGCCTTTAATTCACTTAGTACATGTACATGGATGGTAGACTAAATAAAAGTTGGAGAATTGGTGGATCAATTCATTCATTCATGTATCGAACTCCATTAAAGATATAAAAAAACTATTGACCAATTTATGCTGAATTTGCATTTATATGACTCTTATATTCATTAATGTGAATTTATATCGATTTATGCTTTCCTTGACTCTGAATGAAACTCATGGACCAGTACTAATGCTATATAAAGTCTTAGATAGTTATAACATTTCAAAACTCAAAACCCGCACGAAACTTAGAGACAGTGGCATAATTTTGACTTTGAAAACTCAAAACTCACAATTTGATTGAGTTATAAAAATATCTCAAAGTTTGTAAGGTTAAGAAACTTCCCTTGTTAGTTTCCATGACACGAGGAAGGCTGCTGCTTCATAGGTAATGGGCTTCATTAATACTCGTACACAATTCCACTTTATATTCAAAGTATACATAGAGAAATGACATCACCATCATCATAATAAAACCTTGTTCATATCCAATTTTTCTAGAACCAACATGTGACTTTTCTTTTATTTATTCATTTATTTTATTAATCCAAATCAAGGATAGAAAATATGCCACCTTCTTACAAGAACTCTTTTAAAACCAAAGTAAATACATTTTTTTTGGACATGATAATTAATATTCAACATGGCACATATTCGATGTGAATAAGAATAAATGACGCTTTACCGTTTGATCTGCTAATTAGTGAATATTATGTACTCTTGAAGTATTTGTAAGACCTATGTGTGTATATGCAATCTTTTTATTTAATTGTTACAATGATAGGTTGATTTTAAAATAAACTTTCATGTCATAAAACTTTATTATAAGGCGTGGAACGTGTTACCCTCGACCCTTTTGATCTAATTTGCTGTTGATTTAGTCCATAATAGACAATTTGTTCATTAATAGCTATCCTGTTAGCTAGCTTAAATTTTGCTATAGTTTGGATAATATTATACGTTAAACATATTATAAAACAGATTTGCAATGCATGGCTGCACTAGATTCTGACAGTCATTCGCAAATATGGGAAGTGGCATGCAAACAAAATTTAGGAGGAAAAGAAGAGAGAGAGAAAGGAGCATACATGAGCATGAATGAATCGAACAAAAACATAAATGATAGGAAGGAGAGGTGGGTTGAGAGCATTTAACAGAAGGAAAACCGGTGGTGAGAGTGATGAAGAAAGATATTGAAGAAAGCGAGGTCATCCTTGAATTTGGCGTTTAAGAGAATTCAAGATTATTTAATGAAGGCAGGTAGACTGACTCCAATCCCTTCTTCTCTCTCAATCTCTTTAATGCCTTTGGTCCCTTTTCTTTTAAAAAAATTTTCCAAGTAGGTATCCCATAAATAATTTTCTACAAATTCCAATTTCAGCTTTCCATGCAATCTTACAAAAATACCCTTGGTTTACAATCCCTCGTAATATTTTGACTGCT
Organism: Swietenia macrophylla; assembly: GCA_032401905.1. NCBI lineage: Eukaryota > Viridiplantae > Streptophyta > Magnoliopsida > Sapindales > Meliaceae > Swietenia > Swietenia macrophylla. The sequence goes on along the minus strand of CP135580.1, from coordinate 4,415,758 downwards.
AGTTAGCTGCCAAATGGGTTCTGTATCAATGTCATGTAGCTCCGAGGTCTATTTAGGGTCCCTCACAAATTTATATTTGGCTGGTGAATTTCGGCAAAGGACAGCCTTGATTTTATGCTAAAACCGTACATGAAGCGTGCTAGATCTTTTCTCAACCAGAGAAACTTGCCCCAAAAAACATCTCCTGTTTCGTATATAATTTTTATTTCACTGATTGCATGCAGTCTTCCTTACAAGTAAAACAGTAATGGAAATTTGCGAAATCAATTGGATCAATGGATGGGAGTTGTTGTTTGCTTGCTGCTGGCCATGGAAGTATAAAATAAATGAACTTGGTACTGGATAAGAAGTGGGTAATTTGGGAAATGAAGAGCAAGCATGCAACTGAAAATTAATATTTTCCTCAAGGAATTTACAAAAAGTAAAGAAAAAAAAAAGAATGGAGAGAGAAAGAGAAAGAGGTATTAAATTTTAGCCCATGAGACGTTAGTTGGTTTTATTGCTGAGGATGTTGAGAGCTTTAAAAGCTTTAGTTCTAGGAGTGATTAATATTACGTATAGCTCATGGGATTTGGTTATGGTCTTAATAGCTGCGGGATGTTGAGTGCCTTAAAAGTTTTTTTAAGTTTTTTGAATGACCCAGTTGTTGAAGTTGGAGTTATTATCTATTTAATATATCCATAGATTCAAGACCTTCCTTCAACCGTATACAGACTCCTTACATTTAATGACTCTTCCACACCTCCCGTTCTCTGCCTCTCACCGCCTCTAATAAGTACCAAATTATTTTAGCTTTTGGCTTAAATATTAGCTAAGGACTAATTGTCGTGGTTCCAAAATACATCATGCCATGATCATGCAATGGACCGTAAGCACAAAGAGTTATACGCGTGTGTTGGGTACTTTAGGAGACGTCGAGATCATGTTTGTGCGTATTTTTTGACCAAAGAGTTTTTAGTTGGTTAGAAGCTGTACAGTAATTAATAGAGGCGCCAACTTGGAATGCACGTCATGCATATGTAGGCCCATTTAATTTCTACCTTCAAATTTGCCTCATTAGATTCTCTCTTGCAGTTATGTGCGTCCCCCCGGATAGACAAAATCAGCCTATATAACTACCCAACATTTTCACCATTTGCTCAATCTTCAAACAGAGAGAGATAAGAGAGATAAAAGCACTGATCATCTTCAGCTGGAAGTTATGGTTTCCCTTCAAGCACCCGTCTCTCCAAACAGTAGAAAAGCAAACTCAGAGCTTGGTATTCTGTCGAAGAAGCGAAAGTTTGAAGAGTTTGTAGGTGAAGAGAATTTGGACAAGAGATCAAAAGCAGAAAGCACAAAATCAATCTTTGATTTCGGACTACACCTCGAGTCTCCATTACCTTTGGAGTGGGAACGATGCCTAGATATTCAGGTGTATATATATTTAACCCATATATATCGTATCATATCATATTGCACTATTCCTTCGATCATACTGTATGATCATCAATATATTACTATATTACCAATTAATTAAGCTATAGTAGCACCGATCATGTACTAATGATGGAGCACCTTATTATTCTTACAATATTTTATTGGTATGCAGTCGGGGGAGATACACTTTTACAATACGATAACACAAAAGAGGACATCTGGGGATCCAAGGGCAAGCACTGAATCACCAAATGCTCCCGCAGGTCATATGAGCTTAGACCTTGAACTGAATCTCCTACCATGTGATTCACAAAGGAAAGACCAAACAAACAAGCACAATTCTGCCGGCCCTCCACTCCCTCAGGGTGATCTTTCCGTGGATATCGGCAGACAACAGAAGAAGAAATCAAGCGACCTAACACGTTGCCCATCTTGGCTGGCGTTCGAAGGGGATCAACAAGAAATGGTAGCAACAGCCTGCATGCGGTGCCATATGTTGGTGATGCTGTGCAAGTCATCTCCTACATGCCCTAACTGCAAATTCGTCCACCCACCGGACCAAAGCCCTCCAAAATTATTCAAGCAAAGGCTTAGCGTCTTATGGTAGCAACGATCAAATTCAAAAGGTCTATACTTTTAAGTTTGGATGAATCCAGTACCAAGTACGTGTATTGAGTTAAGTTTATTCCTTCTTGAACAAGCTACATGTAGTCTTTTCTTGAGGGTTTTCAGTTGGTTCATATTCTTCCTCGTCTATTGAGAAATGACTGCTGATAGACCGAGAGAGACTGACATATAATTTAATGTACTAACTTATACATAATGTAAATAAGATAATGTTTGTATATATTCATGCATATCAGACTACATTAGTATTATGATGGATCACTGAATTCCATCTATCAACCTCGATTTGCATTTTTGATAATTGTCAAATATTTCATTTTAACTTGAGGGACTAGGAAAAGTTTTGATTAATCTTGTAAGTCCTTGTGATTCAGTAATCATAATCATCTAAATACGATCAACTTAGCCTGTTAAGAATAATGAATCGATCTTGAGAGTTCATTAGCATTTAGAATTAGATGGATATTCGCATTAAGCTTACATAAGATCACACCATACATGTAGGATAATTTACTGTCCTTCGCTGAGAGTCGGCAGAGACACAGGCAGGACATTAATGGTTCCTTCTTGGTTGAGCCCATGTTGCTCCATGTCTACATTCAATACTTGAAGGGAGTACGACGTTTTCCTGTCTTTGATGTCATGTCGCCTAAAAATTAAACTTGAAAGGCCATATGCCAAATTATGAGAAGACACGATGATCCATTGAAATGCATGGTACAATGCCATTTTTTGTTATTGCACGTTCTGGGTACTTAGAATTTCAAATATTAACTCGTGGGTTGATTGAGCACTATAGCATGTACCAACGCAAGAGACAGCTAAAGCATAGGATCTCTAGTTCAGTGTTAGTATCTTTTATGGATCCGATACAGAAACATTTGATGGATACAATACATGTGTTTTTTATGGTGCCCAAATGCATCACGAGCAATACAAATTTAACATCCTCTTTGAGAATATACGCAAAAGTTTTTAATATTTGAAAATATTTATAATAATATCTGTAAAACCTAAAATTTAGGCCATAAAATACACAACGGAGGTGAAATGTGTTTTACACAATAAAAAATTTAATGTGATAATAAATTAAAATACGTTAAAATTTGTTACGTTTAGATTAAAGAGAAATAGATAAATAAGACGGAAAAAATAATAAATAAATTGTAAAGTAACAATTAAAAGTAAATTAGATAGTCAATAATTTGTTATCAAAAAAAAATTATGAAAAATTCTTCACAAAATAAAAATTCATTGGATAAATACTAGAGATATTGTGAAAATATCTATGTAGTGCAAGTGCACGCTATTGCAAGCATATAATAACGTGATGAGAGTGTATTGTTTTTTCGAGAATTAATTATTTACAATCTAATTACTAAATTAAATTATTTTAATTTTATATGAATAAGTTGGGTCAAGAGATGATTTTATGTTAAAAATAACTAACTCCTAAATTAAAGGAAACAAAGATAAGATTGAGAGCAAACATAAAGAAATAATTTTAGGGCATCGTACTTCACCAAAATTAATATGCTAAAACTTTATTTATTCTCAATAACTAAAATTAAATTTATAGTTGATAATAAAAAAATATTATAATTTTTTGTTAGCCCTTTTTAAAGTGATAATAAAACTATTTAAAAATATCAATCTATTATATTCCTATGTAAATTAGGAGAGTCAAAAATATATTAAGCACTATAATTCCATACAATGATTATATAAAATATGTTAGTAGATTCCTATTTTAATGACATTCAATACAAATACTAAATCATAAATCTTCTTTTATATGTTTTATTATGAATTCTAAATAATTTAAATAATGGTCATTATGTAGAAGCATTAAGAATGGTATAGCACACTTAACCAATAAAGATAAATTTATATTATATTAAATAAATAAATGTCATAGCATCATAGTTGGTTATATTAGGGCCTCAAAAACTAAGTTTAATTCATAATAAAATAAAAATAACTTCCTAATCATTAAATTAAATACTCTTAATTAAAAAAGTAAAAAAAGAAAGATATTAAAACTAAATTGCAAATTAAAATAATGAGATTTCACCCATTTTTTCCAAGCTCCTAAACTTCTTTTTCTTTTGGTTCTCTTTTTCTTCTCCCTTAGTGGCTCTCCTTTTTCTTTGTTCTTTTTGAGAAGCTTTAAAATAACACTCAAACTATCCTTAGATCATTACGAGACGAATTATTTTTTCATATTTGTATCACTTAGACCCTAGGCACTTAACATTATTGAATGCATGTTTTTATTATAGCAAGTTACTGTAGTAAAATTATTATTTCAATGTCACATTGAAAATTAATGTAGCAGATAGTAGCACCAAGTTGTTCCTTGGCTTGTGCCTAAATGCTTGGTTCTTTGGTTTGATGTGATTTTTGTGGCTTATTTATTATGTTTAGCTTCTAGGGTTTGCTTTTCCTAAGCACTTCACTCTTTGTTTTTTTGTTGTTTTTGAGTCATTTTCACATGTTTATGAATTTTGAAATTCATTAAATATTTTCCTTGATTAATTTTCCCAAAACTTGCAAAAATAAGCAAAAGGTTCATTAGAAAGTCATAAATTCTCTCAAAAGCTAACTAAATATTAACAATGATGATATCCAAAATACGGATATAAAATTTGCTTACCAAGATCTACTAAAATATTCTTCTAGAAAAGTAAACTTATAATTAATGATTTCATATAAGAACTCCTAGCATTCAAATTTGATTATCTTGACAAGTGATATACTCCAAATAGTCTCATTTTCAAAACATTAAAATTTTCTTTTGTCAATGAAATTTTTGAATGATATATTTATACAACTAAAACTTCAACTACCAATAATAATAAGAACTTTGAAGACTTCTCAATTGAATTTGATGTAATGGCAAGGATGGTGTTTATTAAGAGAATGCATTGGATTGGCAATTTGGTTGGATATGATGGATATGTGATGATATTCGGTCAAACAAAATATTTGATATTCAAAATATAATAAATATTGAATAGTTTATTAACATGAAAATAGGTATTCAAAATTGATTTTGATTGAATATGGTTTTGATTATTGGATATTCAGTATTTATCCCAAAAAAAATATTTATTAAATTATAATAAACTCACCCACACCTAATTTTCATCATATGTTATAAAAATAAAAAATACATAATCCTAATTTTTTGTTTAACCCTAAAGTATTATGTTATTATTTAATGCATTTTTCTTGTTCAGTTCTTTATCGATAAATAATAAATTATTAAATATTGATACTTTTAAATTAAATATTATATTGTCGTTTAATCTATTTTCAAATCTAAATTTTTATCACAAATGACGATATATGTCATTTATGATGTGGGTGATTTAGAAACTAAAATATTCCTTTCATTATATGAATTTTAATGTAATATTTTACTTGAAATTAACTATAAATAAAATTCACATCATACAAGCCGCAATTTGGCCTAACAATGGTATTAAAGCTCAATTTTTTTATTCAAACTTTAACCTGAAAATTGATATTTATAATATGTCTAATCAATATTTGGTTATTTTAAATAGATATAGACATCTAATTTTTCAGTCGAATACAAATATAGATATCAAATATATAATTTTTAATGATTATAAATAGGATATGGATATTAAATATTTCAATTAGATACATATATGGACATCCTATGCATTGCCATCCCTCATAATACACTACTCACTTGCTAAGGAACTCAATATTTTTATCTTGAGAAGGCAACAATAAATTATAATATACATCTCTCAATTTTCTAGGATGAAAGAGTATATTTTTATAAGGTTTAGCTATCAAAACTACATTCTTAAAAAAAAAATTAGATTGTTTGTTGATTGATAAACATGGGCTTAAGTTGGCAAGTTGATGTTGTCTTCGCAGATGAACTAGGATAATATCTGATATTGTAGATACTTGGCGCTAGGTTTATGGACTACTTAGATGTTATGTTTGCTCAAAAGCCCATTTGGCATTAGGTTGGCAAATATATTAAAAAAACTCATGTCTTCGCTCGAGCCATAGTTTAGTGCAACTTTGTTGGATACATTTTGTTTGTTCAAAATCTAACTCAAACTTAACCATTTTGCCACAAAATGAGTTGACAAAAAATCTTTAGCTAACAAACTCTCTTTTTGGCCATTTTATAACAAAAACTTAAAATTTGACACTAACAAAAGTATGGCCAAGAACATGAATTTCTTGATCACCTAAATGAAATTCTTAAAATAATTACTTTAAAAAGAAAATAATAAATGCCTTTACAAAAATTATAATAAATCGTAAAATTTATAGTGGACCATTTAGTTTTAAAGAGTGTAAAGCAATACATTTTACATAAAACATTACTTAGAAAACCAAGTAAACGCTTAGAATAATCAAAAACTACTAAAATTACAATGTAATTATTAGAGGAGAAAATGGAATAAACATAAACAACTGTCATAACCATAGATTATCCTCATCCTATAATCATAGCAAGCATAGCAAGAATCATAACAAAAACTAAGCTCATTAAGTTTCCTAGAGCTATTCTCACTACACTACTCCTAACTCCTATATACTACTGACCAAGAATATCATTTAATTTATGTTATCAAAGCCTTAAATTGATTTATGACTTAACTTTAGCATAAATGTAAAACAAATCTTAGAGTTTGTCTATCCTACTATTCTTTAATAAGAGTAATTATCCTTATTGAAAAGTACAGATAAGAGCCTTTCTAAAAGATATTGAAATGTGTTTGGATGTTTTGTGAGCAAGCTTGAAGTGAACTCTTTATCATTGTTAAAGGAATGCTTTTGCCTAAATATTTCAAGCTTTAGACAAAAGAAGAGTTGTTAGTATAACACATGGCAATTTTAAAAGCAAAATGGATGAAGTAGGCAGCTATTTAGCTACTTGTTTTTATTCAGGCAATTTGTCAATTTTGTTTATCTATCCATATATATAAATAAACAAGAGACATTATTGATTTTGGCAATTTAAATCAAATTGAAAGGAAAAAAAATAGGAAATAAAAGAACGTAAAGCAAAACAAGAACTTGGTATTATGCTAATTTCGTTTCTAGTAGTTTTAATAAATGAGTTTTGATATTAAAAAAGTATTGCTTTTTCATAACATTTTTAGTATCTAAAAATTCATTTACAAATATAAATTTTAGAATAATGATTTATGTTTAATGGTTTAGTTGTTATTAATGTTTAAATTAATATTGATGATGTTATTTTGATATTAGAAAGTGATTTTAAAACAACAGATAGAACTAAAAAAATAGAATGTCTGTTTCCTTCAAAATTTTAATACATGCACATAAATTTTTTGAAAATATAGGTGTTGATCTAATTGATTATTTATTAAACAAAATTTACATATATTTTTCATAGGAGTCATATTTGTATAAATTCAACAATAAAATTTTGATTGCATGAACTGTATTTTAGTAGGAATTATTTAAATGTTTATTTGAAATCAATAAGATTAATATTCTGTAATTTTATTAAAAAATTTTAAATGTTATTGTTTTTATTAATTGTGTAATTTATTAATATAAATTTAAAGTATGGTTGTGAATAGTTTGACATGAATGTAATTTCTATTCCACGGTAAAAGCTTGCAAATTGAAAATCAAATAGGGTAGTGGTTTTTAAAAATAATATCCTTAAAGTACACTACTTATTAAGGTAGTAATCCTTAGTAATAATACCCCTAAAATACATATGAAAATAACTAAAAAAAATGTGTTTTGACATTATAATGTCTTATACAAAATTTTATTTTGAAATCACTTAAATATTATTTATTGTGATATTATTGAAATTTGGCAAATGAATTATTTGTTGTTTATTTTTATTTCAAAATTTTTATTGCATAGAAATACTCATTGAGCGTTATCTTACCTCTTATTTTTAAGTTTTGAATGAAGTAGAGGACATGATTTTAACGTAAGTTAGACATTTTTTAGCTAGAGGATTTTTGTTAAATTTTGTATCTATGAAAATATAAGAAAATAAATGCAGAATTTTAAATTATTAGATAGACATCGGACCATTATACAATGTATATTGATGTTGAAATGAAGTTGTTGGATTTACAAACTTTTTTTGATAGTTTTTAAAATCTTATTTATAAGTTTTAATGTTTTAAAAGTATTCAACCTATCAAAATATATGTTAAATTTAAGATTGTTAAGAAAACAAAATACGCAGATTTCAAATGTAATAGCAAAGTGGTCAATATCATTTTTATGTTAGTGTTGGTTAAAGAGTTTAAAATAATATCTCTATGTGAAGTTACTAAGGAGGCTTGACATATTTTCCAAACAACCTGATATGTGTTATTTTTATAAAATTTTATTATACTTTTAATTTTGATATAATGTTGGTTTATCCTTTTGATTATTTACTTTTGATATTTTTATTCATTTTATTTATTTTATATATAAAGAAATAAATTCATAAAATAATAAGATTTATTGTAAAAAGCAAGATTTGGAATGCACCAAAAGGTTGTTGGATAAAACCATTAGTGTCGCACTCCAAGTTTCTAAAGCCGCGGGCGATACTATAATAACATTGCTATAGTAATTTTGCTACAGTAAATTACTATAGCTTTAAGGCCACAACGTTGGAAGCCCAAATCGCAACCCTAGATCGCAAATTTTTAAAATGAAAAATAAAAACAAAAAGGAAATTGTTCTTTTAATGAACGTATAAAGAGAACGTATTTAGAGGAGATAATTAGATAGCTAACAAGGGAGCCACAAAGGAGAAGAAAAAGAGAGAAAAATAAGAACTTAAGAAGCTTATAGAAAAGGGGAAAAATGTTATCATCTTAGCTTGTAATTTAGATTTAATTGCTTTCTTTTTTTTTAAATTTTTCTTTAGTAAGGCTATTCAATTATAATGAATAGGATTATATATTTTTTTATTTTGAACTAAATGTATTTTCTAGGGTTAAAATGTAGCCAACTATGATGTAGTGGTTTTTATTTATTTATATAATTGAAATTTATCTTTATTAATTAAGTATTCTACATTATTTTTAATACTTCTAGGTAACTAATCATTGTTTATCTGATTTTAAATTCATAATGAAACCTTATAAAATAATATTTATCATTTAATTCTAGTGTTAAATATCATAAAGTCTATGTAAAATAGAAATATATTTGCATACTTTGTATAATTGTTGCATGAAATATAGTACTTAATACATTTCTGACTAACCTAATTCACATAAGAATACTAATATTCTAAAATAGTTTTGTTATAACTAAAAATAAAAACTTTCAAATAATTGTGATGTTTTTAATTATTAATCATGAATTTAAATGTAATACGTTATTTTCCTAAGTGTATATTATATAAATGTATATTCTATAGTTATGTGATGATAATAAATTTTAAGTTTTACAAGGAGTTAGTTGAATAGTTTTATTTAATCTTATTATTGCATTTGTGGCACATTTTATTTAGCAACAAATGCATATGAATGTAATTACCAATAACACTAACTTTGTGCTAGAGCGAAAAATAATGTTCGTGAACAGTAATGCCTATGAATAATACTTGTGCCAAGTTAATAGCAAATCGCCTAAAAAACACTAGCCTAGAGCTCAAGTGGCCAAAGGGCAAAAATTTGAAGCCTAAAAAGTTTATGGAATTTATAAATATTTTTTCTTTTTAGGCTAAGGTTTTAAGGCAGTCATTAAGGATTTTCAAGCTTATTTTGTACATATAGTTTTTTTTGAGTTCAATAAAGTTATTTCCTCATGATTTTCTTGTGAGAAAAGTTAATCTAGTTCTTATGAATTAAGATTTACTTGATTATGTCTTTTGACTGTCTTTCATTAAAGATCTTTTCTTACATCTTCTTTTTGAATGTTGTTTAAGGTCAAAGTTTTTAAGATAATTGGTTCTGATTGTTATCGAAGTAAGTAAACTTGATTTTTATTTTAAAAGAATCACAATAAACATATTATATAAATGATGTATTTGTATTTGTATTTTTATTATAAAAGGATTTTTCATATATAAGTTTGTATTTAATGTTATTGATTTTGATTACATTCAAAGTATTTAACGAGCATGATTGTATAAATGATATGTTTACATGTCTTTAGGTTTGTTGTGTACTCGTGATTTGTGTAATTAAGCATTATGCACTTTAGTATGAATATGTTAGTTTAAATGGCATGTATGATATCTTGGTAGGTAATTATAGTATGGAATATTATGTCATAGTGATTAAATCGACCTTTGACTAATATATCTCTTTATGAAAAGTCTTATGTCTTATATTAATATTTCAATTGAGATGAAATATATCTTGTTCCAAAATTCATATTTTAAAGTTAGTTAAAGAAAAAATGTAAGTGATCTCAATTTTAAGAGGAGAAAAATAATATAAGTAACAAAAATATATTTTTCTCATCTATTAGTAATGTTGGATTTTACTTTCTTTTACCATACTATACTTATTCAACTAATGGTTTTATTTAGCCTCACCCATAAATTATTTTTTATCTCAAGCCATGTATTTGTTACTACTTATCACTTTAGACATAAGAATCATTTATGCATGACTCACTTTATTCCATACTTGTAGAGACGTAACTCATTATAAATGTTTTGTGTTTATGTATATCATTTACTTGGATATTCTTGCATATTAGATTTGAATTTTACTCTATGATTTCATACACTTCTTTTGTAAAAAGTTCTTTTTTTAGTCATTTCAATAGTTTTTTTAGTTAATTTTGCTTTTGTATACTTTAATGAAGGCAAAATGATCCTTGAGGTTGACTCGGACGATGCTTCTTGTTCTTTTTGTCTTTCAATGAGGAAAAAAAAGAGGTAAATATGGGGGAGTTAAGGGTAAATTAGAAAGTTTAACTTTTGTTATGTTTTTTGTCCTATTTGTTTGTTTAAAAAATGATGAAAACTTTCATTATGCAACTATTTTTATATTTATCTATGTTTGATTATTTCATTGTAATTTTAGTAGTACTTGATTACTTCATGCATTCACTTAGCATTATGAGTTATCTTTCAGATAATAAATATTGCTCAATGTACCTTGAAATTACATGCTCCATAATAGTGTTAATATTTGCTGTTATTTTTATAGGGGAATTTGTTACTTTTTTATTGTTATTCTTGTAAGCATTTTGATTGAGTGATTGCCAAAATTCATGTTCTTGGCTATGGTTATGTCAAAGTTAGAAGTTGAGTTTTTTTCACAAAATGATCAAAAGGGGAGTTTGTTAGGTTTTTATTTTATGTTAGTTTATTTCGTATCAAAATGATTAAGTTTGAATTTAGTTTTAAGCAAAAAGAATGTGTTTGCCAATCGAACAACAAATATTGGCTTGAGTAGAGACTTGAAGAGTTTTTAATGGCCAGACAGCATGTATCCATAAACCTAACCCATGTATTTGTTTAAGGACGGAACATTTGGGTAGTCAATAAGAAAGTACAATACTCGTCTTATAAGACTGAGCACCAAAAGGCAAATGAGCTGACTATAGCCCTTGTTTCATAAGGCAAAGAGTTCTGTTATTCTCATAAGCTTAGTGCAAAATAACCACGATAATGCTAACTTGTTTGCTCAACTGCACATTACACTAGTTCATCTGCTAAGATAATGCTAACTTGTTTGCTTGAATGGACATTTGTAAATTAGCCCAAAACTTAATGTTTTCTAGATATGTTTTGGTTGACTAAAACTTTATAAAAACTTTTTTTTTTTTACATTTTAAAAACTTAAAAGAGGCTTATTACAACTTATTTTATACCTTCTTTTGAAAAAAAACTTATTGACTTCCTTGATAGGTGTTTTTTTCTCTTCGTATGTTTATTAGATAAACAATATCATTATCTTTACACCAAATCCAACTGAAAAGCTTTTGAAAATTTAATTGTTATTTGTGGCTAAAGTTCTTGTTGTGTGAATGTGTCATTTGAGCACCCCATTTGCATGAAATTATGCAAATATAAGTGTACATTATTGTTAATAAGTAATAAAGTGATGAATTAAGTATTGTCCCACAATGATTGTTTATATAAAATTTAACTATCAATTTTAACTATTTTTATTCTTATTTGAACAAATTAAAAACCAACCTAATTTGCTAACTAAAATAATAATTAAACTAAAATAAAACAAAAACTAAAATTATGATTAATTAAAGAGACTTTCAAGGCATTTGATTTTACTTAAACTAATGTAAATTTAGCTTACTGTTCTTATTAACTAGAATTAAGTTTATGATTGATAATAAATAATCTTGAGTTTATTTATTGATCTTTTATAGGATGACAATAAAAATATCTTTAAATCATTAATTCACTATATTTTTATGTGAATTCAAATAATTAGATATTTATGTAGTTTATAGATTTTATTCAAAAATTATACCAAATATATAAATATATCACTATCTTACATAAGTTTAATGGCATTTATCCTAAGATCATAAATGTAAAATACTTTTTTTAAGATATCAATATGTAATCAAATCATTTAATCAATGATCAATTGACATAGAAGCAATAAAAACAAGACGAATACTTAACCATAGAACATAATCCAAATCAATTCAAACATATAAATATCCATATTTCATGGTTTCACCATATCTTAACTTTAGAAAAATGAATTTAGTTCATAATGTAAAAATAATAATAATCAAAGAAACTAAATTCAACATCTTGAAATAAAAAAGTTAAAGATTGAAGAATTAAAACTCAAAAAACGTCCTATTTGAAGCAATAATCTTCTCTTCTTTTTCGTCTCCTTTATTCTTATTTTGATCTTCCTTGGTTTTTTTTTTAGTGGATATCTTCTTCTCTTTTCAACTCTAAAAGGATTTATTTATATTTTTATTAAAAAGTCTAAATTTCTTTTTAATCCTTATTTCTCGTTCAGTCAAATTTGCAACATGACATTGCAATGCTATAGCTATTGTTTTCAAAGTCATAAAAAACTACAATAACATTACCGAAGCAAGCTATTGCCTAGTGCCACAATGGTGGTGGTTATGTTTGACATCTTTCCATTACTTGAAAATGTGTTTTTCACTCTGTTAGGTGCTATTTAGTGTTAAATGGATATTATGTGATGCTAGGTGATCAAATAAGTTATTTGTTCTCTTTACATAGGAAATGTTTACATTTGAGTTCAGATTTTGGTGAGAATCATAAATTTGCTCAATGTGTAGTTTATATATCATCAAAGTTATTAAAAGGGAAAATTTTAATATCTATTATAAAGGTGGATAAATAAGTCTTTTAGCAAGTTGCAATATTTAGTTGAGAACTTGTAAAGTTGTAAGGTATTGAAAATAATTAACTTATCAGTATGTTTTCATTTGTGGTTCTATGTTATGTTTAGAAAATTTTGATAACCTTTGAATGGGAAGGAAAATTAATTGAATTTGATATGCCTTGCAATATGAAATCTTCAAAGGAAGGAATGGGTAGCAAGAAAAGATAGTTGTTAGCATCATCATACATGTGTATTGCCTAATGAAAAATATTGACCACTAATATGAAATTGTTGTAATAGAATTGCTTATCTATTCAATTATCATAATAGTTGATGGTGCAAGTCATCATGTCTAAGTTAACATTCAAACATTCATATGTTAGGTGAATGCTTGGAGCTTGACTCATCTTCCACCTCAATAATAGTTGCCAACTTGTTACCTGGTGCACAAATATTGGTTTCATCACCATTCACAATCTAGACACTAGTATATGTTTTACCCAATAAAATATATATAAACAATAATAAAAATTTTACTATAATGGATAAAGAAGGTGTTATTAGTATTAATACAATGATTTAAACTCTATTGTAGTACTAGTTCAAGTACAAGTAAGAAATAGAACAATAAAAGTTAACTTCCTAAATTAAAATTAGTAATTAATTTTAACAAGTGTACTTTAAAAGTTGTGTTCTATAAAACAATCACAAATCATATAAATTAGTAAACATTACATGATACAAGTAATGCAATTATAAAATATGATGTTGAATGATGAATGTAAACTAAGTTTTTAAATTGTATAAATAAGGAAACTATAACATCATTTATTGTATAATTTATCACTTATATTATATTTGCTAAATCTTTTATAAAATAGTCCTACAAAATTTTGAGTAATGTGAAATTTAATTATGCACTAATTTTTAAAAGTTGACTCGAGGACTTGTTTAAAATTTAATTATATCAAATAATATAGGACCAACAACGATTATGCACCAATCACTTATTATATTTTCTTATTTTTAGATTTTCAATGGCGTTCTTGGCTTAGTCTTACTAGGGTGAACACTTGTTTACTTCCTTAATATTGATAAATGGTGACAATGGTAGGTGCACGTACCAATTACTATTCATATTAGGTTAGTTTCATAATTTTCAATGGTATTCTTGACTTGTTTGCTTTATTATGGCGAGGTTGACGTAGAGAAAGGTTGCCATGGTGTAGTCAACACAAAAGGTGTTGTAGATATCCTTATAGAGGAAGGTATTAATAGTTTTCCTGACATAGTTTTACATTGCATAGTTTTGTGTTAGCCAAAATGTGAGTTTGCGTGGTATTATAAGCAACAATAATACCTTTAGTTTCATGATATATTTTTTGCTTTTTTCAAATATTAAGGTTTGCAATATTGATATTTTTTAAAAAATCAATTTGTTAACTTTTTTGTTATAACATGCTATAGTGGTTACTAATGAAAAAAAACACAATATTGTTCATCTGATTTTTATAATTTTCACAATGAGAGACTTTTAAGATTTTCTAACTATATTAGCCAATATTGATATTTATGCTTAACTATAAAATTCATTACATAATGTATTTTGTAAATAAAAGGAAAAATAATTGAAAAATAGATTTCTATTTTAAAAAAACTTATTCTTAATTAAGAAATTATGTTTCTTTTTGTATTAGAAAATAAAATCATACATAATTAAGGTTAGATTTTTGTTTTATATATATATGTGTGTGTGTCATGTGTTTTATTCTACAATCGTACAAAACACCAGAAAGAAGTAGAGTTTCAAATATTTTATTATCTTGTTTCCTTTATGTGCAAGCTTTTTTCATATTACTTTTGTGATCTAAAAAGAAAAATAACTTTATAGATATTATGAATCTGTAATATATAGTTTCATAAACTTAAAATATATTCTCTTAAATATTTTTAAGATATTTTCTTGTTCTTCTTTAAGAAAAAATTTTATAATTATTGAAAGGAGTTCAAAAACATCCAACATGGGGATCTTTTTGAGTTAAATCGAAGGGATTTCGACGTATTAAGGTAAGGGTATATTGCTGAACAAATCCACTTAAAAAGATTCAAGATTACGGTGACAAATATGAGAAAGAGTTTGTATTGGTTTAAATCCATTTGTGCTTATAATCATTAATTTTCTTAATGGATTATTTTTCTCCAAGCATAGTTTTATGGATATAGGATTAGAAAATTTTAACCACACTAAAAATTGGTTGTCTTCTTTATTTAATTTGCATTGTGCTTACTTGAATTAATTAATTAGTTAAAATTGATTAAAATTTGTAAAGATTAACTAAAACAAATCTATCAATTAGTATTAGAATAAGTCACTAATTTATTTGTTAAGATTCTTAGAGTTTTGATTTATTTTAGTGTATAAATAAATGCTCAAAGAGAAAGAAGTTATATATCATGACCACCATTGTTTAACAGTATAAACTATTGATATTAAAAGACAAGGATGAGATTCATAAATGAAAAGGTTTAATGGGTAGTAACTCATAGTTGGAATTGTCGTACTATTATTTATAAAATAAATAATACAATGCTTAAATTAAAAGTCACTTGGACAAGTGTGAAAAATAATTTAGCAAATTTCAATTAAAGGCATTAAATGCAATCTTCAATGTAGTAAACGTAAATCAATTCAAGTTGATCTGAACCTATGAATCCACAAAAAAAGCTTGTGACATTCTTTAAGTTGCCTATAGGGGAATTTCAACGATGAAATGTTTGAAATTCTAAATGTTTACTTTTAGATTTAAAAATTTAAGAATGAAATATGATGAATTACTTATTTACTTTAATTTTAAATTAAATAATATTACTAATGAATCTTACGCTTTAAATAAAGGATACTCAGAAACCAAGCTTGTAAAGAAAATATTATGTTCACTTTTTAACGGTTTCAAGCAAAGTCATTATAATTGAAAAAAGTAAGGATATTGATTTAATGAAGGTTGAAGAATTGATGGGATCTTGAGAACTTTTGAAATGAATTTGAACAACGAAAGAAAGAGAAAAGCCAAATGTATCAAGCTAAAACAAAGAATTCTGAAGATGAAGAAAAAGGAAACATTAAAGAGACAAAAGTTATTGCGCATCTTACTAAAAATTTCAACAAAATTTTTAGAAGAATGAGATTAAAAAAAAAAAAGCAAACATTTAAACATCTTTCAAAAGGTAAATCTCCAATGATTTTTTATAAAATAATAAAAGATGAGGTATTTAATGCAGAAGAATGTGAAAGCTTTGGTCACTTATAATCTGAATGTGCTAACACACTCAAAAGAAAATCAAAAGATATAACCATTATCTAGAGTGATGTCGAATTAGAGGAGGAAAGATAAAGAATGTATGTAATTATGTTGCATTCAATGTTTACTCATATTTTAGAAAAATCAACAATATGCATGTATCTAATGTTGTTGTAACAAAAGTAGTTGTCAATTGTTGTAATAAATAAAAAAAATGAGTGACTTAGAAATTGATCTCAATGAACTTGATTTTAATAAAGGTGATTAAGAAAATAACTTAGATATTGATACTATACAAGTCTCTTACAAATAGATGTTTAATACATTGGTAGCTCAATTGAATGGTAGGCGTAATAGAGATGATAATTGTAAAGAAAGATAGAAGGATAAGTAAGGTGGAATATGAACTTAACTACACTCAAAAAATCCTTAAAAATCCTGAATTCTGGTACAATTAAACTTGATCATATCTTGACCATGGGAAAAAGTGGTAATAATCATTAAAAACTTAGGTATATTGGTGAAAAGTCATCATGCTTCAAAATAGTGTTCATTAAAACTACACCTGCTGAATTTAAACCTTTTAGGACGCGTAAAAGTAAGATTTCTAGCCACCAATATCATGGGTTCGAAGGTAAAATTAAGAAATTGTTCTTATCTGCCATTCCTACAACTTGGGATGTCATATTTGATCGAACTATTTTAAGTTTTTGAAATTTTTGAAACATAATATGATGTCAAAAACTAAGACTACTCCAAGACTTAAAAAAACATGTTAAAAAAACCAAATATTAGATGCTAAGTTACTTATACCTCTTATGCTATTAACGCTTAGCATTTTGACAATAGATATTTTTAGCATATGAGAGGTAATTGTGAAAGTTTGATGATTATGAAAAGAGCTTCAAGAAACATGTAATGATTAAAGAGGTGTCACAAGGCAAATTATTTAAAAATGGACACTTAATGGCAAGTGTCAATTATTTAATAAATTTGATAATTGTGTTTTTGAAAGAATTAAATCATTTGTAATTGTTATATTATGATACATCCACTCACATTGTTACTAAATTGATTGTGACAATATAAAAATATGACATCAAAAATATGAACATTTAAATATAAGAATTTGATCAAGATTGTAAATACATATGTTATGAGTGAAATTCCAAAGCTGAATAAAAAACAACATGAAATACATGATTCATTTCAAATTGGAAAGCATCTGAAGTCACAACATAAAACTTTACAACATACTATTACGACAAAGATGCTTCGATTACTTCACATGAATTCTATAGGTCTAGTTCAGACAGAAAGCATAGGAGGTAAAAGATATATCTTTGTATTTGTAGAGAATTTTTTTGGACATACTTAGGCTGATTTTATTATAAAGAAATTAGATACATTTGATGCCTTTTGAAATTTGTGTTTTAAACTTACAAATGAGAAAGATCACAAAATTAAAAAAAATAAAAAGAATAAGAAATGATCATGGCAAAGAATTTGAAAATATTATTTTGCTAATTTTGTGACAATTATAAAATTTCATATGAATTTTCTTCTTCCAAAACTCCTGAACAAAATTGTACTATTGAAAGAAAAATAGGACTTTGAAAGAAATTGCTCGAGTCATATTGAATGCAAAAAATTGACCAAGCAATTGTTAGCTGAAGAGATAAGTATTGCATGCTATACAATTAATCGAGTGTACTTATATCTAGGTATAAATAAAACTCCATATAAAATTTGGAAAGGTAGTCTAATGAGTTATTTTCACATCTTTGGGAATATGTGTCATGTTTTGAATGACAAAGAACAATGAGGTTAGTTTGATTCTAAAAGTGATTAAGGAGTCTTTTTTGGATATTCACATTATAGTTAAGCATATCATACTTATAACATAAGACCTCACACTATAATAGGATTTACAAATGTAGTTATTCATGACTCTAAAGATTTTGCAAAGTTTTCAAAAAAAAAAAAGAAAAGGTATTAGAATCAAACTTAAACTTTTTAATTATATTTTTAAACTTAAGAAGGCATTGTATGAATTAAAATAAACTCCAAGGCATACTATGAGAGATTATAAAGATATATAAAAAAAAAAAAGAGACTTGATAAAATATTATTCATCAAAAATTTTAATTTTGGAATTATAATTGTTTAAATTTATGTGGATAACATTATTTTTTGTTCTACTTCTAAGATCAAGTTGCAAGAGTTTATGGATCAATAAAAAATAAAGCTAAGATGAGCTTAGTTGCTAAATTGACTTTTTAAATTTCTAAATTGAATAACTTAAAGATGGTATCTTTATCACTTATAGTAAGTATACCAAAAATCTAGTAAAGAAGTTTGGGTTAAAAACCGCCAAACATTTAAAGACATCCATAAAAACTAACGTAAGATTGTTGAAAGATGATAGTTGGTCTATTATTGATCCTAATTTATATAAAAGCATTATTGGTAATTGTTGCATTTAACCATAAGTCGCCCGAACATTTAATTTAGTGTAGGGGTGTGTGCAAGATTTATATGTTGAAAACTAAATCTTAGATAGTCACATTTATATGTTGTAAAGAGAATTATCCATTGTATAAATGAAACTAGTGATTATACTATTTAGTTTTCAAAAGATATCAACTATTTTCTTATTGGCTATAGTGATGCTAATTTGACATATAATGCAAATGTTCAAAATAGCTTGGTTTCACAGTATAGCAAGAAATAAAATTCAATCTCTTTATTTATTATTAGGGCTAAATACATTGTTAGAGGTAGCTGTTGTTCACAACTTTTATGAATGAAACAAATACTTAAGGATTGCAGTATTGTCCAAGATCTTTTAACTATTTATTGTGACATTTCAAGTGTGATAAATATTTCAAAGAACCATATACAGTATTCTAGGATAAAGCATATTAGCATTAGACATCACTTTATAAGAAATTTGGTGGAAAATAAGATTGTCACCTTAGGGCATATAGAAACAAAAATTCAGCTTGCTGACATCTTTAACAAACCTTTTGATATACCTAGATTTAAATCATTGCACAAAGTTTTAAGGTTATGCTCTATGTGATTCTATTTTATAAATGTCTCAAACATGTTTTGAAAAGAAAGGTTATATCGTATAGTTTCAATTCATTAATTTGGTATTTTATTTTCATGTTATAAATTTGAACATTCTGCATCATGAAATAGAATAGACAAATATTGAACTGATTATTATACATATACATGATTGAACTCTTAATTTGAAATTGGTTTTAAGATTAATGCAATTTTAGAATAAAATATTAAATAGATTTATGATTATTTGCCTGGATTCTTATCCGATAAAAAAATTTTTGTATTTTTTATAAATTAGAAAAAACTACCTACATTATTATATAAAGTTATCTATGAATAATATAGACTTAAATATCACTAATATGTAGAAAACAATCTACTATGAAAAAAGAGCTACTTTAATGGTAGAGTAAAACTAAATAATTTTAAAAAATAAAATAAAAAACAAAAGAGAAGCTAGTAACAAAAAATAGTATGTACTATTACTTCACATGCATGTTATGATCTTAAAGTAAAATTGAAATCAAGATAATATGGTTAGTTTGAATGGCTCATTTAATATTTTAAAATTTAATTATTAACATTAATAAAATTAAGAAAAAATTTTGAATCAATCTTTGCATAAACATACTAGATTCAATGTATATATTTATCTTTTTGTAGCATAAAATTCTAAAGCTCTCGATTATAATTAGTCATCTATTTTTAATTTAAGAAAAAATTTAGAAAATTATGTTGTGAATTTAAGAAAAATTTAGAAAATCATGCTGATGTGATTTATTCTTTTCTTGAAATTCAAATTTATTTTATTTTATATTATTTTGTTATTCCTTTTATTTGGATTAACTTAAACAATACCCTGAAATTATGAGCTAAGGCATAATTAAGCATTTTTTTTGTGGGTATGTATATGACTTGTTTTATAAATAAATGTAAATAAGAATACTTTTAAGGGTTCAATAAAAATTTGTAACGTATATTTAAATTTGATTTTTGGCCCTTCTTCTCACATTTGACTTAACGCCTACTTTTTTTTTTTTTTTTTCTAGTTCCTTTGCTTGTTGTGATTATAATGGTGAAAACTCACAATAGTCCATTAAAATCTTAAGCATCCAAGATGACAAATGCTTGCACCAACAAGTCTCCTTCACCTCCATCTAAGATGCAGACTAGAAAATTTCATAGGAAAGTTAAAAAAATCATCATTTGGATTTAAAGATACATCTCATATTCTTGGTCATAAAATTGCATTCCTAGATGCCATATTGTTTGGTTTTGATGAGAAAAAGATTTAAAAGTTGTTTCTAATTCACCAACAATCAAGAACTTTCATTTAACCTCCTTATACCAAAAGAAGAAATGAACCACAAGGGTTGCAATTTCTTCACCATCAATTTTATCATCAAAACTTAGATCTTTAAGGTATGATAAAGATGATAAAACTAATGACAATAAAATAACTTTATCTTCTATCGCAATATATCCTAAGCTAACAATTGATATTCTAGTGAAATCAAGAAATGCTTCAACTTCTTCAAAATCTAAACCCCTCTATTCAATAACAAAAAGCAAAAGAGATAATTTATATTTTGATATTGATGTTTTTAAAGCATATTCTAACCAATTTTTACTTAGGAGAATGAAAATTTGTGTTCTGTTATGATTGGATGAAAACTTAATGGTGAAAAAATGATGCAATTGGAACAATTTAGGAGTTGGGATGTAGTTGCAACATTGATGAAAAAAGTAAATTTCTAAGAAGTGTTTTTAAGGTTTTGTAATATGCTAAGGCTATTATATATAAATTCTATGTAAATCATTCCTTTAAATTTTGGTTTAAATACTCTTCGTGGCATAAAAAAATTTATGTTAAAGAGCACTTTTTTGAATTCTTTCTTAATGCTATTAATATTTTTTTTGTTTTGGTTATGATGATGTGGATGAGGAGATATTAATGAGTATTCCTTGTCAAACACTTGATGTTTTAACTTTTGAGTTAATTAGTACTACCATGAATATCTTTTATTCAACCTTGCACTCATTGTTATTACCAATTAGTCTCCTATATTGCATTATAATATAGTCTCTCAAGATCTTGTGCAGTTACTGGTCGCAATAGGTAAAAGACAGCTTGTTCACTTAAAAAGATGCATTTTCTATTGTAATTTTATATGTAGGTAGCAAAGGCAAAAGAAATGCTCTCTCATTTTCCTCTTTAGTCTATGAAACTACTTATTGACTAACATAACATCAAGATTAAGTCTAAACATCTTTCAATGGCTCCTCATATGTTAAGCATGTCAAAAGTTCTTACGCGATTGTACACTTACAAAAGTTTAACTTTTGCCACCTATATTAGCTTCTGGTTCACATTAGAGAAGAACAAATAATCATGCTTGGCAAAGGGTTGTAAAAGAATATTTAACGCATTGCAACAAGGAAAGAGACTCTTTGAGTAGCACACTAAAACAATATAATGTCCAGTTCACATTAAAAATTTGATACTTTTTTAAGTAATTTCTATAAGCAATCTAAAACATATATACAGTAGAAAAATAAAAAAATATATTTTTGATTGCTTACAATGATCCATGCAGCAAAAGCTAATATTACATATAATATTACATATATATTAGGACTATTTAAGTGACAAGAATTTCAGAGATTCGACATCACCATATCTGTGATCAATACTACTGTGTAATTTAATTATTTTGTCTTAGGTATTTGAATTAAATGCGGAATATATCACTCAAGTATAGTTTACTTTTTACATTTCTTTGATATCTTAAGTAGACTCATTTAAAAAAATAAAATCAATATTACATATTAATTCATTTGAGTATAACCATGCATTTTTATAATTTTACTCAATCAAAAGTTCAAAAATATCATTCCTATTATATAGAAAGGATAAATTATATCTTGATTACACATATTCTTTTATACAAATTATGACATATTTGGCTATTTTCTTTACAGTCTATCTTGTTATAAATGATGTTTAAAAATATCAAAATATATTATTTTCAATGTTAAAAATCATGATAATTTTAAATTCAAAGATTATATACATCATTATCAATATGAAAATCACTTATGATACTTATATAATGATTTATGTAATATTCTTATAGTAGGTTAGTTCTACACATTCGTTCACTAATATGTACCTATATATTAACTTAATATTTTATATTATAACACATAATATATTGTTATCAGTTACTAAACATATCAGTTTATATACATTATTATTATCCTATCCATAATAATGATTGATTAGGGACATATAATATTTGATTAGGGATATTTAAAAATAGTATTCAACTAATTGAATTTATTATTCTAACGATATTATTATATTTATTAAATATACAAATATATAATAATAAAATAATAAATGATATATAAATCAACAATATCATGATACAAAAAATAAATATGTTAAATATTTAAAAATATACTATTAAATTTAAGACATATACTAACAATTTCAACATTGCCAACTTCACTAGTTTAATCTTCCAACTTCTTTGCTAACAACAGGTCTTGAACTTATTCTACATGACATCTCTTTTTTGATAGTTATAACTGCAACATATGATATTTCAATGCCAGATTCCTAGCTGCAAGATTTTGTTGTCTAACAGTGTTACTCAACCAAAAAGCATAAAGTTATATCTTTTACATCATTACGAGACTTCTTTTGTTTTTATTGGCTTGTTTTACTTTTATATGCAATGGAAAATTTGAGTTTTATTTAGATATGTTGGCTTGAATTTTTTATTTGAACTTGTGGTCCATTAAAATTAGAAACGTTGGTTAGATTTGCCATATGGCTTGCTAGATAATGTGAATGTTTACTCTTACATTTATTTTTGGTTATATATCTATTTGTGATAAATATATTTGTCATTTGGTGAATGTTCGATATGTGTGTATTTGCACTCTTAGGCATTTATGTTTGGTGCTACACTTTGAGTATATTATATATTTTTTTAAGTATTTTATGGCAAAAAAGTAAAGTAAAATTAGTGCATAATGAATGCATATTTAAGAAGAGTAAATTTTTTTATTACACGTTTAAGGAAAATTATAATTTTTGTGTGGCACTTTAAGAGAAAGTAATCATTTTTATGTGCTTCATGTTTCAATAATTTAGTTGTTTTGACTTATATTTTTTTAATACATGACTGTGAAAATATTCTGCCACAAGAATGCTAAAAAGAGAAATTATTAAAATTTACAATATTGACATATTTTAGAAACTGTTTTGTTAACTGTCTTGTTACAATATACTATATTAATTACGTTGAATAAACACAATATTTCTCATCTGTCTTTTTTTTACGATTTTTATAATGAAAGAATTTTTTCAATGAATTTTATTTTTAGTGTGGTCTTATAAATATAGGATTAAAAAATTTGTTCTACATTAAAAATTATTTATTTTTTCTATTTAATCTACATTGTACTTGTTTGACTTAATTAATCGATTAAAATTGATTACAGTTGGAAAAAATTAACTAGAACAAATCTATCATCAAATTGCAAAGATTTAAACAATTATGATATTGTTTCTGAAACTCAATCTAAAATTTACAATTCAAAATCATTAGCAATATGTAATCTAAATGAGTATACACATAAATTAAGTCTCGTTTATTAAAAGTCTCACAACCATTAGTTACATTCTCTTGTTTGGATGCATAAATCTTTCAATTAACTAGTGTATCATTTTCTTAAACTAACTAGAATATATAACACTTGGAGCTCCAAATTGCCAACATTTTTATGAAACATTTAATAAAATTCTTAGAATGTTGAAGTAGTTACAGAAACATATAAACTACTGATATCGATACTATATAAAATAAATTGCAAAGCACATCAAGATTGGTAACATATCAAATTAAATTATAAAATAAATCCACAAACAAAAAAATTAATTAATTACTTAATTATTTAATTATATATGTTAATATAAATTACAAGAATATAAATATTAATAACTCAATACCGCACTAGTATATTTAATACGTTAATCATAATATGTACAAATCACTCTTTCATATATTTACGAAGTCTTATTTTATATTTATGTAACCTCTTACATATTTGTTTCCTCGTACATTAAAATTGATTATTTAGCCTTTTTTATATAATCTGTAATTTTATATTCCTTGTTTCATTAGTATTTGTACTTCTTATTTAACTTGAATTTTTTTCTTGAAGTAAAATCTTAAATAAAGTTAGAAAAAAATATACACACGCACACACACACACACATATATATATATAAAGAGAGATCATACACACACACATATATAAAAAGAGAAGAGATTATTTGACAAAACTACAAACAAAAAATAGATTATAAACCTTCTGTAACGAGAATACGAATCTATTTTAGAAAAAAAGAATCATACTTTATCATCTAAAATTTTAAAAATTCTTAAAAAAAAAAAAAAGATAACGTTGATCCTGCTTAGTCAACAAGAATAGTTGTATAAGTTGTATAGCCTTAAAGCTTAAATTTCATGAGACGTCATGATCATTATCCACATTACATATTCTTAAGGAAAAATACATATATGTATAAAAAAAAAAAAAAAACTCAGACATAATATCTACACTATGCTTTGTGATTGACTATATGGAGCAAATTGTTCATGTGATATTCCCATGCTATAGACCATTTGGACAATGATGGAATGTAACCTTATAATTAGAATTAGAATGAATAATATCATTAACACATCTCGGAAAATTATGTTATATGTACTTGTAATTAGAATTAGAATGAAGAATACCCTCAACTAAAGCACTATATAACAAGGTGATTATATGCTTAGTCAAATTGGTAACATATTCAATCAATAGAGAATGAATTTGCATATACAACAATTGGTTCTAACTTTAAGCAGAATCTAACATCCTCATCCAAGGGAATATAATTATTCCCAAGCATATGTCACCTATTGTTCAATTTTATGATTCCACGCACACGCACACACACACGTATATACATATATAACTTATTTATATTATATATATATATATATATATATATATAATACGCGAAGGAGATAAACATATAAATAATCAATCACAAAAAATCTAAAACCTAAAAATTTACTTATAACACTGAATTTTAAATTAAACATTTGGAATCGATGATTTTTTAGTAAAAAGAAAAAACTTATATCCTAGAGTGTTAGTTGTGATAAATGAAACTAGTGAATTTAGAGGGCTGAAAGTAGGTGCAAGTGCTAAAAGTAGCCATAAAACATAGGGGTTAAGACACCACTATCTTTTTTTTTTTTTTTTCTGGCTTTCCTTTCCTTGTGTTGTGAAGTTAGGATAAGTTTACATACTTGCTATGCTCAACTTGACATTCTGACGTAGCAATGAATTTGGAATGGTTATGCAAGTCTTCTTTTTTCTTTCCTTTTAAATTATCACATATACTATTAAATTTCATTGAATTTGGAATTGGTTATGCAAGCATTTTTTTTCCTTTTAAATTATCACATACACTACTACTTAACTTAACATTCTAACATAGCAATGACATTTCTTTATTGACTTTAGAATGGTTATACAAGTCTTCTTTTCTTTTTTCCTTTTAAATTATCACATATACTACTAAATTTCAATGACTTTGGAATTGGTTATGCAAGTCTTCTTTTTTTGCATTTTAAATTAGCATATATACCACCACCACCACCACCACTACTACTACTACGACTACTACTATTACTACTACTACTGTTCCTTTTAAACTATTACATATACTACTACTATTACTATTATTATTACTACTACTATTACTACTACGACAACTATAACAAATTTGGAATGGTTATGCAAGTCTTCTTCTTCTTTTTTTTCCTTTTAAATTATCACATATACTACTACTACCACAAATTTGGAGTTGTTATGCTTAGCTTAACATTCTGACAAATTTGAAATAGTTATGAAAGTCTTTTTTTTTTCCTTTTAAACTGTTACATTTACTATCACTACTACTACTACTACAACTATAAATTTGAACTTTCTATACTCAATTTAACATTTGGAAATAGCAATGAAATTTTTTTATACTACTACTATTACTAATACAAATTTGGAATAGTTATGCAAGTCTTTCTTTTTTCTTTTTTATGCTTTTCAATTATCACATAAACTAGTATTACTACTATCATAACAACAAATTTGGACTTAATATGCTCAACTTAACATTCTGACAAATTTGGAAAGATTATACAAGTCTTGTTTTTTTTTTCCTTTTAAATTACCACATATACTACTACTACTTATTACTACTACTACTACTACAAATTTGAACTTACTATGCTTAACTTAATGTTTTCACATAGCAACGAAATCTTTTCATATAATAACTAATAATAATAATAATAATAATAATAATAATAATTTAGAATAGTTATGTAAGTCTTCATTTTTCTTTTTCCTTTGAAATTATCACATATACTACTATGACTACTACAACTACTACTACTACAATAAATTTGGATTTGTTATGCTCAACTTAACATTTTGACATAACAATGAAATTTTTTCATTAAATTTGGAATGGTTATGCAAGTTTTTTTTTTGTTTTTTTTATCTACTAAATTTCATTAAATTTAGAATTAGTTATGCAAGTTTTTTTTTTTTTTTTGCTTTTAAATTATCACATATGCTACTACTACTACTGCTACTAATATTACTATTACTATTCTTTTTAAATTATCAAATATACTACTACCACTACTAATATTATTCTTTTTAAATTATCAAATATACTACTACTACTATATTACTATTACTACAACAAAAAATTTGGAGTAGTTATGCAAGTTTTCTTTTTTTTTTCTTAAATTATCATGTATACTACTATAACAACAACTACTATTACAATAAAGTTGGACTTGCTATACTCAACTTAATATTCTGACAAATACAGAATGGTTATGCAAGTTTTCTTTTTTTTTTTCCTTTGAAATTATCAAATATACCACCACCACCACCACTACTACTACTATTACTACTACAAATTTAGACTTGCTATGCTCAATATAATATTTTGGCATAGCAATGAAATTTTTTTATACTACTACTACTACTAATATTACAAATTTGCAATGGTTATGCAGTATTCTTTTTTTCTTCCTTTTAAATTATCACATATACTACAAGTATTACCACTACTATTACTACAACAACAACAACAACAACAACAAAAAATTTTGATTTGCTATGCTCAACTTAACATTCGGATGTAACAATTAAATTTTTTCATACTGCTACTACTACTACTACTACAAATTTGGAATGGTTATAAAACTCTTCCTTTTTTTTTACCTCTTAAATTATCATATATGTTGCTACTACTACTATTACTATAACAAATTTGGAATTGCTATGCTTAACTTAACAATTTGGCAAATTTGGAATGGTTATGCAAGTATTTTTTTCTTAATTTCTTTTTAAATTATAACCTATACTGCTACTATTACTATTACAATAACAAAAAATTTGGACTTGTTATACTCAACTTAACTTTCTAACCTAGCAATGAAATTTATTTATATTACTACTACTACTATAACAACAAAAGATTTGGAACTACTACTATTACTACTAGCATCATTACTATTATTATTACCATTATTACAAATTAGGAATGGTTATGGAAGTCTTCTTTTTTTTTCTCCTTTTAAATTATCATATATACTACTACAAAAAAAAAAATTGAACTTGTTATGCTCAACTTAACATTCAAAATATTACTGTAGCTACTACTACTACTACTATTACTATTACAAATTTGAAACTGCTACCACTACTACAACTGTAAATTTGGATTTACTATGGTCAACTTAATATTCTGACGTAGTAATGAAATTTTTTCATTGAATTTGGAATGGTTATGCAAGTCTTCATTTTTTTTTTCATTATAGATTACCACATATACTACTACTATTACTATTACTACCACAACAAAAAATTTGGACTTACTATGCTTAGCTTAACATTCTGATGTAGTAATGAAATTTTTTCATTGAATTTCGAATAGTTATGCAAGTCTTCTTTTGTCTTTTTTACTTTTAAATTATTTTATATACTACTAAATTTCATTGAATTTGGAATTGGTTATGCATGTCTTCTTTTTTTTTTCTTTTAAATTATCACATATACTACTACTACTACTACTACTACTACTACTACTATAACAACAACTACTATTATTATTCTTTTTCAATTATCACATATGCTGCTATTACTACTATTGTTGCTGCTACTACTACAAAAAATTTGGACTTACTATGTTTAACTTAACATTCTAACAAATTTGGAATGGTTATGCAAGTATTTTTTTTCATTTTAAATTATCACATATACTATTATTACTACAAATTTGGACTTGCTATACTCAATGTAACATTCTAATGTAGCAATAGAATTTTTTCATACTACTACTACAACAAATTTAGAATGATTGTGCAAGTCTTTTTTTATCTTTTAGATTATTACATATATTACTACTACTACTACTACTACTACTACTACTACTATAAATTTGGACTTACTATGCTCAATGTAACATTTTGACATAGTAATGAAATTTTTTCATACTACTACTAGGACTATAACAATAACTTTGGAATGATTATGTAAGTCTTTTTTGTTTCCCTTTAAATGATCATATATACTATTGCTGTTGCTACTGGTACGACTACTATAAATTTGGACTTGTTATGCTCAACTTAACATTTTGGCAAATTTAGAGTGATTATGTAAGTCTTCTTTTTTTTTCTTCCTTTTAAATTATCATAGATACTACCACTACTGCTACAACAACAAATTTGGACTTGCTATGCTTAACATAATATTTTGACGTAGCAATGAAATTTTTTCATACTACTACTACTATTGCTACAACAAATTTGGAATGGTTATGCAAGTCTTTTTTTTTTTAAAATTATCACATATATTACTACTACTACAATTACAAATTTAAACTTGTTGTGCTCAACGTATCATTCTGACGTAGCAATGAAATTTTTTCATACTACTACTATTACTATTACTACTACTACTGCTACTACAAATTTGGAACGGTTATGCAAGTCTTTTTTTGTTCCTTTTAAATTATCACATATACTAGTACTATTACTACTACTACTGCTACTACTACTATAAATTTGGATTTGCTATACTCAACTTAATATTCTGACAAATTTGGTGTGATTATGCAAGTCTTTTTTTTTATTTCCTTTTAAATTATCACATGTACTGCTACTACTATTACTATTACTATAATAAATTTGTACTTTGCATGCTCAACGTAACATTTTGAAGTACCAATAAAAGTTTTTCATACTACTGCTATTAGTGCTATTGCTACTGCTACTACTACGACTACTACTGTTATTACTTCAAATTTAAACTTGCTATACTCAACTTAACATTCTGACAAATTTAGAGTGATTATGCAAGTCTTTTTTTATCCTTTTAAATTATCACATATACTACTAATATTACTACAAATTTGGACTTGCTGTGCTCAACGTAACATTTTGACATAGTAATGAAATTTTTTCGTATTACTGTTACTACTACTGGTACTACTATTACTACAAAAAAAAAATAGAATGGTTACACAAGTCTTTTTTTTCTTTTTAAATTATTACATATACTACTACTACTACTACTACTATAAATTTTGACCTGTTATACTCAACATAACATTCTGACGTAGCAATGAAATTTTTTCATACTATTACTACTACTATTAATATTACTACTACTATAACAACAACAACAACAACAACAAAAAATTTGAAATGGTTATGCAAGTCTTTTTTTCTTTTAAATTATCATATATACTACTACTGCTGCTACTACTACTACTATGAATTTGGACTTGTTATGTTCAACTTAACATTCTGACAAATTTGGAGTGATTATTCAATTCTTCTTTTTTTTTCCTTTTAAATTATCACACTACTACAAATTTGGACTTGTTGTGCTCAACTTAACATTCTGACGTAGCAATGAAATTTTTTCATACTACTAATACTATTACAAATTTGAAATGGTTATGCGGGTTTTTTTCTTTTTAAATTATCACATATACTATTATTACTACTACTACTACCACCATAAATTTGGACTTGTTATGCTTAACTTAACATTTTGATGTAGCAATAAAATTTTTTCATACTATTACTACTGCTACTACTACGATAAATTTGGAATGGTTATGCAAATCTTCTTTTTTTTTTCTTTTAAATTATCACATATACTACTGCTGCTGCTGCTGCTGCTACTATTACTACAAATTTGGACTTGCCATGCTCAACTTAACATTTTGACAAATTTGGAATGGTTACGCAAGTCTTCTTTTTTTTTCCTTTTAAATTATCACATGTACTACTACCATAATAAAAAAAAAAATGGACTTGCTATGCTTAACTTAACATTTTGACGCAGCAATGAAATTTTTTCATACTACTACTACTACTACTACTACTACCAATTTGGAACTACTACGAATTTGGAACTACTACTACTACTACTACAAATTTAGAATGGTTATGCAAGTCTTATTTTTTTTTTCTTTTAAATTATCACATATATTAGTATTACTACAACAACAAAAAAATTGGACTTGCTATGCTCAACTTAACATTCTGGCTACTACTACTACTATTACTGCTACTACTGCTGTTATTACTATTACTACTACTACTACTACCACCATAAAAAATTTGGAACTACTACTACTACTACAATTAGAAATTTTGACTTGTTATGCTCAACTTTACATTCTGACGTAACAATAAAATTTTTGCATTGAATTTGAAATAGTTATGCAAGTTTTCTTTTCTTTTTTCTTATAGATTATCACAAATTTAGACTTGATATGCTCAACTTAACATTCTAATGCAGGAATGAAACTTTTTCATTGAATTTGGAATGATTATACAAGTCTTTTTTTTTTCCTTTTAAATTATCATATACACTACTACTGCTAATGCTACAACTACAAATTTGGAATGGTTATGCAAGTTTTCTTTTTCTTTTTTTTCTTTTAAATTATCACATAAACGACTACTATAATTGCTACTACAAATTTAGAATGGTTATGTAAGTTTTCTTTATTTTTCCCTTTTAAATTATTGCATATACTAGTATTACTACTGCTACTAGATTTAGTATCCACGTAGAATTCTTCAGGATGTTACTAAAATATTAAATAGTGGTACTAATAATTAATGTTAATAGTTGAACCAGAAAGAAAATGGATAAATAATAATAAGTCGCACCAAACGAAAAAGAAACGAATGCAGTGAAGTCGTAAATGATAAGTTGGTTAATTTATATTTCGTAAAAATTAATAGAAAATATTCTTCAATTTTTATATTTAATTGTTAATTGACTGAACAAAAATTGTAAAATAATTAAGATAACCAGGATGTTTTCGTACCATGGGATCCATCTGGTAAAGAAGAGGAAAATCTCGAACTTGAACTCGCAGACGGTGAAATGCAGCTCTGGGCTATTACAAACGTGAAGATAAGTTTTACGGCAACTGTAATGCTCTGTCCGGCTAATCTTATTTCTAATGAAAATATTTCAACGTGGTACTTTCCAACCAAGAGGACCCCCGCAACCATTCGAAAGTTAAGACAAATAGGCAAACCACAAAGACCACTAATATTCAAAAGCCTTTTGAGAGTTCTTTGATTGTTGCCAAATTTCAGTTTCAGCCCCAAGATTATGGCAACGATGATCTGTTTTCTATGCACACGGAAGAACAATTAGTCTTTTGATAATATTTGGCACTTTTTGATGATTGAAATTCTCCTAGAAAGAATTTTCAATGGAAAATTTGGATGACAAACCTGAGAAAATGGAAGAGGAAGAAGAAGAAGAAGAAAACGCACTGCAGGGAAGCCTGGAAGCTGACAAAGTAAGGGCAAGCAAAAGTGCAGAAGCCACAACTGAAGAAGAGTGACACGTGGGACACGCCAAACTGGGCTGCAGGTGACCACGGCTATAACGATCCGGCGGCATAATAACGACGAGAGCCGAGCAAGTCTGATATATTCAGTGACAGGATGTCTTTGAGGAGGAAGAAATTGATGAGTCGGGATGAGTTGAATCACAGAGGAGGAAAAGGCCAATATGTTTAATAATTTTGATTAGTGAACGATTAAAAAAATCTTTTATTGTTAAAAACATTTTTTATTAATTATTATTATATATATACACACACACACACAAAAATTTTGTAAATTTATATAATTTTTATATTATTTTTTAATAATTAAATTAATATACTTTTATTAATAAAAATTTAATTTAATTTGTATAATTAATATATTTATTTAATTTAATTTTAATTATTAAAAATATATTAATTTAATATTAAAAATTAATATAAAAATTATATAAAATTAAAAATTTTCATACTTTTTCTATGCGCGGACCTCTATATATATATATATTTTTTTTATTTTTTTTCAAATCTTGAAAGGTTAGAAAAAATATCCAGTAAATAATAAAAAAAAAAAAGCATGAGAACAAGATAAATTATAGAACGATGAACGGTGATTAGTTGCAGATACACCTGATCTGGGCCCACGTCAACTCTCCAGATCATTGCCTAAAACTGTAATAATCCTTTCATTTCCCTCGCTTATTTACCCATCCATCGTCAGAATTCAAAAATCTGAAGCCCGGAGAGGGAGAAGGGAAAAATATGGAGAACAAAGAACAAGGCGTGACATTGCAGACAGCAATTCGCTGTGTCAGAGCCGCGAATCTGCTTTCTTTGCTGCAAAATCGTGGCCACTTCAAAGCCACAATTAACAATGAAGACGCGGTATAACTCACTCTCTCGTTCATTTGAGCGAGCATTTTCCGTGCCTACAGAGCAAATTCTGATATTCATCTTTGCAGGAAAAGGAGAAGATGAAAAGAGAAATCGGAGATCTGAAGGTGGAACTGGTGAGGGAGCGAATGAAGATTAAGACAATCCAGCTTTCCATCTTAATGGAGGTGGTTCTTCAGGGAGCAATGTTGTTGTTTGTTTCTGGTTTCCTTTTGATGATTGCTTTCAGGTTTAATCAAAATTAATGATATCCTTGTCATTCTTGGCAATTATGATATAGACCAAATAACAATGAGAATTTTCTTGAAAAAAGCTATACATGATTCTGTTTCTCTGAAGATCATATGAAATTATTTCTTTTTCTCTGACCGAAATGATCGACTTCTGTGGCCTTAATGACTTGGTGTTAGGATTTGCTTCCCTCTTATATTCCTGCTGCAGTAATCGATAATCTTATATTTAACAAAAGCAGCGCGTAATTGCGTCGTCGCTGGTCGGTCGCGCATGAGTTTTGTTTTAAAACATGCTTTGGAAGGATGATTATAACAGTTTTTCGGAGAATCTTTTTTGCCATTATTACAATCCAAAAGCCTTTATTTAGAAAAGAGGTTAAAGTTCATTGAAGAAGATTCAAATGGGACCCGCATTTTAGGTGTGGTAGTGTCTCTTGCAAGCACAAAAGAGCTACTGGAAGTAGGGATAAAATGCATGGCAACCCCACATCTTTCATCAGCTAGCAGCACGAAAGACCTTGAAGAAAATTAGAAGGCTGCATTCTGGATTCAGTTCTGTGTTTGCTGTAATGTCAACTTAAAAGTTTAATAGCAGGTTCAGTGAAAGTAAATTCCAGTTAAACTCTTAGAAGAGACTGCATTTGATAAAAGTACTTACAATAGCCACCGCTCTTTCCAAAAAACACTGGCAAAAATATTCATTCGATATGAACTCTATTGTGCATAATCTCATCACTCTCGCTGGAAATTAATTCATTAGCCTGCAATTGTCACAACTAATGTCGCCGTCATATGAGCTATCTGCTCGGTGACAACAATTTTGAGCAATATGGCCAATTGCAAGGTCAGAAATATGCATCTAAGAAGATAATGCATGAAGCGTCACTGTGTTCTGGTAGAACTGTGTCTACTACTGACAATGAGACACTTTTCTAAAGAAAAATGGAAAAGCTACATCTACTGTTAGAACAACCAAATGACTAAAGCGTGCCAGATCTAATGCAGCTATGCACGTCATCATGCAGAGTGAGTAAACAGCCACCACTTACTACTCAAGAATTCGACCAATTAGAAGGTTTTTTTTTTTTTTTCGTACAGTGACATTCCTAAGACTAGGCCCTGGTTCATTTCTGGCTCCCACTCCCAGCTCACTCCATAAGCTGCATCACGGTACAAAAACTCTACAACTCCCCGAGTAGAAAGTATGAAGTTTCATAAAGTTACCAATTTTAAATGTAGCTAATGACGACAAAAGACAGAATTTAACCAAAGAGTCAATGATTCAAGAGATTAATCGGATATAGACCTTTTAATCAAATGCATAGGGATAATCTGCATATGGATTTAGAAACCCTTCAGAAAACAAATCACCTATGTTTGCAGGATGTGGATTAGCCCCACCCTTAACTACCTGCATAATAAATACATGGCTCAGAATTTCAAGTTTCAACCATGTGGAATCAAGAAAAAGCTTCTGCAGGGATGTAAACAATTTCGCTTATCCAAGAACAAGGGCTCACGACCACATACACTAATTTAATGACTTCAATGTATGCATATTTTTGTTATTCAAAAGAACTTGAAGGTTGTCATTTTTTCAAGAAAAGAAAAACGAAAATTACTCACAAGATATGATGTTCCGTAAATTTCGAAAGAAATGCTAAAACGATTGTTTATTTTCATTTACCTTGAAAACACTTGGTGGAGTATTGACTTTTGATGCGTTCATCTTCTTATTTTTTCTTGGGACCTGATGCAAAACAGACAAGAAAATTTGACATAAAAGAAAAATATATGTAAAAGAATATGCTCTGCGGGTCATCATCATATTTCACATACCATCCTTACTTGCATAACCAGAGCAGAGCATAGGGGCTTCAGGATGACAGGATAACACCTCAAACATGACTGTACCCTTTGTTTTTCTGCGTTTAGTGATTGTTCTTCCATTATGAGTTTCAACATCATATTCATGGCGTGTAACCTTGATTGGTTAAGGAGATAAGACTTCAATGAGAAGGTCAGTACACATAAAGCACAGTATTGTCACAAAAATATATCATATATGTATATTAACAGCCACAGTGCAGACGTAATTGACCTTCTTATGATGCTTAGAAATACTGATCATACTTCCTGTGTTTACATTTTCTGCTTTCTTCAACAATTTTGACATAGGTGTTGTTTGTATTGCCCATGAGAAACGTGAACCCTGCAAAGAGTAGGAAAGACAAGCTTAAATGGCTCTTGCTGTAACTAGGCAAGGGCTGAAAGATTTAAAGGTAAACGAGATGATCTGTTAACTTCTCTTCATTGCCTGCTCTTACGAGAGCATGTTGAACTCTTCTTTTACGAAAAACAGGATCTCTCATATTGATTGATGAAATGGAATAATCCTTCAAGAAATAACACTCACCTAACATATTATGTTTCAGACGGTGCATCGTAATAATTAATGCAATTACATAAAAGTAAAGCAAAATTTTCTATGCTTCAAATATGCTCAAAGCAAACTCTGTACATAATGTGTTCCCAGTTGCCAAATAGCTTAGTGCTGGATATTCTGTTATTTGCAAGTGCTAATGTTTCAAACCCTCGACTCCCTTAACAAACAACACCCATATATGTATGTGTATTTATAGAACATGTAGCAGTTAAAAATTATAAAAAGGATGTTAAAGTTCTGTGAAAATAATGTCGTTGTGTCCATAAGTGGAGGGGAAGAAACAAAGAGTTTGAATAAATAAGACAACCTGCTTTAAATCAACTTATTGGTCCTCTTGACGCTTATCGCTCACCACTTTCCACTGCAATTGCATATCAAGACAAAACTAAGTAAAGCCAACGATAATGCAATTAGATGCAGCAGTAGATGGTTGTACTTACTTTCGACTTCTGCATATCCTGTTAATTGGATTGAATACCTCCCAATTGTGAGAGTTGCTCTGATTACGCAATTATATCA
Organism: Swietenia macrophylla; assembly: GCA_032401905.1. Classification (NCBI taxonomy): domain Eukaryota; kingdom Viridiplantae; phylum Streptophyta; class Magnoliopsida; order Sapindales; family Meliaceae; genus Swietenia; species Swietenia macrophylla. Next base: position 4,378,919 of record CP135580.1, on the reverse strand, counting down.
GTTACGTCTAGCTAAACAAGAAAGCTATAATTGTTGTTGTAAGGGGGGTGGGGCAATGCATTATGCATCAACACCCCAAATATACATGTAATTTTTTTTTTTTTTTGGACATATATTGAACACTTTCAATAATTAAAATTTACAGTTAAAATTTTAAATGTTTTCAAAAAAAAGTTTTTAAATTCAATTACTTTATCTCAATATTAAAATACAACATTTGATGATTTACTATTTATCTAATAACTTAAATTATATACATATTTTCTCATATTATATCGTATATAAAATTTTACAAAAATCTTACCACTGAATAGTATCTAATTTATTTCAATAATTTTTTATTTCATTATTTTTAGAACTTAAAAAGTAAGGATAGCTAATGCTCAATGGATATTTATACACAACAAAAATTTTAAAAAATTAAAAATAAACAACAAATAATTTTTTTAAATTTTAAATAATATTACAATAAATAATATTAAAATATTACAAAAATAAATATTTATATAAGATATCGTTATAATATCAAAAATAAATTTTAATGTTAAAATTAATTTTATTTAATTAATTCTGTATATACTTTAGGGGCATGATTATCACTGATCACTACTCCAATTACTAGCATACTTTAAGAATATTATTTTTAAGGACCACCACTCCAATCATCAATATACTTTAAGGGTATCATTCTTAAATATCGCAGCCCCACTTAATTTACTATTTACAAATTTCTATTGCTGGACAGAAATTATTTTTTCGACACTTTAATTTTTATTTGCGAACTTTCACTGTAAATACAAATTACATCAATCATTTACTAATATCTTTTAAATTCATATTTAGTAAATCAATTAATTAATAAAAATAAAAATATTTATTTTTTTTAATAATAAATTACAAAAATTATGCTCATTGATTTCAAATAGGTACTTAAACAATTCTTACAAAAACACACCACATAAAATTGAAATTTTATTATTGAATTTATAAAATTGAGATTCTTACAAAAAAACATACAAAAATTTAATTCAATGAATAATTAATTAGATTAATATGTATATAGTCAGAAAATTTACGTATATATAATTAAATTTTTAAAGAAAAATAATCCCCTCAATTTTTAATTTTCTAAAATTAGAATTATTTTAATTGCATATAAATATTTATCTTAACACTCAATAATTAAAAATTAGATTTTTTTCCAATCTATCTGTTGTTTGAGGTTCACCTCTTAATATCAAAATAATAGTATAAATATTAGTTCTAAAAAATTAATAAAAACTAAATTACTAAATTGATATTTTTAAATTATATTCTTAAATTAAATTTTTAATATTAAAAATATTACAATAAATAATATATATCTAAATCAATTACTAAAACTAACAAAAATAAAATCAATACATTTATACTATGATGAATTTCTCTTTTATTTACCCTTTTTTTTCTTTTTTTTTTACCTCTTCTCTTTCTGTTTGCTTTCTCTTCTTTTCTCTCTTTCTTCCCCTCTCTCGGTTTTTGCCGCAAAATCGAATAGCAAGCGGCTTCCAGTTGCTTGCTTCATCATTTTGCTTTAAAATGAGGTCCACGTGTTACAGTAGTATTAATTACAAAGTAACCACAGCTATAATACAAGTATCATTTCATGAATAGTCTATCCAATTACGGCTTGAATCAAGATCATCACATGTCTAGCTGATGCTGGGTCAAGTGTCAAGATCGTCACTTACCTAACTGACGCCACAGCTCGCCGCGCCCGTGACCCCCCCACCACACACCCCACACCCCCCCAAAATTAATGCTGGTCTATCAAGAAGCATCAATTTGCCTACAAGAAATGATGACGTTGTGGTGTCATTGCTTTTGTTTAAAAAATCATCTAATCTAGAGATTACTGGAAACACGAGGAAGAAAAATAATGAGTGTCTAAGAATACCCGAATAGAATGACAGTCCACCTCAATGATAAACGGGATTAACAGCAATCTAAATGGCACTAGTATTATCAGCATGAAGAGGAGTAGGATCACATTGAGAAAAATCAAGCTCAACTAGAAGTCCACAAGGCCAAGCAATCTCGGATCAGATTGAGAAAAACCAAGCTCAGTTAGAAGTCCGCGATGCCAGACAATCTCAGAACAAGCTGCAAATATTGCACGATATTTAGATTCGGAAGAAGATTTAGATACCCGAGCTTGCTTCTTACTCTTCCAAGAAATCAGAGAATCTCCAAGAAACATGCACCAACCCAGGATAAATTGTCGGGTGTCTGGGCAAACGGCCCAATCGGCGTCACTATAAGCAACAAGACGAAGAGGAGAGCCAACAAGAAAGAATGATCCACGATTAAGTGACCTACAAAGATATCGAATGATATGATGAACGGTAGCTAAATGGAGATGGCGAGGACTTTGCATAAATTGACTAACCTGCTAAACGACGAAAGAAATATCAGGCCGAGTAATAGTCAAATAGTTCAAGCTACCCTCTAAGTTTTCAAAAGACAGTAGGGTCTTCAAGAAATCCACCTTCCTTACGGTGATATTTCATATTTACTTTGAAAAAAGTATCTTGAAGTCTAGCTGAAGTAATCAAATCTTATGTCCACTTATGCTGATTCAGAAAGATACCCGAAGAATCAATATGAACTTTCAACCCCAAGAAGTATGTACGAGGGCCAGATCCTTCACATGAAAATAGGCCTAAAAATGCTGTTGCAGATGAGTAATCAACGTTGAATCTGTCCCTATATCATTAACATAAACGAGAAAAAGAACAATACCAATAGATGTCTTGCAAATAAACAAATATGAGTCATATTGGCTCTATTTAAAGGAAAAATGAATCAAGGTGGATCAAAATTTGCCGAACCATGCCCAAGGGGCTTGTTGTAACCCATATAGAGATCGCTTCAACTTACATACAGTCGAAGAAGAGGAGGAGAAGAAGCCATGTGTCAATGCCATATAAATATCCTCTTTAAGAAAACCATAAAGAAATGCATTTTTTACATCCATCCGATGAAGTGGCCAACCTTGTGAAGCAGCAATGAAATAATTGTTCGAATTGTAGTCATCTTTGCGGTTGGAGCAAAAGTCTCCTCATAGTGCACCCCATACTCTTGTCTGTTACCAAGGACAACCAATCGTGCCTTATAACGATCTAGTTTACCATTAGAACGTAACTGGATCGAGTAAACCCCCATTTACAACTGATGATTTTTAACATTTGAAGGACAGTGAACAACATCCCATGTGTGATTGTCTTCGAAAGCCCGAAGTTCTTCTGCCATTGCCTTACGCCAACATTCATGTTTAATAGCCTCTGAATAGCATGAAAGAATGGAAATAAACATTAAAGTGGCATGAAGATATGTATAAGAAAAGTCATCCTGATCAGAAGGATGAGAGATTCTGGTCGAGCGTCAAAGAATGTTGCTTGAAATCTAATCATCCGTAGAAGAAATTGTACGCATAAGTTCAGATGGCAAGTCAGTCTCAGGAAGTGGCAAAGTTGATCATCGTCGCTCATACACAATTTTAGGTTTGAATCATTCAGGAGTTGGAGTCAATTGATCAAATTTAGGAATAACATATATCTTAGGCAAAGACTCGACATGAGTAGAAAAGAAAGATTGATTTTCAAAGAAAACAACACGATGAGAAGTACGAAATCTATTAGTGGATGGACCGTAGCAAACATAACCTTTGTGCGAAACACTATAACCCATAAACGCACATATGACAGATTGAGCAGAAAGTTTATGGCATTTATGGGGTGACAAATGAACAGAACGAACACAACCAAAGGTATGCATATAATGATAACTAGGATGCTGGTGATAAAGATAATAATATGGAGATTCAAAGTTTAAGACATACGAGGGCAATCAATTAATTAAATAGACTGCAGTAAACAAAGCTTCTACCCAAAATTTAAATGGAACAGAAGATTCAAGCAATAACATTTGAACAACATTTAACAGATGGCAATTTTTTCATTCTACAACGCCATTTTGCTGAGGTGTATAAGGACAAGATTGCTGGAAAACAATTCCTTTTTGCTGGAGAAAATCATGAAATTCATGAGACATATACTTCCCCTCTGAATTAGACCTTAACACCTTTATGCATGAAGAAAATTGAGTTTCAACATAGGCAATAAATTGTTGAAATACAAAAAATACCTCAGATTTAGAATGAAGAAAATAGATCCAAAGTATACTTATTATAATCATCAATAAACGTCACAAAATGTTTATGATTAGCATGATATATGACAGAAGTAAGCCCGTACATCACTTTGAATTAAATCAAAACAATTTCTAGCACAACTACCATGTGAAGGAAAGGAAAGAGACTTTCTTTTACCTAATTTACATGTTCAACAATCAAAAGGAAGATAAGATGATAATTGATCTTTATTGCCCAACAAACCAAAGTTTACTAAATGAGATCAAACAACAGAGTTAGAATGACCCAAACGTTTGTGCCATACTGGACCTTATTGTTTACAGTAATACAAGCTAAAGAAAAAAAAAATTAGAAATGGAAAAATGCGGAGGAAACAATCATTCAACTTTAGGTCCTTTTCGGGAGTATCTTTCCTGACACCTGACCTTGCACAAGACTACCATCATGAGAAAATCGAACATCATAATTGTTATCAACCAATTGTCCTATCAAAATGAGGTTAGCAGAGAGCTCAAGAGATACATAAACATCTTAACTGAAGAATTAATATCACCAACAGCATGTATAGGTAACTGACTACCGTTAGCAATCTGAATGTTGGACGAGCCATGTTATGTTCGAACGTTGCTACGAGTGTTGGAGTAACTAGTCATATGATTAGATGCACCAGAATCTACGAGCCAAGACAAGATGGTAAAGTACCATTTCCTTGAAGCCTTAAGGCTTAAAAGGCTGAAGTAATCATTTCCTAAACCATTTCAAGAGTAAGAAACTGACTGGTTAACAACTGTGGAGAAACTAGCAAAAGAAGAAAGTGCAGCCGCAGCCTCATAGGCATTATCTTGATGATTTTAGGGATGAATTAGACATTCTTTGATAATATGTCCTGGCTTCATGCAGTAATTGCAAGATTTCTTTGCATAGTTTGCAGCAATGTTTCCGTAATCCTTGCAGCTAGAGGAAAAGGATCACGATTCATCGAATTGGAGCGAGTTGCTTCGAATTCAGGCCTTAATTTCATCAAAAACCAATCTCTCTTGCTCTGTTCATGAACCTCCTGAATAGCAGAAAGTGATTCAACTAGTACACTTGCATAAATCATGTCAGCAAATTTGGCCCATAAGCTTTAAAACCCAAAATAATAATCTTGAATGAAGAGGTCGCCCTGAGTATAATTAGAGATCTCGTACTCCAACTGAAATCGTCTAGCTGGGTTGTCCTGATTGTAAACCTTCTTTAAATATTCTCACATGCTTTTAGAAGTCTTGTATGACTTCAGATTAAGAACAATAGAAGAATCAACAGATCCTAGAATCCATGTCATTACTCTAGCACCTTTAACTACCACTGAGCCAATTCAGGAAGCTTGGTAGGAGTTGGATTACTGCCATCGATGTGACCCTATAATTCTTTAACTATGACAAATAATTGAAATTGAAATTCTCACGCAGAATAGCTTTTTTCCCATGAATTGCGCAGCCAAAAAAAATCAGGGTTGGTAGTTGACATGATGCCTGCAACACAACAACAAAAGAATAATAAATATACTAAATTTACCTTTCTGTAACCCACCAAATGCAAAACTCAAAAGATGCCAACAACGCCACTAAAGCCAAAACCACAAGACCCAGACAAAAAAAAAAGCGCCAAAAATTTTGAATTATGGCTCTGATACCATGTCAATTGGATTGAATAACTCCTACTATGAGAGTTGTTCTGATTACTTAAAATTTCAAGATAAATTCCAAGGCTGAAATTCTGCAATTATATCAATTACATCTAGCTAAATAAGGACGCTATAATCGTAGTATTAATTACAAGATATCTATATCTATCATACAAGAATCACTCTATGAATAGACTGTCCAATTACAGCTTGAATTAAGCTACTGTCAAGTCTTAAGATCATCACATATACGGCTGATGTTGTGTCAAGTGTCAAGATTGTCACTTATCTGGCTGAGATATCCAACTCCACTTGAAGCTTCCTGACATCATCTTCATGTTGACACTCGAAAGCTTTCATTTGAACTTCGAGTTCATTCCTGAGTTCCATGGTTTTCTAGATAAATTTATAAACAGTTAACTGAATCACATAATACTAATGAATGAGGACAACTCAGACTCGAAATTGAAGTCATACGTATCTCCCTTAATTCATTCTCACCTTGAAGTTGGACGCGCTTTAGCTCCTCAATGTGGTTGGCTTTTAAATTCGTTTCCTTCTTATCATGTTTTTGTTGAATACTAATGGCCTACATACCAGCGGACAAAATGTAATCCAGTTATCAGAAACTATGAGCTAAATACGACAACTTCACCTATAGATTGTCAAATGCTCAAACAATGTGCCCAGAAATCAGTATCCTCCTCAAAACCTGTGCAACTTCAAAACGAAAATAAGGGCAAACTTTCCATGATTGCATAACTTCAATTTATTGTCAAATTTCATGTTCACCAAGAGATTAGAGAAAAATTTATGTAGTATGGTGGCTTGTAGAAAGGGTACAAAACTAAATAAACCATTGATGTGCTAACTGCGGAAGCACTCAATCAAAATGGTGGATGCAACAGAAATATGTCTCTACTTTGCATCTTAATATATGGGTTAATTAAGCATACAAAATATTACTTTCATCTGAAGGGTAATTTTTAGTATATGTGTCGAAAATACAAGAATGTGAAAAGAAAATAATGCAAATCATTATGACACCTTCCATAAGATAGCACAATAAGAATTACTAAAAGATGATTGTCTTATGAAAAGACTTATAACAACAAATTTGATTTTCCTTTGTAATAGATTTTGGAGCATACTAGAGCAGCGTGATCCTCCTGAACGCACACCAAGTGCTGCTTTGCCTCTTCTTTGCATTCTGCAAGTCTTTGGTCGCATTTTCTGTCCATTTCTCCAACAACTTTATCAGCCTGAAAATGAAAATTAAATGTGTGAGAAACATAATTCAAAGCCAAGTTCATTGCAATAATTATTACAAGCAGACATTTTCTTCTTCCATATTAACAATCTTCAGTTTCTCTACCTCATACTTCCTCCGAATGTCATTAATTGCCTGATAAAACTCCTATGTCAGTTTGTGCAGGCTAAAGTAATTGAACTTTGGTTTTTAATTTTAAACAAGCAATCAAATTACTGATCATTTTATAAGGTAAATGATGCAAGAAAAACGTGATCATTCCTCTGAGATATTTCCTCTATGTGCCTTAATAAGTCCAAATGTTTACTCTCTAGCATGAGATCACGCAGCTTCTTTTCTTATGAAAGTCTACTTTCGGCAGCAGTCAGCAATTCCTGATTCTGCAGTAATATACAGAACTCTAATTCCACAAAAGTTTGATAGAATTCCACAAATGCATATATACCAACTGTTTCAAAAACCTCTGTGATCTGATCTTGGAGCTTCTTCTCTCTAACAATATATTGCAGTAAAATCTGTTCCTTCTCCTCCAAGATGTTCTGAAGCTGGCAACCTTGTTTATCCAGAGAATCTACTTGCATCTCCCTTTTCTCAAGATCACGTTGCACATTAATTAGTACTTCATTTTTCTGCATTTCTGCTTGCAATTTCTCCATATTTTCTTTGTTCTCCATTTCAAGTGATGAAATTTTCAGCAACAGATCTTGCTGCAAGATTTAATGGAATATGTTTAAAATGGCGGCATGGCATGCTCAAGTATGGAACAGATGAGAAAAGATAATTTGCCGACCACTTTATTCTCGGATGATCTTGTACTTAATGATAAACTATTAATTTCCTTCTCCAACTTGGAAACCAACAATTCAGTCTCAATCTTCTTCGAGGCAAGAGCTTCTGTCAGACTCTGATCCTCGAATTCTCTCTCCAGCTGAATGGCATTCCTCCAAAAGCTCTGCCTTCACCGACTGCTGAGCTTTCTGAAGTTCAATGATCTTCTTGTTTAAATCCTGGTTTGCTAGCTGCAAAGCATCTTTTTCAGATGTTATGCACAAGAACTTATCTTCAAGTTGATCAAATTGCTTCTGAGTCTGTTTAGCAGCCAAGTCTCTCTCCAGTTGGACCGACTTAAACCATGATTCACAGTGTGAGTTTAGCTCACAAAGCTTCCCCATAAAACTCAAATTTTGCGTATCCAACTCAAGCATCTGTGCTGCAAAATAAACTGACAAACCTTCAAAATCTTTTAACTCCTGTAGTGATGTAACTAATTTTTTCTCAAAGTTATCATTGCTCATTTGTAGACCACTCTTCTCCTTCTCCAACTTTCCCTTTGTGATCATCAAAAGTTTAATTTCATCTTCCTTTGACCATAACTCAAGTTGCATCTCTCCAACTTTAGAGTTCAAATTCTGTGTTTCCAGTTTATTAGCAGCTACAGTTGCTTCAGATTTCTTTATTATAGCATCTGCCAGCAAAAGATTAAAAGATGTAAGAAGCATGGCTTTATAAGGAACTACAGCTCCTCAAAATCAATCAGTCATACACTATAATAAAAATAAGAACAGGACAAGATATTGCTGTTTGACAATTATTTTTCGGCTTGGGTAGATATGACTTCATGTTCGATTCTAAAATCATTTACAAGAATGCATTTTCTAAATTGAAATAAGAGGTTGATCATAAAGCATGAAGGACCGGTGAATCAGGCATAAGCATTTTATAGGCATCAAATAGACCATAACATGCTAGCTTATGTATAAAATTGTCAATGTTCTCCAAATCACAGATTGTGGAGTCACATTACGCTGTAACAAAGTAATTAAGTTCTATGAACAAGGCAATTTGAATTTCTTCACCTGCACTGTCCTCTTCCGATTGCTATACATAGAGCTGATCTAGTAAATGAACTGGCCCAATTGTCAGCCTTTTGCAAATCAATTGACTAACACAATCGCAGCAGGCAAGATGTTTACCTTTCTCATCTATGAATTGGCAGTTCAACAATATTTATCTCTATAAAACTTATCCCTTTCCTCTCCCTCAATTTTGAGTTCCTCCAGATTCTTCTCACCTAAATCAAGATTCAAGTTCATCACAAAATGAAAAATCTAATTACAGCAAACAGCTTCCAAAATCTAGCTTTAGATTAAACCAGATACATGAAACTCATGCAGATCTTAAGCATGAAAACTTAATGGTTCAACAGACAAAATGGATAGCTACAACTAACGGCTGTTAATAATTTTGTCTGCAGAGCTTAATTTCTGTGATAATTGATCCATCTGTTGCTTCTGACAGTCAATAACTTTCATGCTTGAGGATAGTTTGTGGTCAAAATGCTCCTTATCTTTTTCAGCCGTTGAAGCAAATGAATGATTCACAGCCCTAAATCGTGAGCAAGAGTGATAATATAGCCTTGAATATGCATAACTACCAACATCCTGAACCTGACAAGCTAAGTGTTGTAAAGTCTCAGTGGGTTGATCAAGAGTTTTAGTTGAAGAGAATTTAGACTCCAGCCCTTTCCAGAGTTTCTCATCTTCTTTCTGCTTTACTTTCAGCTTAACATTCTCGTTAACAGCATTTTGTAATTTATCCTCTAATACACGGATATTCTTCATCCATTTCCTGAGTTTAGAATTCTACATTCATTAAATTGTAATTATCAAATTTCCATTCCATTTAAAGTTAAGGGGACTGTAGCCTGCTGTATTTAAAAAAAAAAATTAGAAAATCAAATCAAACACTCATTTTGTAGAAGTAACAACATTATACCTTAAACAATAAAAAATTGATTGCTTTTTGTTCAATGATGTTATAAACGCCTATGTTAAACACACATTCCCGTTATACTCACTAGCATTTACGCTGTGGTGAATATCTATCATTTTGGTTCGAAGCTGTTATGGTAATTCATTCAGAAAAGTTGAGGATTAAAGTTTGTTGGCAGCTCTCAGTTTATGATAAAAGTTTTCTTCTGGGAAAGTGTTGAATATATGTTAATTTTAATGGATGGCTTGTGGGAAATTGACGCCAATGCCATAAGATTCCACATCGCTCGGGTGAGATATGGAAATGGTCTATATAGTGCTCTGATCACCTACACTAACACGATGCGTTTAGGGCTCCAAGGGGATGGATTATAATAGATTGTAAAATCCCAAATATTGACTGGTGAGCCGGATTCCCAATTTTAAGTGTGTCATAGAGGATAATGGACCTCAAGATCTAGAGATGGTCTGTACCACTCTCTAATCGCCTAAACTAGCAAGGCGCGGCTCTAAGGAGATGGATTGTAAGATTCCAAATCTTGACTGATGGTTCAAGTTATCACAAACGTTATTATGCGGAAAGACTTCTCTGAGTTTATTGTTTTGCCATCTGTAATGTACAACAATTATTGAGATTTGCTCTCTTTTGGTTTATACGAATTAGGTTTGCTGACAAATGCTGTTAGCTTTAGGCCAATAGACTGTTGCGGCTTGGTACTTGCACTACAGTCACAATTTTGAATTAGTTTGCTGTGTCATTTTGTTTTAAGCACGAAGGTAGATTGAGAGCATCATACTTTAAACTATATCTCACAAAATTTCTTTCCTTTTCATCTTTTCTTCTTCTTCTTATTTAAGAAAACCAGGCATTGAATGATCCATACATCGCATTAAACGATAAGATGGATTGTTGGAAGTAAATACTTAATTTATCAAGTAACAGCTTAATTAAGCAATACAAATTAGAATCACGAAAACTTGCTACAGTCGTGCATTCATCCCGAACTTGACACTTTTAGGCTACTTTTAGTTTAATAAAATGGCTGAACGCATTCAAGGAATCCACTGAGCTCGTTGGAAAACTATGGTCGAACTTGGCACTTAGCGTTGTAGCACGTATCTTCATTTCTTGATCATCCATTACCCTCTCAATTCTCTTCACCATCTCATCCTTCTTAACCATCACCGATAAATCATGTGTCACTCTTACCCCACCTTTAGATGATTCACCACCAACTTGGCCTTGAAGAACTGGTCGCCCCTAACAGGCCAGGCCAAAAATGGAAGCCCGCGTCCAATCGCCTCCATTGTAGAATTCCACCCGCAGTGTGATAAAAACCCAAACGTTGACTTATGGCTCAGTATCAGTAATTGCGGTGCCCACCCGTATATTATTAAGCTCCTGTCACCTGCTCTGTTTTCCAACCTGTGGGGGATGCTTTCTTCCAACCAGGGTTGTAAGACCCAAATAAAGGGTCGGGTTGACTCTTCTAATCCATCGCCCAATTGAGGATATTCTTCCGCTGTAGGACCCACTTCACTACCAAAAGCCATGTATAAAACCGATCCAGGTGGCCTCTTACCCAGCCATTGGCGCTTTTCTTCTCTAATTTGTCGATTGCGAATGAACGAATTGGAAGATTTCCAGTAATGTTCAGGCAAAAGTGGGCCCACGCCCCAAGCTGGCATACCCATTTGATTAGCCATGTACTTTATAAACGGACCGTCAAGATCGTCGCACGTGTTGAACATCAATGCTATTGAGCCTTCAATTTCTGGGACCCAGGGTGGCCTACAACCCGGTTTGGGCGGTCCCCCTCCTCCACTGCGGGATGGTCCCGTAGATTTTCGTTTAACACCGTAATAAGTTAACCCCATTTCTTTCCGTAAGCCGGGAATTGATGGGGTTTCACCGAATTTGATATCAGTAGCTTGGAGCTTCCATGCGCCCCACTCCATAGCAGCAGCACACGCGCCAAAAGTTAAAAGACTAATAACAGGAATGTTAAATTTCCACAAAAGCGCTTTGGTACAGCTCATTTGGACATCAACTATGGCACATAGGGGCGTGGGCAAGTTTGGTTTTCAGATTTGTTTACTAAGTTGGCTTCGAGGTCTTGGGCAGCTTGCTGGGTTAGAGGATCGGATCCCGGAATCGGTCTGCCGGAAGAGGCGATCTGGCTCGTTTTGGTGCTTGGATGTTGCGTGAAAGACGAGGGAATAATAGAAGCTAAAGCAGACGGAAAGATGAGGCTAGTATAAAGTCCGAGAAGAAAGGTGCTTGCAGAGCCCCATGCATGGGTGTACATGGCCCCGTCCATAATCTGTAACAACAAAGACCTCTCCATCCATTTCTTTTGTTTTTTTTTTTTTTTAAATTTGTTATATAAGCAAACCGAGAAGAGAATTTTTCAGCCGATATTTCTACTCATGATTGTCCGAATAGGATTGAAGAAAGAAAAATCTACTTGAATTAGGATGTTTACTTATACACGGGCCAAATGTTTACCGCCCAAAAGTTTCCTTCATCGTCCTCATGAAGCCCACAGAACGTGGCCCAGAGTGGCGGTACAGTGTTGTCAAAAAAATTCCCAACAACAGCACCTTGTCCCATGGCACCCATGCTCTTTACGTTACATGAGTCCTTCAAAACGGGACACCCTTTACCCATGTTTTATATTCTATACTTCTATTGTGTCGTCGTTTTAATATATTTTTATTTACCATATTAAATTTAAATTAAAGGTTTTAATAATTTACTTTATAAAATCTCTTCAATTAATAACCAACAAAAAAAGGCCTCGGACACAAGAACCGTTTTATTTTCTGCTGTCAGAATTGGACGACTAAAATCTATGAATTTTTTTGTTAATTTTTTTATACAAATTAATTTAAAAAATTATATTATTATTTTTTATATGAATTTTAATTTTTTTATTAGTAAAATTTCTTAGGGGAAGTTTGTACTCCAAGTTTTTCTTTTTTTTTTTTCTTTTTTAAAAAAAATTAATAAAGTCGATTGAACTGCGACAGAACAAGTGCCACCCAAAGTGTAGAACAAAAAAGGATAAACGGCAAAAACTACTGAACACGTGTGAGTCAATTATTGGATTGTGGATAAACGCGCCTTCTTGCGGTTGGCCCTTCGCTGGATCACTTTCAGTTTTAGAACACCGAAAAAGGGCCAGATTCCCACCAAGTTTCTTCTGCCACGGACGATAAACCGTCTTTTGCCCGAACACTTGGCAACAAGACCCTCATTCACAACCTTCACCACCGCCGTGCTGCCGCCCGGAGACGGAAACGCCCAATCTGTTGGCTTGTGCTCGTGCTTCTCCGTCGGGAATGGCGAATCTTACGACACAGATATCGACGGATCCTTTAATCGAGGCTGCATGCATTGTAAAAGATCCGTTCCCTCTTCATCTTCGTGTTATTCATGTTCTTTGTTCTGGATGGACCCTGTTCAGTTTAAAGACTATGAGAAGCTTCGCAGAATCATCACTGCTTCGGTTAAAGGTTTCTCGATCGGAGCCGGTCTTAAAGGCGGCTTAGCTCTATTCTCAATTCTCGGTCGGCTTAGACGCAGCCGATTGTCGCCCTCTTCTAGGTAAATTATCATTTATAGTTTTGTGTTTTGAAATTTTGGTGTTGGCTTTTGGTAATTCGAAACTACTTTTTTTTTAATCTATATAGAAAAATTGAGTTGTTCACAAATAAAGATGCAATTGCTATGGCTATAAAGGAGACACTCAGATACGGGCTGTTCCTTGGTACATTTGCTGGTACATATGTTTCTGTGGATGAAATCATTGGCGCTTTGGGAGGTCACCGTAGGCAATGCTCTACTTCCTTCATTTTTTTTTTCATTTTCATTTATCAGTTTACTAGTTGAATCTAAATTAGCCAAACAATTTTGATTAATTTAGTTTTTTCTTTAATTTTAAAATTTAGGACCGCGAGATGGTGGGCTTTGTTAGCAGGATTAATAGCAGGGCCGGCAATGCTTCTCACTGGACCAAACACTCAGCATATGAGTTTGGCAATTTACGTACTGATGCGTGCGGCAGTGTTGGCATCGCGTTGTGGAATAAAAAGTAGACGGTTTGGGAGAATTTGCAAACCTCTTACTTGGAAGCATGGTGATATTTTCCTTATGTGTCTCTCTTCCTCTCAAATTTTGTATGTTTTCTACTACTTTGATCTGAAATGAATTGCTGATTCAAGATTATTGCAGTTTTCAATTTTTGTAATTTTTTAGATGTTTTTTAGGTATTGTTCTTCAACATCGCAAATTTTATTAAGTTTTACACAGAATTGGAGAAAAGGAAATTCATTTTGAAAGCATAAATTTATTTTGAAAGATGTCAAATTTGATGACCTGTCACCTCTTTGGCTTACTGATCACCTCATGTTTAAATGCTAAATGGTACAACAAACCTATTTTTAACTTGTTCTTGAACATTTTTGAAGAATTAATTTACTAAGCTGCATCAATGATTTGATGTGGAATTAAGCATCACACAGTTGGGAAGACCTAACCCAGCCTAGGTATTAATCTCTTTTGTTAACTTTTAAAATCTAAGAAGTGTGATGCTATTTTGATTTTTTTTTTTTTTTTTTTTTACTTTTTCTGGTTGAAGTCTCATTTTCACAGCACAAAAATTTGATAAAAGAGTACCAAATTATTTGAGCCAAATCTGCTTAGATTTTGTTGAGCAAAAATTTGATAATTTACCAAAACTTGGTCATATCATAGTTGTGATAGGACAAAAAAATTGGGAAAAAATTATTAATTTTAACTGTAAAATGAATCTATAAGGACAATATTTCTAGAGAGTTATCAACCTGCACACAATTTTTCATTGTCAAATAAGCCTGGTGTTTGTGTGTAGCTTGCAAGAGTTTTATACATGATGGCTCCAGAAGACCTGACTGTGGAAATTTTGCGCTGATCTAAATACTTAGAGACTTCAAATATGCATATTTAAAGTAGAAATGTTTATCAGGTCTGCTTACCTATTGAAGCAAGAGAGTTTGCCTCCATCTTACAAGTCTTTTCTCAATAAGCATGGTGGGAAGGATGTTGTTATCCTTCAAGGTGTGAAAGAGATTGCATGCAACTTGCCTATCTCAAATTTGGGGGCAATAGAGAAATATTACAATGCCACAGGTGTTGACATTAAACTAGATCCAGAAATGAAAGTCCCCTGCTCAGTATGGTTATTGTTTCTCTCTTAGTTTTCTTCTACTAAGTAATAATGATGTCCATTTTCTTTTGGCAATTGATGCAATTGCAGGCCCCATCCCCCACTCCCCATATGTCTTTTTTTTGGAAGAGCATCATGTCTTCTAATGAATAAATTTTTGAGTTAGCAAATGAGGGGAGATTTCATTTCAATGCCAAATGATAATTAGTGGGCTTCACATGCCTTCTGTGTGGACTTAATTGCAGCACATTTGATATTTTTTCTTGTACATATAATGTTTACTAAGAATTTAAATCTTAGATAGTTGAAAGTGAACTTTATTTGCTACTGCAATGAATACAGAGACTTATAAATTCAGTAAAATGCTTGCATATCCCATTATGCCCTCTTATCTGAAAATGCTTCTGAAGCACTGGCATTGGTTATTCATTTTGAGCTACCTTGGGATATACATTGCATTGAATAATGTCTATGAAAAAGAATCTAGCTTGGCTTTGGGCTTACTTGCTTGCAACCACATTCTGTTACTTTACACAACCTTAACTTAATCTCCAAATTTCGTGCAGATCATACATGGCAATCAGTCTTGCACTGCACATTTTGTATCATTTTTTATTCAAGCGTACAAAAGAGCATTACCTGTATATCTTCCAGTTTATCTAATTCCCGCACTAATAGTTCATCGACAAGGCCTTTTGGAAAGGTAATTCCTGTACTGTATTGTTTTTCAATTCTCATGCCTGATGTAGATGTGTTGTGGTGAATTGTCTAGCAGTTGAAATTGCAAGCTAAAATTTTGATTACAATGTTGTTGATGTTGAGAAATATTTGCCAATTGTACATGATATTTACTATTAAGTTGTTTGGTCTGTGAACTCTTTATTATGTTGTCTAGTACAAGCCGTCTCATGATTACAGGGTACCGTGGTCCCCTATGATTGTTAGCGTGCACATAGAGCTGGATATCTGCATTTTGTGTGTTACAAGTTTTGGCATGGTCTTTAGTTAAGTTTTCTTTTTGTACAGATGTGTGAAGGAAATAATCCAGTTTGGTTGAGTGATCTACCTTCTCAGAATTGGGGCTTTATCATGGTTCTTAATACATGTTTTCTTCCTTTCTTACTTACAGAGCCCTTTCTGCAGTACTTCATAAATTAGCAGCTGATGTCATGTTCTAAGGCTTATTATCTCATATTCTGTAATTGTATCTCTTAGTTCCCTTCTCCTCTGTTTCTGCTCATCATTAGACTAGTGTCAGACATTGATAATTTTGTCATGCTTTGAGCACTTGTTGTGGCTGTTCTCGGGTGTTCAATCCTCTTGATGATTGTTGTCTGACACAATTCCATGTGGCTTTTTCTAGGCCTTTCACTATATTGGGAAAGGGTCTACTTGGCACAGCAAGATCAAGCTTGTTTCTGTCTGTATATTGCTCTTCTGCCTGGTAGGTCAATTGATCTGACACATGTTAATTTTTATGCCATTGGCCTGTTCTATTGTTGTTATGTCATGAATTTGGTACTTTTTCACTGGGTTCTAGATTCAGGTGTGACATATGGAGAGAAATTAAAATAACCTTTAATTTTCTGTTCATCAGGATGTGCACATGCTTTCTTTTTAGGATTTTCCAGAAATGTAACATTCCAATGGTGGCCATGGGGACAGTAAAATGCTTCTTTTCATCTTTTTCATTTATGTTGCTAAGAAATCTTCATTGTTGTTAATGCAAATGAAATTGTGCAGTTTCCAACTGGCTTGAGCTTGGCTATTGAGAAGAAAAGCAGGCGGATTGAGATCTCTCTCTACTGCCTTGCACGAGCTATTGAGAGCTTCTTTACATGCATGACTGATGTCGGATATTTGCCACAGTCAAAGAATCTGAAGAGAGCTGATGTGGTAATTTTCAGCTTATCAACAGCTCTCATAATGCACTGCTACGCACAGGAGAGGGATGTTTTTAGATCCAAGTATTTAAACGTACTACATTGGGTATTTTGGTGTTCCTCCTCCCCCTTGCACAACTCCGCGCTGCAAAAATAGTTAAAGCAGGTATTTCAGGAGAGTTTGTAGCGTCAGTTTAACTTATCTTCTTACAAATCGACTGGAGGAAATTACCAAGATCAAGATGCTGGTTGCTTGCAGCGATGTGGGTATACCTCATCCCTACTGGGTGACTGCTGATGCTTAAAAGAAATAGAAACACGTTATTGTTTTGTAGATTATACCAAATTTTGTACCATTTTGTAGCTGACTCTCATTAACAGAAACATTGTTCACCGTTTAGAATGCTTTACAAGTTCATTTGCTTCCTACTGCAATCCTCCTGGCGTGTCCAGAGATGTTGAGGTTACACACG
>CP135580.1:4015298-4346628 GCA_032401905.1 Swietenia macrophylla | reverse complement strand
AAAATAAGGTTATTTTTGGAATTTTCCCTTCAATAAAACAACTTAGCTCTCTCGTTAATTTATACTGTAGTATGCTGATAGTTATACATACACACACTCACACATTAATTTATTATGACATGCAACAAATATATCCAGGTTGGTAACGTGTTTGGTGATCTCAAATCTTGTTGCTTTCTTGGGGAAGTAATGGAAAATCCAAAAAACCAAAAAAAAAAAAATGACTGACAAAAGAATATATGTTGTGATGTCGATGCCAAGAGGAAAGCCAACGTGATGATGGTCATTATTAAACATAAATATTCGTCGACTTACTGCTCACATGATATGCGTTTGGCTTCATACTTTCACAAATGTTGTCGATTTGGCTATCCTCTTTATTTGAAGATGAAATTAATCAATCAAAACTTCGAATCCGTCAACACCTAAAAATCAATTAATTTTGGCTTTTATAGAATCTTATTTGCCTTTTGTAATCAATATATGTCGTCCGAGAAATTGGATCAGTAAACCCTCACTTGCCCTTCACTTATTTCTAAAATGCCGACAATTTGTAGATAATTTGAAGTTACTAATCATTTTCAACGATAAAAAGAATAAAAAAATTATTCGAATATTAAATATTATTTAAAAAATAAATAAAATTAAAAATTAATATGACCAAATACCATTTTAAATTTGATTTTAGAAATAAATTCCCGTAATCTTAATTAACATAAGGTGCATGCGCAGTCCAAGGATTAAGACAAAGACAGAGACTAGGATTTTTAGCCTTGTATTTATCTTATTTTTAATTATTAGGATTAGAATTGAGATTAAGTTGGCGTGAGTTGGCAGATTTATATCTATATATATATTAGTAGTTAGTTAATTGATGAGAAGAAGAAATTATAGATCCCAATAATATCAACAATTTGACAATTATATATTTCAGTCACGTGAGTTAATTAATTTGCTCTCATACATACGTACATACGGAGTATCTATTAATATTTTATTTTATTTTAATTAATTAAAAAATGCATAGACATGCAATATATATATATATATATATGTATGTATGTATATGTGGATACTTCTGAATCACGCATGTGATTGAAATCTCAGTGAACCAAAGCCAAGTAAAAGTCAACTAGGGTTTCTTGCAATTTCTCTTATCTTCCGTAGTCCGGATTAGGTTATCCATGAGAGATTAATTCATGAAACAAGTTGCTTTTTGATTAAACTGCTGCAGCTTCTAACTGTCTCCTCTTTCATTTTCCTGTGTAAGAGACAAGCTTCCATCACAAGCTATATCCATTCAGTTTCTTGGAGAACTACCCAATCCTTCGATATAATAATAATAATAACAATAATAATAATAAATAGTAAATATTTTCACTGCTATATTCCTAAAATAAATTTTATTTATTCTTGTAATATTTAATATATATATATATATATTTTTTTTATTTTTTTTTTTGTCTCACAATAACTGTTCCTTAAAAGGTCATTGCACCGCGAACAAATGGTGCCATAACGAAATACAGAAGCAATTAATGAAATTGCCCGCTGGGTTGAAATGTTCAAACAGGGAGAAACAGACGAGTGTTGTTATTATATGAAAATATGTGCACGGTGGTAGAGGGACATATGGCAATTGAGTACAGTAAAATAAGTAAAGTAATAGATGGTCAGGCAGGAAGTCAGGCTGCAGATAAATTGGTTAGAAACCCAACGAAGCAAGCAAATCAGTTGTTTAGCTGACACTTGAAACATAATTGGATCTTCACATAAATATTAAAATGAAATAATCTAAAAGTTTTATGTGACATCACTTCACCAATTGTTTTCAAAATCATTCATGGTCCACTCGGCAAGGAGCCTTTGTTGGAGGATTTGCGTTCACTCCCTCTCTCTTTGAATGAACCGTTTACTAACTAAAAAAATGTGAGCAAGTAGATAGGAAATTAATGCGTTTTACAGCATATGATTGAAAGCAACCAAAGGATTATTAAAGAAGAAAAATGGTCTCTCTCTTTCCTCTGGCTGTTGGCCATTGATGTTGACAGTAAGTTAAGTTTAACAAATTTAATAGTAGGAATGTTAATAATCTAATTAGGTTTGAAATAGCTACCTTACGAAATAAGGTAGGAACCACTCCTCTTTGAAAAAGTCTTGTAAGAGTCAAGAGTTTAAGCAATCACATAAATACCCCAGGATTCGCGTGGCAGTTGATCTGGTTTATTCGAAAATTTGGTGTTTAATTCCCAATTATTTCCGTAAAATACAGTGGTTAGGCATAGTCATATTCTAAAAATGATGTCTTGTGCTACAGGATAACCTTCTACTTTACTATAGTTCGTGAAAAACAAAAGGGTTCCTAGGAGAAAGAAAATTTTGCAATAAAACAAAAAGAATGAAGACAAACGATGACGAATGCAATGAAGCATACTCAAGCGTGTGAAGAATGTACTATGAGTTACAAATTAATTGGTAGATTTGGGGCGTTTGCTGCACCAACTTCCCCTTCAAATAAACACTTTCCTGGGCTCTTGGTTAGAAGGTTCACATCCTCCTGTCTTCTTCTTACAATTATTTATCTTGGAGTCCAATTATATTTTTTGGGTTCCCGTAATTGAATTATTTGTGTACCAATTATCATTTAAAGTTGTGCACTTTCAAATTCAAATTTTGTTATTCATTAAAATTTCTTCGACACTTTTTACCTCTTCTCAATCATTTGGTTATTGTATTATACTAGAGAGAATTTTAAGTACGACATTCTACAACGTTAATATTGTTGTTATGTTAAAATTATCCAATCAATAAATTAAAAAAAATATTTTTTAATAATAAATAAAAAATTAATAAAAATTTTTATTATTTAATTAATATAGTAAAAAAATTTATAAAATTTCTTACTAAATTTTTTATCTACTTTTAATAAATATATTTTTTTATTTTATTAATTAAATAATCTCGTTACGTTAATAATATTAGTATAATAGAATCACCACACTTAAAATTTACTCTATTATACTGTACTGCAATGACACCTCTAATTGTTTTACCAAATTTATCCTCTTATAAACAAATTAACTATTGTTTCAAATTTTGACTGATCCACCGTAAAACAATTAACTAAAAGATCACTTAAGAAATAAATACTCGGCAGGACGTATAAATATAATTGCATTAGATTCCTCAAAAACAGTTTCCGGGACCTGGTATGTACTACGTAGATTTCAAGTTGCTATAAACTCCAAAGTCCAAAACGGGAAAGGTTTGAAGCCATGCAACAATGACGAAAGATCCTCTTCTTGCGTGCATGGGGTGAGTTCATTTGACCAACAGTGACCTGCCACGTATTACGTAATCTGATCCGCATTTTCAGCCCTAGGGAGGTAAGTTCAAATTACTACAACTACAATGACCGTTCATACTTCTCTTTTCTTCAATTACCCTTAGTACCCTACGGTTATTCATAGAAGCAACTAAAGTTAGAGAATATATTTGTCATTTCAAAGGAAGATGGCATCTCGAGTGGTCTAATCGATCACAAGATTGGGAGGAAGTGTCCCAATCCAGATCAGCCAACAAAAAGTGGGAAATATTTTATAATTGAATGATCTCGGACAAGAAGCAACACTAGAGATTGTATATAAATACGAATCTTCAGTTTTTGTGATCAACAGGGTGCGCAAACTAAAACTTTAGCAATTAAGTTACAGAAACACTTAATATGGGGCGGTCTCCTTCTTGTGATGAGAATGGCCTCAAAAAAGGTCCCTGGACTCCCGAAGAAGATCACAAACTCGCCCAACACATTCAGAAACAAGGCCATGGAAGCTGGAGAGCTCTTCCCAAGCTTGCAGGTGATCTAGTGTTCTCATAACTTTTCTCATTCTTTGTGAAATTAGCTAGGTGAGTTTCTCATTTTTTTCGTTTATGTTCGCAGGTCTTAACCGATGTGGCAAGAGCTGTAGGTTGAGATGGACGAATTACTTGAGGCCTGATATCAAAAGAGGGAAATTTTCTCAAGATGAAGAGCAAACGATTCTACATCTCCATTCCATCCTCGGAAACAAGTAAGTTTCTAAATCATTTGCTTATGCATGTATGAATCCAAAAAAATGCCTAAGATTGTTTACTTTGTTTTCGTTGCCGCAACTTCCTTATGTATGTTTTTGTGTTTGCAAGATGGTCAGCAATTGCATCTCACCTACCGGGCCGAACGGATAATGAAATCAAGAATTTCTGGAACACCCACTTGAAGAAGAAGTTAATTCAGATGGGAATTGATCCAATGACCCACCAACCGAGAACCGACATATTTGCCAGCTTGCATCATCTTATAGCACTGGCTAACCTGAAAGACATCTTAGAGAATCAGCAAATAGATGAACAAGCTGTGAGATTGCAAGCAGAAGCTGCACAGTCAGCTAAGCTTCAATACTTCCAGCATCTTCTCCAATCTGCAGCTTCAACCAATTCTACCCTTTGTGGCCAAAATGTCATTGCAGAAATGGACGCTCTTAAATTTTTGAATTCAATACCCTCTATTAAAGAAAATCCAGTTTTAAATTCATCACACACAGAGAATCCAGACTCGTTTTCTCAGCTGGGAATTGAATCCTCTCAACCACTCCACTATCCAGGTCTATTATCTCACTTTCCAGACCCACAGGTCCCTTTCAGTTTCCAAACACCGTTGAATAGTGAGATGGGCCAATGTTCTAACGACTTCACAATGGTCAGCCAAGGAGCTAACCCACCCGATTCCTCATGGATACTTTCTTCTCCTCCTCCTCTTCATCCTTCTGTCACTGAGACGACATCGATAAGCAATCCAGGAGATGCAAGCAGCAGTTCCAGCTACGGTGGAGGAACTTCATCCTATTGGCCTGAACTTATTCTTGAAGATCCTACTATGCAAGAGATTTCTTAGTTATTACAGCTTGCGAGGTATAAAGTTGCATCATTCTGTTTTCTTTTCCGTGACTATGTATTCGTCTTACACTTTATAGGTATGTAAATGTACGAGTACCCATACCCCTCATACCCTTATAAATACAGGCGTACGTTTACGAAGGTACACAGGATTCAGGTTATATCAATATATAATTATATATATACATACCTATCATGTACATAAAGTTTGTATAGCTATCAGCATTGACTTTTGGTTTTGTATCATCGAAACTAAGGCAGTGTTGTGTTTCCGAGCAGGAATAGAGAAATATATAAGTTTGCAATCTTAATGTCTGCTTCTTTTTTGCTGATTCTGGTCCCTATTGTATTTGGTTTTGGTTTGATAATGTAGTTCTGTGGCTATACAAAAGTCAGCATAAGAAGCGATTTTTACTAATTTTAATAAATTTGTTTTCTAGCAAAATAAGTCGTGCGTTTGATAAATAAGATATTGGATTATTAATAATAGAGGAGAAAATAATTGCACGTTAGATTTCTCATTTTCCATTATTTAGTTTCGACAGGTAGAATTTTCTCTCTGCCTCTACATATGATTCCTCGTCTGCCAGAATATACGCTCTTAATAGTTACATGACAACATGTCCTTATAGGCAAGAATGACAACACTGCACTCGTTCTTCATGCAAGTTTGTGGCACTATGTCCTACCGACAAAAACATCTGAACGAACTAGGGTTTTTGCATGAAGATACATAGGTACTTATCGGTCTTGCTTTAACAATAGCAACTCAAACTTCTTATTATGAAAAACTGATATGTTTTAGAATTCTACGAAGTCAAAAGATATGCTTGAATATCTAGTTATTTCTCGGATCTATGTGCAAAACCGATCAGCCTACAAAATGATCAGATTGAAAGTCCTTTAATCTCATAGCAATTCCTAAAAAAAGGACTTGGTCAGCAGATTATATCAAATATCAATCGGCTGTCAAAATTAATGTCGAACAGTTCTGGCTACTAACACAAAGCAATTCCAAGTCTATAGCTAGGTAAGTCGCTGTTGCTTGAAATGGTGGTAAAACTTCAATAATATCAGGGAGATGGTATTCAAATATTTTATGTTTAGACAATAGAACTAGGATCTAGTCTTTAAAAATGTTCTTATTATTTCTTATGATGGGAGTGGGCATGACTTCTATTCAAGATGTAAAAGAGAGTGAGACAAAGACACTTAACACTAAAGTCATTCTTAATTAGAAAATCAATGTGTGATTAAGCAAATTAATCAGATCCGGACTACAACAAGGATTATATAAATGTGAAATTGCAGTGACTGATTTCCATGAGTTGTTAGATATACTGATATCTTTTCTATCAAGACATTGACAGTTGTTCAATCAAGCCCGTCCATTTATTGACAAAATCTTCACATCGAAGCTGTGAAATCTTACATATGTCAAATTGTCAATGTCCCAATGGACTTGATTAGTTTCTTGTATCATTTTGTGTAAGCTGCTTCATTATTAATTAATGATGATAAATGTTTCACAATGTGTTTGATAAAAGTCAAGTTGGTCGTGGTTGTCAAAGCAACATATAAAAACACAAGTTCTGGTTAGGTTTTCTTCCCCTCTCCCATATCATATATATATATATATATATATAAAACAAAATGGCAATTTTCACTACCTAATCCTACCCCATTAGTTAGATATATTGCTCCAGTTTCATATGACATTGTAGTTAATTATGATTTTGTTTTCTTAATTTAAACATGTAATTTAGATTACTGACGAGGATTCAATCAGCCAGAGATAACAATAATGGTTACAAGTGGCAACATCAAGAAACGGATGCTTAATTTGTTCTATGGTAACATAAGAGATACTGTAATCATTCATATGCTCATCAATTGTGGGATTATCTTATGATTAATATTGAGTTGTAGTTGAAGATTCTAAATTCTACACAAATGCATGCGCTTATTTTCACTTAAAATAAGGATTCTCTCATAAAAAATTTTTTAAAGATTTAGTGATATAAATACATAAAAAAAATAAAAAATTTAAATTTAAATTTAATTTAATTTTTTATTATTTATTATTTTTTAATAAATAAAAATTAATCAAAAATAAAAATAATTAAGACAATAATATTGTTTATTAATATTAAGAATTGGCAATAATCACGACCAGTTCTTTCAGCAATATTTAAAATAGTGGTTACATGGATGGGTCATGGGCTGTGCTGGGCCAACATTAAAAAAAAAAAAACACGATTGCTTGGGACATTTGTAGCCCAATCTAGGGCTCAAACTCGCGCAGCAGAAGGCCAACCAGGAGCCTATAATTCTGCTACGTAAGTCCTATAATTATTTTGGATAAGGGTGATTATAAGTTTACTACACTGATTGGACACGTCAAATGAATGTAATTTGTGTATGGGTCTATGTTGGTGGCCCATACTACCAGCAAAAATTTCTTCTCCTGGGACAGAAAAATCACCAAATAATTACTGCGACGGAATTGATTTGACAACAAAAATTCCTCTTCTGCGGCCACGGGCACACAGAAACACTAATAATATAACATCAGTATATCTCATGCGATGGAACACAAACTGGCTTTTAATTTGCCTTTTTAGTTAAGCAAAGTACAGCAAAACTGTGCAGTGAGATATTGAGAATCTGGGCTTGGAAAATTGCATTGGGATAAGGGAGGGATAAGAAGGGTGTATGATTGCACATAACATGTTTGATGCAACGACAGATTGTTGCGTTGGCGTGACTGAAGCTGGAAAGAGACTAAGGGGACCAACTGAGGTATGAATTGGCAAAATGGGAATGGCAATTGGCAGGGCAGCTCTAATACAAACCAATGAGACGGATTGCACTCACATGGCATGTGCAATATCTTGCCAATCTTGACTATTCCTGTGCCTGAACGCCCACTCTGATCTTGTCCATGCAATGTTTTCCTGTTTTCTTTTCAAAACAACGTGATTTGACTTTTAAGATTTATAATTGCATGCCTAATCTCCTATTTTCTCACAACATAACCAGTCCACCCACAAATTAGGTGGGTTTACTTTTATTTCTTAACGATAATTGGTTAAGCACTATAAAGTCTTGATTGTACTACTATCAAACTTCACATGTATGTTCCAATAGTAATTAGATTATGCATCCCTAACCTTTTTCTAAAAGAACAAAAAAAAAAATGTGAAGAAAAACTAAGCTAAGATGTCATGATCCTTGTTCATTCATTGCCATAAACATGAAGTCTTTTCTTAATTAAGGAGTTGGGAAAATATCATCATTTACAGGGCCATAAATACAAGGCTGAGTTGATAGGAGATACGGGTATTTAATCAATAACATGATATGTAAGACGTGGGACAACTTCCCCTTTAAAATTGAAGTCCAAAAAGATAGTTGAAAGAATAAGTATCCCCGGGCATTCAGCTGATAATACTTGCCCAAATTTGATTTTAGCACAATGGAACAAATAGTTGTTCAGATTATTAGTAAATAATTCAAGATGTCACGAGAGTAAAAATATATATATACATATATATATATATATATATATGGGCTGGACTATGTTTAGTATTCTTGTTTTTTTTATTTAACTTTATAACACACACAGATAGAATTAATCATAATTTTTTTTTAAAGTAAAGCTTAATTATTTTTACAAGTTTGACAAAAAAAATTAATTTTTTAAATCTAATTAGAAAACCAAAAATTATTGATTTTAGAGTTTTTTTAATTTAATTGTACTCAAACTCTATTAATAAAATACATCTTCTTATTTAGTTTATTAATATTTGTTTTGTTTTTTGCTTAATTACTAATTCATCTCTCTCTTTTAACATTAAACTCAAATTTCTTCTATCAAATCTACTTATCATACTTATTTGTTAGAGTTAATTGTCAAAACATATTTATTTATTAGAGTTAATCATCAAAAATTGGAGAAACCTTAATATTAAGCCTTTAAAAAATTTGTTAAGCATTAGAAAAAAAGAATTAGAAGAATTTCTCGTATTTATATATTTTATTTAAAAGCAGAGGAAATTAAGTTTGTGATTTCTTGAATAAAATGTATGTTTTATTAGATGATTTACTTTTTGTAATTATAAATAAACCGTATGTTAAAAAATTGAGTAACAATAGACATTTGATGATCGATAAATAAAAATTATTTTTAAATATAATGCTAAATATTTATTGTAATTTTTTAAAAAAATTAAAAACAGTTATTCAATATTAATTTGAATTATTAAAAACAATCTTCAATTGCATCCTTAATTTGAGTGTAACGCATCAATTCATCTTCACTGGTTATCTTCCAACACTGAATCAAACATCTAAAAGGTTGAAATTATAATTATCATATCATACATAATCCTTTTCATTATCTATCTTTCTTTTTCTTCTTCTTTTTTTTTTTTTTCAGTATCTCTCATCATCCATAATCAAGATATATTTCAATCCTACAGATTTAAATTAATTTTTATGATCTTCACAATTAAAATCAATTTCATAATCTCAGCAATGTAACAAATTAATTCAAACCTTGGAAAAGAAATTTAAAAAAAAACCCCAAAAATATCTTTGTAGATAATAAAGTGGGGAAGAAATGAAAATTGTCAATATGGGTTGGGGTTAAACTGAAATAAATTATTTTTTATTATAATAACTAAGGGAAAAAAATGTCTTTATAGTGATCAAATTAAAGTTAATAATTAAAAGCGATAGTTAGAGGTGAGTTGATGCATTACAATAAAATTGGAGACGAATGAACATGTCAATATTGACTGACATAAACTGAATTAACCCTAAATATAATTCCCAAGTTGCAAAGAGGGAAAATACTTAGAATCAGATGCAAGCCAAAAAAAAATTTTTCTTAAAAAAAAAAAAGAGAAATTATACCCATTTATTAAAACCCCAAATGCCCTTGTTATATAGATAAGGGGGAAAAAAAAACCATGTTTCATAGCGATTTTTGAGTCTTATCAAATGAAAAATTTAGGTTGAAATTACAAAAAAAAAAAAAAATGGCAATAAAATAATAATGAGAAAGAAAATAAAGGCCATGTTTTCATTTTCAGGCATATTTTCCTTCCTGTCAACGACAGAGGATTAGAGAAGGAACTAGAGTGGTGGGTAGTGTCTTGTTTTCTTGCGTCAGATAAGGGGAAAAAAAATCTCAAAAAGCAAAAGTTGTGGCTGCAATTTGCTATCAATTTGCTGCATCCCCACTCCGTTAGCCAATCTTATTCACTCTCCCACCTCTCTCTCTGTCTCTCTCTACAAAGGGCTCGGCCTTTTAGTTTGCTGTTGATCCAAAAAGACTAAAAAACCTACATTCAATTATAAGAAAATAATACCCCAAAAAAGCTGGAGTAAATACATAAATAAATTTATTTAAGAAAGAAAATCAAAAAGATAACAGTGCAATTGAGAAATCAAGAACACCGGTCTAAATCTCCTACCCATAACAACATAAGTACTACATAAGCAAAAACACCAAACAGAGAAGATTAACAGAAAAACCTCGATTGGGTTGGTTCCAGAGAGAGATATGGTACATAACTGAGATATATTATGTAGAAAGTGGGTTTAGTTTTGGATTTTTGGTTGTTGATGAGTTTCTTGGAGATGTCAGGTGGGGGTTGCAGCATAATATGGTTCAGAAGAGATCTAAGAGTAGAAGATAATCCAGCACTAGCAGCTGGTGTTCGAGCTGGTGCTGTTGTTGCAGTTTTCGTTTGGGCACCTGAAGAAGAAGGTTCTTTTTATCCTGGGAGGGTTTCTAGGTGGTGGCTCAAGCATAGCTTGGCTCATCTTGATTCTTCTTTGCGAAGTCTTGGTACTTCTCTCATCACTAAGAGATCAACTGACAGTGTATCTTCTCTTCTTGAAGTTATTAAAGAAACTGGTGCTACTAAGCTCTTTTTCAACCACTTATATGGTCAGTTTATTTCTTGTCTGCTTGGTTTTTGTTCTTCTTAATTTCCTGCATATTGATGTTGGAAGTTTGTTAACTTTTAATTATTATTTTGTATGGGGATAATGGATCATGTGGATTGACTTTTGTGTTATTATATATTTTCTGCTTCTTTTAGCTTTTTCCATTTTTTTTTTTTAATTACTTAATTCCATGAACGATGCCAATGACTATGAACTGGTATAGTATGTTTTTATAGATTTGATTTTCTTTATTTCAGATTATTTTATTATCTGCTGTTGGATTGTTCTGTTATTGCTTGGAAATGGGGCATATATAATATTGGAATTCTAGTGCACTCATTTTATTCTCTTCAGGTTGTCTTATAGTCACACATTGATTTCCCTGATCAATTTCTATTATGATCTGGTCTTCTTATTCAGTACTTTTATTTGATAATATATGGAATACAGGGTAACAGGTCTAAATGTTGCAATAAATATGGAATACAGGGTAATAGGTCTAAATGTTGTAATATGGCAATTTCTTGTCATCAATATTGGCAAAACAATGTAAAGAATTTCAAAATCAATAGTGTCAATTCACTGTTTTCCAGACCCCTTATCGCTGGTTAGGGATCACCGAGCAAAGGAGTTTCTGACTGCTCAAGGAATAGTTGTCCGCTCCTTTAATGCGGATTTGCTTTATGAACCATGGGATGTAAATGATGCCCAAGGCCGACCTTTCACGACCTTTGCTGCTTTCTGGGAGAGATGCCTTAGCATGCCTTATGACCCTGATGCTCCACTTCTTCCACCAAAGAGAATAATTTCAGGTGTGTATTGCTTGTGACCTGATACTCCATTCTGTTTTCAGCGAACGAATTTGATCTGTCATGGACTATAAGAGACTGATCATTGCATCAATAAAAATGTTGAACTTACAGAGAAATGGAATTTCGTATTTGTGTCATTTCTGAAAATTCAAAAAGAATCATCTGAAATATCCATGTAAAGGGACTTTTGTTTTATGAGAATTTCAAGAAATCTTGTGCATGGAAAACTCATATTTATAGTCTTTTTCCAGATATCATCTTGAGAGATCTAATAAAAGAACATTAACGGGAAGGTTATCTTTTTAACTGACTCTTCTGAAACCATTCAGTTGACCAAGCTTCATGAATAAAACCTTCTTTTAATATAATTTTTGGTTCCAATTTGATAGTTACATCTCTAGCAGAATTGTGAACGTGATTATTTTCAGATGCATTGGAGTGTTTTCCTCGACAAATTTGCTTGTGTTTTAAAAATTTAAGGCATGCACCACTTAGTTTTGAAGATGTCGATCATGTTTTATTGTATAATGTTCTGATCTGTTTGTGTTTTGAGTGTGCATCCCTCATGTACGTTCTTTGTTTTCAATCTGTGGTGTATAATCTTCTTTCCAATTTTTCTTGCTGTCTTTTAGGTGATATATCTAGGTGTCCTTCAGATACATTGGTGTTTGAAGATGAATCTGAGAAGGGAAGCAATGCACTTCTGGCCCGAGCATGGTCACCTGGGTGGAGTAATGCCGATAAGGCTCTGACCACATTCATTAATGGGGCTCTAATTGAGTACTCTAAGAATCGGAGAAAGGCTGATAGTGCTACGACCTCATTTCTTTCTCCACACTTGCATTTTGGGGAGGTGAGTGTGAGAAAAGTCTTTCATATTGTCTGCATCAAGCAGCTTTCATGGGCCAACGAAGGGAACAAAGCTGGTGAAGAAAGTGTAAATTTGTTTCTTAAGTCGATCGGTCTTCGGGAGTATTCAAGATACATGAGTTTTAATCATCCTTACAGTCATGAAAAGCCTCTTCTTGGACACCTTAAGTTCTTTCCTTGGGTCGTGGATGAGGGGTATTTTAAGGCATGGAGGCAAGGTAGAACTGGCTATCCTTTGGTGGATGCCGGCATGAGGGAGTTATGGGCCACAGGCTGGCTTCATGATCGGATACGAGTGGTGGTGTCTAGTTTCTTTGTAAAAGTTCTACAGCTTCCTTGGAGATGGGGAATGAAGTATTTCTGGGACACCCTCTTGGACGCAGATTTAGAAAGTGATGCTCTTGGTTGGCAATACATATCTGGTACTCTCCCTGATGGTCGTGAGTTAGACCGGATAGACAATCCACAGGTGTGGATAATAATTTTAATCATTCTTTTGCAGCTTTGTTATGCTAGTTGGACTTTTGGACTTGTGATCCCACAAGCATATCATTTTCTTTGATCATAATGATGAAAGACATTGAGTCATTTTATTTATTGTTTTTCCATTTTAGATACTTTGTTCTTGTTTTCCAGCTCTTTAGTGTTTACATATGTAATCTAATAGTAACGAGCTTTTGGTAGCAACTTTAGTTCTTTAGATGTGGAACAGAAGTCAACATACCTGTGTCCAACAAATTTTTGAAGCAAATATAATTTAGCAGTGATTTTCCATTAGAAATGGATCACAGTTTTCTACTATCGACAAAACTACTAGTCCAAGGATTCATTTTTCATTTTGGTACTTTTATATTTTTGTTTTAACCTCTCATTTTTCTCTGAAGTTTTCTGACACTTGAAAGTTACTAAATCTTCATAATTCGTAATTCCTTGAATATTGTTCTCACTCATTATTGATTTCAACAGTTTGAGGGATATAAGTTTGATCCCAATGGAGAATATGTGCGGCGGTGGCTTCCTGAACTTGCCAGACTGCCAACTGAATGGATACACCACCCATGGAATGCGCCAGAGTCTGTACTCCAGGCTGCTGGAATTGAGCTTGGATCCAATTATCCTCTGCCCATTGTGGGGATTGATGCTGCAAAAGCCAGGTTGGAAGAAGCACTTTCAGAAATGTGGCAGCAAGAAGCAGCTTCTAGAGCCGCAATTGAAAATGGAACTGAGGAAGGTCTTGGTGACTCTTTTGAATCAGCCCCAATTGCCTTTCCTCAAGATATACTAATGGAGGAAAACCCTGAACCTGCAAGGAACAACCTTCCTACAACAGCTCGGTGTTATGAAGATCAGATGGTTCCGAGCATGACTTCTTCTTTGGTGAGAGTTGAAGAGGAGTCGTCTTCATTGGATCTTCGAAATTTAGTAGAAGATAGTAGAGCAGAAGTGCCAAGAAATGTAAATGTAAATGCAAATGTGAATCAAGAGCCTAGAGGAGACACGCTAAACCAAGGTGTTCTGCAAACAGTTCGTAACACCAATACTTTTCCACAATTTAACGTCACAGTAGAGCTGGCAAATGCTGAAGACTCGACAGCAGAATCTTCTAGTACTACTAGAAGAGAAAGGGATGGAGGGGTGGTTCCAGTATGGTCTCCTCCAACTTCTAGTTACTCAGAGCAGTTAGTAGGTGATGAAAATGGCATTGCAACAAGTTCATCTTACTTGCGGAGGCATCCGCAGTCTCACCAAATAATGAATTGGAGGCGGCTTTCGCAAACTGGGTAAGAACTCTTTAAGCATTTGGCAATCAACCACTTTTCCTTGGATCTGTATGTCATAAACAACTTTAATTTTCTATGAGTTCCTTCCACCTAAGGATTGAAAATGTGTGGTCTGATATTGTTTATGATCCAGCACCACTTGCAAATATACATATTGTTTTCTTTAGACTTACTGATGGCTCTCTAAATTCCCAAGGGCATCCTGATATATCCAGATTATAAAGTGGATACAAGTGTTATTGGGAGTGCGGTCATGATAATTTCCAATTTAGGATTGTCGGATTACCCTTGACCACGAAGCTTTCTTCTCTTAACAGGTAAAACATATGTACATGACACAGGCTGGAAGCTAGAAAGGTGGAATGAAATGATTCACGATCCTGTTGGGCAAAGGGATGATAAATTAATATTACACATTTATCTTTCATCTACCCACTTTTCTTCTCACTGGTCTAAACTGATAGGCAGTTCACCTCCTATGTGCGTGAAACTCTATGTTAGTGCAGGTGGCTGATCTGTTATCCTTTCTTCTTACTTCTTGTACCATTTACATAGCTCTGGTGTATAGTTTTTGTTGTTCTCGCAAGGGAGAGAAGAATCATTGTAGGGATTTGGAGTTCTCAAGTAAACCCAGATTTGTCGTCTTTCGGATGATTGAGTAGGCAGATGTCTTATCGTAGTACATGTTTATATTGTCTTCATTTTCTTCCCTTCTTGCTATATCACTGACTACTGGTATATTTAAGGAAGTAAATCTAATTGGTTATTACAGGTAAATCTAATTGGTTATTACAGGTCTGAAATATTACTAAACTTTCTTGTTTCGAACTGCTGACACCTTGTGCTGGAATTTTTTTGCAGATTTTTGTTTTCAGGTTTTACAAGAAACGAAAGAAAATTAAATATGGAATATCATATGTTAGGGGAAGAGATACAGGTGCTGGCTAAGATGAAAAATAATGAAACAAATAAAAGATCTGATGTCTGTCAAATTACTACGATAGAGAATCATAGACCAAGTTCTATAAAACTCTGAAGAAATGCAACTTGACTATTTTAAGCCTGTGCTTTTGGACATCAAAATTGAGGGATTTTCCAAAGAAGGATTCTGATCAACTTCTTTTCCATGATAGTTTATCTATGGGTCAGTATGAACATAAAGTTGATTATACACGCTTTTGGTCTCCTCGGGCTTTTCGGGAAGTTCAGGCCGTTCAGCAGGCTTAGGTACCCTGAGTACGCTGTACACCATTGCTGCAGCCAGGGCTCCAAGAATTGGAGCTACAATATAAACCCATAGATTCTTGTAAACACCGGAAACCACAGCAGGACCTATACTCCTCGCAGGGTTCATTGAAGCTCCAGTAATTGGCCTGCACAGTTCAACTTGTTAACCAAATTTATCGTTTCTATGGGTTGCACAGAAATGAGCGCCCTAAAAGTATCTATCGTTGTGGTGGCAGTGCTGGTGGAAGAAAATGGCGAAATGATTAATGAAGTTCAATTACCCAGAAACTATGATATTAACCAACAATGTAACACCTATAGCGACTCCAGAAAAGTCTTTGGTCTGTCAGATCAAAAAACATTTGAGTCAACGCATTTCATCTTTGAATGAAAATATAACTGAATGACAAATTTTGACCGGTAAAAGCAACTGCAATAGCTAGATTAATATACCGCTCTGTGATCTGTAGCAACACCAGAAATGGTGAACATCAAAATGAAAGTAACTATGAATTCCCATGTGATAGCTTCAAGATCAGAGGTTG
Organism: Swietenia macrophylla; assembly: GCA_032401905.1. Classification (NCBI taxonomy): domain Eukaryota; kingdom Viridiplantae; phylum Streptophyta; class Magnoliopsida; order Sapindales; family Meliaceae; genus Swietenia; species Swietenia macrophylla. The sequence goes on along the minus strand of CP135580.1, from coordinate 4,330,500 downwards.
TATATGCATACTGAGTCATTGTTGCCCGAATGCCGTCTTGCTCATTAAACAATACTCTTAGTGTTAGACTTGCAAGTATTGCTCCCAGCAGTTGTGACAGCACATACATAGGAACCTACATAGTAATTCCAGACATTTTTTTTGTTATACTTGTTCTTTAAATTCATGGTTGCTTATGTAATAACTAGCTTACTTGTTTCCATGACAGTCTACGAGTAGCAGCAAAGGCTAGAGTAACAGCAGGATTAAAATGGGCACCAGAGACATGCCCGACTGCATAAATCATTGCCATCAATACGAGACTCCAGGCCAGCCCTATTCCCACGATGGTAAGGTTTTGAATTTTGTTAACCATAGCGGAGCCGCATCCCACAAAGATAAGAATATAAGTGCCCATTAACTCTGCAACAATCTGTTAACAGAATACAGGGGAAAAAAATTTAAACAACAAACAAATAACATTCCTTGGTTAGAGTTAGAAACGGATAACAAGTGCCGGTGCCATGGCTGTTGACGTTTACACTCACAAACTGTGGTGTACCTTTTGGATATGAGATGGAGAAGCATTGTCACTGGCAGGCCATTTCCGAAAACAATGAGCCTTTGCTTCTTCAATAATTGGTTGTTTAGTGGGCAATGTTGGTTTAGGGGAGAATTCTACAGTAAGTGAAGGCGAGCTGGCCATCGCTGCAATCAGAAACTATGAACTACCACAGTGGCTAAAACACCTTACGCAAAGTATTCTTATACACCTCTTTTTTTGTTAATTTCGTAAGATTTCTGTTTGTGGCATTTGTCATAGGAATATTCTTTCTAACATTGTCATCCAATGACATAATTAATATATCGTTGCATAAACTTGTCCAATGTGCATACTTCATTAATAGCCGGACTAATTCTACCATCAGGCAAACCGATTTGGCGGCAAGTATTGGGAATCATCCGATAGTATCTAAGGTCTTGAAGTGTTTTATTTGGAGTTGCCTGGAGTGTAATTGTCAGCGGCTGACCTGGACTGGAAATTACCTTACATAAAATGGCACAAGAAATTCTTACCCGTCATTTTTTAAGAACTAAATCCAATCATAAAGGCATGATGCTTGCCCTATAACATGTTCGTAGCAGAGTCCTGACAGCATAGTTTTTTTGTCTGTGAATTGTAGCAGAACAAATATTAGGCCGACCTGTGCTAGAGGTTCAAAGCACAGGACATATACAGGAACATTCTTGATTGTTTTGGTTTACTTCGATGCAGGGCTTGGGCAACATATTTTATATGAACCAGTCTAGTAAAATCCTAAGCTGAAAGTAACATCTTACAAGGAATTACTCCTATTTAACATCGATAACTGGTAAAAACAAAACATATCTCAGAATGATACTCGAAGTCTTCAACTTTTATGCCTAAAAGAATTATCCAACTTGATTATATACAAAACTCAAGCATGAATTTTTTACCGTCATGAATACAGAGAAAAATGGTGTGTTTACTACCAAGTAACCCTTTGTATTTACCAAATTCTTTTTAACTGTTCTGTTTTTAAAAAAATTAATGCCCCCTTGTCATTAAAGTATAGTAAGAGTGTATCATTAGATAATTTAATCTTGTGATCAGCATTTGTTTGCAATTGTTTAAGAACTCACGAAATGTTCTAAATTGTCAACATTTATAAGCTTAAAGCTTTCGGGCCCCTGACTAACGGAAAAGTGTCACTTGTTCCTCTACACTTCCGGAAAATCAGGATTCCTCACGTATCAGCTTGTTAGAATTTATTTATTTATTTTATTTAAATTTTCCTTCCGAGGTTTCTGGTAGAAAAATGCTCTTACTTTCTCAGAAAGTTGTATCCCATTTCCTGAATAAACATTTTCTTAATTCTGATGTAAGATTCCACTAACACTTTTATCATCAAAATCTTCACTCAACGGCTCGGGGAGTTGTTCGATAATTATTACCCAGTTTGATGCAAAATAATTCGAAAGCCATGAAAAACAAAAGGAGCTTAGATTTGACACATTATGACAAATGAAGCCTGGCCTGGCCCTGATGTGTACTGCTTCCAGCTCCCCAGTTCTTTTGTCGAGCTCCATGTCCATGCGCAGCATTATTGGAATACAAAGATAAATGGTGATCATGTTTAGGACTTTAAGCAGGTGGTCCTTTAACCAATAATTAAACATCATTATATTTACAAGACACTATTAATATATAAGCACAATGTCAAGGAGATCTTGGTTTCTTATTCATTAACTTGAAAATTTTTTAAATCAAGTAATAACTTAACATGATAATAAAGTCAGTTTCAATATTTTTATTTGTTTTGGTCTTCAATCCTCTTCTGCATTTGTTAGAGCTTCTTTTTTGTCTTCTCTTTGTTTAACTTAATTCACGTGACAAACCTATTTAATATTAATATTTGCACTTAAAAGTATTAATTCTAGATTAATGCTATTGACGAGGTCCTATTATTTGACTTGGTTAACGGGATAAATATGTTTGGTATCGGCACCTAAAGAAGACTAGTGCAGTAAAGCTTAGTAATATTGTTGGGATTGTAAAAGAGTATGATAGAAGGTAGGGTATGTTTGGTTGGAGGAAAAATGGAAAAAAAAAATGATTTTTAAAATATTTACTCCCTTTAAATTGAAAAACGAGGATTTCTCTTCAAAGAACGAGAAATTATTATTTTACTTTTTCTAATTAATCGACTTTTAATTTTATCCTTTATTTTTATATTTTATCATAATTTTTATTTTTAATTAATTAGCTATTCTAAATAATCAATTATTATATTGGTTTAATTATATATAATAATTTATACTTATAATATTACTTTAGAATATTAATCTAAAATTATTAAAATAATATTATTTTAATTTATTATATTTACAAGACACTATTAAATCCTTAAGGGTTGATGACTGATTTCATTCTTGGATACTCCAGAAATCATTTCAAGGAGTCTCTTGGTAGCATACTATGAAGCAAAGAGAAGAGTGAATCATGGAATACTAAGACAAGATATCCTACCTCATTCATAGCTCATAAAGCCTACTCTCATAATTCATTTGAGTTATTGGCCATTTTAGTGTTTCAATCGATTTCTTTTTCAGAGAATTAGCATCAAATGTACTGTCAAATTTTATTTAATGAAAAAAAAAAAAAAAGAGGAAGCAAAGCATTGGATTCGATGCGGGACCACTGTGTAAGTCAACACTTTCCTTTCATTCCTGAAAAGAAAATAATAATAATGAAATAAAATAAAGAGAAAGGGAAGAACAGGGAGTTAAAACGCCACGAAAATGCAGGCCCTGCATAGAATTCGGATTATGCTTTAAAATTAGTCACTTGCTGTTACTTTTTGCTAGGTAGTAGTATAATAATACAAGATAATGTAATAAATGAATCAGATGAGGTGTGCCACTAATGATTCATTCTCATTGTAATGAGATTACACGTTGACCATTATAGATTATCAGAAACCAAAACTAAAAGATTGTTTAAACCGTCAACAAAAGTGTTGGCATACATCTTTCCCGTTAGTAGTTTGTAAATAAGAATAGACAAAAGTAGGAAAATACAAATGCATGCATGGAACACATTTTTCGGAAGACACACTCGGGCTCAGGCACCTGAAAGAAGAGAAACATTGTTTTCAGAGCACCCCATGTGGGAAGGGGAACCCCCAGTTTGCTTTTTGTTTTTGACTAAAGGGAAAAAAAGAAAAAAGTTGCAATATGGATGCAGTTTCTGTAAACCAAATAAGGAATTCTTCCTCAATTAATTATCACCCTCGTTTTACATGGCAATTTCAAAGAAAAACCAGTGCACCTTTTGATTGAATAAGGTTATTAAAGTAACCCATTTCTCTTTGTTTGAATGTTTGGTCGTGTCAAGCAAGCGTGTTATAATTTTTGTCTTAAATAAAAACGGCGAGGATCATCCTGGCAAGCCGAACGAAATGTTAGACCAATTCAGCTTTGGTCAACATAATCTCACAAATATTGACATTTAATGTACATCGCCTGACTTGTAAGAAAACGGAAATATAAATTTGTCAATATGATTTTTAAGTACATAATAATACATTGACTGGCAATGCCATTGGTAAATAAATAAAATTCATTGACCAAAAAACCGAGACAAATATGTACTACTTTAGAACCACCACTACCCCCACCCCCTTCCTGAGAAGGATTCCCTTGTGGGGTAATGTAACCCATGAACAGATAGTATAACTACTTACTTTTACTGTGACAAGCTGTAAAAATGGAAGGAAAAAGAGGGGGAGGAAAGTAATACCCTTTTTGTTTTATATATATATATATATATAAACCCATATTCAAACAAATAAATAAAGCCCATTTTTCCTTGAATCATTTATTTACTACATGAAACCAAAAAAAAAAAAAAAAATTGTACAGCGGCATGTTTTATGACTTCTCATCTTGGTCACTTTCTTCTATGGATCACTGCCGGAACAACGAACCAATCCGAAAATCAAATGGTCGGGGAAGCAGAGGATACAGGCAACTTCTGACCTAATTAATATAGACCAACAGTAAGGAAATCTAACCAAACAAAAAAAAAAAAAAAACTGAATATAAAAAATTTAAGAAAGGATTTCATAAGTTGTCTTTGGTCTGCAATAATCAGAAATGAGACTTGGAGAGCATTGTGGTACCAGAACATCTTCTCCCATGAACGCACAGGCTACGCAAGCCGGTGAGTCAACGGAGTTTGTTGGGTGGTCGTGGTCAAAATGGGCATGATGAATTAACACCACATAATTTAACAATGCTTGTTTGTGCACATGAGACCTATTTTTTATTGTATAAGTTTATTATCATAATTCTTATTAAGAAAATACTTAAAATATTATTATTTATTTAAATAAATATCTCTTCCTTCTTCAACAATTGTGTGTTGGTGATTGTGTATTTATGTGCATGTTAATATACATAAATAAAATTATATATATAAATCACGTGTACTTGTTTCAAGATAACAAAAAATTAATTTTTAATTAAAATAAAAAATTATTTTTATATTAATTATTTTTTAAATATATTATTGTAATATATTTATTATATTTAATTTTTTAAGTATATAATTTATTTATAAAAAAGTTAAAAATATAAAAAATAAAAAATAAAATTCATATTTTTAAACGATAATAAAATACTATATTAATTTTTTTTTAAAGGTCTTTCTCCAATGAAGTTACTCTGTCGAAGCTTAGCAGTTGGCAGGCAAATTTTCCCTTTCCATAAGCAACCTCAATGGTCCCAATTGAGAAAAAATATCCTCTCTCTGCTCTCCTCTGCCCTGTTGACAATTTAATTTGATTAATTTCGATCTCTCTCTCTTTCTCATTGTTACCATACCCCTACCAGCCTTTTGGTGGGTGAATTATTATCAAAATCTAGTCTTGCTCAACTGGTTAAGGACTGAATCCATTTTCTTCCATTCAAAAGAATGAAACTTTTCTTATTGTTTCTTTTATTCTCCCATCAATTTTAACCATTCCTTCCCTAACGTATAAGCATGAGGTTACATAGAGCAGCCGTGTTTAAAGTAACTCTTGATTAAGTTAAGTTAATTTAGAGTTGAGTGGAATAGAGGTTAGAAATTGCAGATATGGAGGTGGAGGGTTGAACGGTAAATAGGAAGACTCCAAGAGGCGAAATAAAGAATGGAGAAAAGTACAAACAGCAAAGTCAACAGGAAGGAAGTCTGCTATTGTGGCAGCCTTTATTTTATTTTAGTCAAAATTTTTTCTCTCTGCGAAGACTCCTCAAACGGTAATACAAATTCATCATAACAAGCAACTCTCCCCCTCTGGATTCCTACTATTATCTCTCCGATCCTTTTTTTTTTCTTTTAATAAATAATTAATTTTTTTTCTCCTTTAGAAAAGGTTTCAAATGTTCTCCTCTCCTCTTCTCTTTCTTCTCTCTTTATCATCATTTCTCTATTCAATTGCTTGCACAAACTAATTAACACAATAGAAAGGGAGAAGAAACAGCAAAAACCCACCAAACAAGACCAACAACGGAGCAGGAACCACAAGCCATGTTCATTTTGACCTTTTAATTGATCAACTATAGGTAATTCTCCGATTACCAGCTTTTTTTTTTTTTTTTTGCTTGTTTTTGGCCTTTTCTATGGATTTATGAGGTTTTAGGGTTGTCCTCTATAGGGGTTTTGTTAATGATCGGATCTGGTTTGATGGTGCAGATTGAGAATTTTGGGAGCTGGGCTTGAGTCAAAATTTGGAGTGAAGTTGTTTATACAGAGTGGATGTTGAAATTTTAGTTGAACCAGTTGGAGAAGCTTTTCAGAATTTTTATTTATGGATAATTTATGCTGTTTTAATGCTTCGTACTCGAAGGTGAGGATATTACTACTACTATTTCATGTCCTTTTGTTTTGGATTTAAACTGGTTTTATGCTTAAGTTCTGTTTTATCAAAGCTTGCTTAATTAATTGGATAATAGAACTGCTATTTAATTGGGCTATTTTTTATATTGTTTTGGATGACTTTTTAGTTTTGTTGCTCAATTTTAGTAGGGTTTTGCAAATTCGTGTTGGTTTCAAGTTCGGTCATTGGATTTAAGTGACATTAATTGATTACCTCTTTTTCATGTTGAGATAATTCAATTATCATTTATGTGAAATCTGTGCAGTTTTTTCCTCTTCTTTTTGGTGGTGGGGAGGGGGGTTGACTATTTCTTATTGATCTAATGTTATCATAATTTGAGTTTATTTGATTAATTTGATTGCTCTGAGGTTTTTAACTACTTGCGTGCTGTGTTTGTGGTGATGTTGAAGAAATTTAGAAATATTATTATCATCATCATTATCATTGTTGAACTGAACCTTGTTTGTCAATCTTAAGTAATCCAACAGCACGGTTTTTACCAACAGGATCCTTTGTTTCTGAATGTGGTGAGTTAAGTGAACCATGAATTTTTTTTTTCTGAAGAACAGAGATTTAAATTCTTCTATTAAACATCTTCCTAACCTGTCTTCTGTCCTCCAAAATACTGCCAGGTAAGTCTTTAAGAAACAAAGAGGTGGAGAATACAATCTTATGCTTTATTTGCTTAGGATGTTGTATTTGATCTTTTTTCCTTTTCCATTTGTACACTTTTATTGCTGCCATGTTATGCAAGTGGTTTATACAATCTGAAGTACTTTTTTTTTTCCCCTGGATTATGTTAAAATCTTTTTATTCATCTTTCTGGCACATAGCTTGTGGGAGGACGTTCGTCATCTACTGGTAAGGGAAGAAGCAATGCAGGATTAGTCAAGTTTGGTTTCAGTCTAGTAAAAGGGAAAGCTAATCATCCCATGGAGGATTATCATGTTGCAAAGTTCATGCAGCTTCAAGGATGTGAGTTAGGGTTGTTTGCTATCTACGATGGCCATTTGGGAGAAAGTGTGCCTGCCTACCTACAGAAGCATTTGTTCTCCAGCATCATAAAGGAGGTGGGATCTTGCTTTGAACAGTGATGGATAACCTTACTTTTTGGTCCATTTTTATATACAAAATAATTTTGGAATATTTTATTCTGAATTTGCACATTTGAACATTTTAGGAAGAGTTCTGGGTTGACCCCCATCGATCTATCTCTAAAGCCTATGAGAAAACAGACCAAGCAATTCTCTCACACAGTTCTGACTTGGGCCGGGGTGGATCCACTGCTGTGACTGCAATTTTAATCAACGGTCAAAGGTTACTTGTAGCCAATGTTGGAGATTCTCGAGCAGTTCTTGCAAGAGGTGGTGTGGCAGTACAGATGACTACAGACCATGAGCCTAACACCGAACGAGGCAGCATTGAGGACAAAGGCGGCTTTGTCTCAAATATGCCAGGTTTTAACTGCAAACATTGTTCTGAAAGTTCTTGATGTTTAAGAGAGAAAAAAATTATTTGTCTGTTATTTAATACAGATTAAACCTGATATTTTGAATAAAATAAAGTTGATGGATCATATTTGTTTGCCTGGATAGAGAATATTTTCAAATTTTCTATAAGCTCTTTACATGTTCCTGAAATCTTTCTTAATTTCAATGAATTGTCTACTTAGCAATATTCTATGTGGCATTCTGATTGGAGTAGTCCATCAGAGATAGGCAGCAGTCCATTCAAACTGTTTTATGACATATCAGCTGCTGATACATTTTGCATTTTGGAGTGAGAATTTTTCTGTCTTGAGGATAATTTCATTGATTTCCAACTCCTTATTATGAAACTTAGGATTATGTGCTAGCCTTTGTCTTATTTTTAGAATCACTTTCCCGCTATTTTTCTACCATTTCCAGATTTTGTTTTTTGTATGTTTCTGTGAATTTCTGACCTCAGGGATTGGAATATTTGAATACATTCCAAAGATTTGGTGCCTTATGAGATTTAATTTGGAACAAACTAAAAGGATATTGGTTAGTTTGATTTATAGGTCACAAGTGTGACTCCATCTGTGTATACCATGGAATGACTTGATTTAGGAAACTTAAAAGAATATGCAGGAAATTACATACTGTCTTCAAAATAAGAACATATTGTTGCTTCTGCTATTTGGGAAATCTCTTGAAAGGACCCCCAAAAATTCTCATCATGTGGTATGGCTTTTGCATGGTAGGAGGTCAGTAGGGCAGGAATAGAGAGCTGATGGAAGTTATGTAACCTCTTATAAGAGATCCTTGAAAATACCTTGCTTGTGTAAACTGGCCTGTTGGCTTGGTTTCATAGGAAGTAGATTCATCTGTTGTCTTTAACTTATTAATAGATGCTGCAGTTCACCGTCTGTATGATGAACTTTGTCCATCCATATCTTAGTAATAAAACTTTGTCAATCATATTATCAACGTCAGGATATTGCTCTGACCCCTTAAAAATATGAGAAAGATTTATCGTCATTTTGTGTTTGGTCCTTGATGTCCTAAAGGTGTTATATTATCTTTTAAGAGATTGGATCAGGATCCCTGCATGTGGTATGGCTTTTGCTTGCTAGGAGGTCAGTAGGGTAGGAATAGAGAGCCCATGGAAGTTATGTAACCTCTTATAAGAGATCCTTGAAAATGCCTCGCTTGTGTGAACTGGCCCGCTGGCTTGGTTTCATAGGAAGTAGATTCATCTGTTGTCTTTAACTTATTAGTAGGTGCTGCAGTTCACCACCTGTATGAAGAACTTTGTCCATCCATATCGTAGTAACAAACTTTGTCAATCATATCAGCAACATCAGGATAGTGTTCTGACCCCTTAAAAATACGAGAAAGATTTATCTTTATTTTGTGTCTGGTCCTTGACATCCTAAAGCTGTTATATTACATTTTAAGAGATTGGATCAGAATCACTGCACTAATTCTAGGAAATTTTTAGATGTGTGAAGGTCAAAATTTTTATCATGCTGATGTGGCTATTGTAATTGTTATGGCCCTCATTAATAAATAATTAGGATAGACTTGTATTTATGTACGAATTGGTGCTTAATTTACAGGTGGATTGAGTTTTCTGCTGTTTCATTTTTGTTCGAGATTTTTTAATTTTGGTTCTTTGGGATTTGTACCTGTCAGTTTATCCAGTTATTTTGGCATGAAATATTAATTTTATGTCTCCTTTTCCGTAAGGGATTGTGATGTCTCTCGGTGCGATGAAGTTGTGGTAAAAACTGTCAATTCTGTTGTGGCCAATTCCTAGATGATGGCAGGTTTTTACTTTCAGATTTAACAACTGGTGCCACTCAACTTCCATACATGTCATATACAACCTAAACTTTTCATCAGGCTTTAGAATACATCAATGCTTTCGTCATTTGTGAGGGATTTTACTTCTTCTTGTCTGGATATTAAGTGCATGTGTGTGTTGTGCTTAGCTGATTTGCTGTATCATATTTTGCAACTAGATTAATCAAATGCAGTAGGTTTAACAGGAGAACTGTACCTCTTCTCTGGTGTCCTCTTTTATGCTAAATTCTTAACACTGGAATCTTTGTTTGTGTTCTTACATTGATAAGAGAAGGTTGGCAATTGGGCTAATGTTTACATTGTGTTAATTCTGCTGTCTTTGCATCTCTTTGTCAGGCGATGTCCCTAGAGTCAATGGGCAGCTGGCAGTTTCTCGTGCTTTTGGGGATAAGAGCCTTAAATCGCATTTGCGATCAGATCCTGATATACAAGATACTACCGTAGATAACCATGTTGATGTCTTAATCCTTGCAAGTGATGGTCTTTGGAAGGTAAATCAATTTTTTCTCAACTTCCTTCTCCCTTCTCTTATCAATGTAACTACTGCATACATATGCATGCAAACTACTGTTGCTTGAATGTTGCTTGCCTTGTAATCAATAATGCCCTATAAAATTATTTCTTCTTTTCATACATGAAAAATCCAGGTGATGAGCAATCAAGAGGCCGTTGATATTGCAAGAAAAACCAAAGACCCGCAGAAGGCAGCCAAACAATTAACAGCAGAAGCATTAAGAAGAGACAGCAAAGACGATATATCTTGTGTTGTTGTTAGATTTAGGTGATAAAAATCATACAGCTGTTGGGTGCAATATAAACCAGAAATAAGAGTTGCTTTACATGGGATGCCAATTTGTGAGTAGACCGACCAAAAGAAGGGGAAAAAAAAAAAAAAGAGCAAATACTGATAATTGGTTGTGGAAATGCTCAGAGTTTCTGCAGAAGTTTGGAATTTGCCGGAGGGAGAAGGAAAATAGCTAGAAAATTTATAAAAAAAAAAAAAAAGGAAAGAAGAAAAGAAAAAGGGTTCCATCTTTGTAAATTTAAATTGATTGAATAGGATGTGTTATGGTCTGGTGTTTGATATTGTTTGATTTCTTTATGAAAGTGAGTTAGGGACCTGATGTATAATATTATCTTTATCTTTCGATTCGCACAAAAGACAACACGCCCGCGTGTAGATGAAGAGTGTGGTTTTGTTTTGATTTGTAATTGGAGTAACTTCTCTAGCTGGAAGGGAGGGCGCCATGCCAAACACCTGATCAATGTTTTATTTTTTTTTTTGTTTAAAAGCTGCTTACATTTTTTAAAATAATCATTAAGATATAATATTCTGTTTTAACTGTCAATTAATTTTTTTTTTTAAAAAAAAACACTGAATTAATTTCTACATTTTAATAAATTGTCATCTAATTTTCATCTTCAAGTTGGGGCTTTTAACTTGGCAAAATTTGGGTTGAAGTTAAATAATATATATATTTTTTTATAGTACTAACTTGATGGGTTAATCATAATCCATTGTTTGTGGCTTAGTCCAATCTAATCACAGAAAATTTGACCAGAAAATTCAAAATCTGACTTTTTGGGCCGTCAAAATGGAAATTAGCTAGCCAACACCTCCAATGAGGAATCGTGATTCATTCTAGTTTCACACATTATCGATGTGAGGCTAAGCCACACGTTCAAGCAACCTCAAAATCAAATTTACCACACGGTTTGAAATTACATAATTAGCCCAGCCCTTATTTAGGTAATTCGGTTCATTAACACAATTTCGAAACAACAATATCTCTCCAATTTTTTTTTTTTTTTTTAAAAAGAATAAATACTGAAAAAAATGAACAGAACCCAAAACGCGGGCCTAGGCCTAAGCCCAACTGGGAAGTGGCAACTAGCGACTCCTTCATTTCAGGTTATTTTAGGGTTTGGGAGTCTCCCTCCCCTTTTTCTTTTTCTACATATAGCTTCTGCTAACATTTGATTTGTCCTGCTCCAGCTCTCTGCATCCCTTGGCGGCACTTTTTTTTATCTCCCCGGTTAAATTTGATTTGATTTCTCTTAGTTAAGTGATAAAATTGACTGTTGTGTAATTGCCTCTCCTTTCGGCTGCAAGGGTTGAGATCTCCGGATCCATTTCTTGTCGGCTTTGTTCTGGAGGCATATATTAATGCCAAAGGATTTTGGGGATCATTTTTAACCGGATTATTTGTACCTGTTTGCTTATCTGGTTCCCCTTTCTCTGGTACATTTTATTTTGCTGTTTTTTTTTATGACCAAAAAAAAATATATATATATATATATAATTGCTTAGTCCATTTGCTATTTTCCCTGCTATGCAAATGCTAGCAATCCATGACAGAATTGTAACTGGTAACAGGTTGGATTGGAGACTGAAATATTTTTAGATTATAACTTTAATGGTAGATTAGAAGTTCATGTTACCCCATATAATGGCTTTGTACATCTGCTTTTAAACGCGTTGACCGAGTTTCACCGTGTTATTTATACTTTTGTTCCTCGAGTTGCTTTTGACAAATGGTTTATGCATAATAAAGAATTTTGATTGGGATTAAATCCTAGAAAATTCATACCCACATAAAATTATGACAGAGTAAACAATTGCGCCAAATAAAACAACAAATGCCTGAAATTCCTTGGTGGAAAATGTTTTACAGATGGAATCTGCGATACGTGTACTCTGAAATTTGCAAATTATTTTGTTGGAGATCATTTGTGATTTTTGTTGCTGAGGAGGTGGGAATCAACTAGGAAGGATTTTAAGTGCTTGTAGTACTCCTTTGGTTTCTCCGCAATGAAAGCATGCCCTGCTTTCTTGATGACTACTAGCTGAGCATTTTCACCCAAATGCCTGCATTCAAGTTTGTTTTGCAACACTTAAGCATAAGTTTGAGTAAATTAACTGATACAACTCGTGAGTTTACGATTAACCTTTTCAGTCTGTCAGCCAATTCTAATGGGAATATTTGATCATATTCTCCCCACAATATTAAAGTAGGCTGCATGGAAAGTGAAAGCATTTGCTTAGGATTGGTTAATTAATTTTAACTAAATATACTATTCCGTCAAGTAAAAGAGATTACAGGAAATCTACCTGAGTAATCTTAGAAATGTCCGAGATCTTTCGTTCTTTAGGTATGGCTCGTATCAAGTCCCTCTTCTCTTCTACATATTCTGTACACATTGCCTGCCCAGGTCATCAAATATTAGTTTACCCGAACTTGTACAAATAAATATTGATGCTGAAATGTTGAAACAATATTTAGTTGGAACTCTTACATCAATGAAATCGGAAAGCAAGCAGGATGGCACTAAACCCATCGGAGGCGGCTTAAAGAAGCTGTAACCCAACAACTCTTTAAGTTTTTCCGGCGACTGTGGCACTAAAATCTTTGTGGCTTCCTCCAAGTTCGAAACTTTAAACATCCCATCTCTCAAATCCTTCTCTTCTAAGCACACTCCTGCGCAACAAATCACCACCTTGTCTATCTTTTCCTTAAACTGTGCAGCCATACTGTATGCAACAAACCCACCATAACTCAGACCCACCAAGCTTAGTTTCTTCACCGAGTTGGCCTCCATGACCTTCATCACACACTCAGCTTGGAACGACTCTGAACGTTCCGGCCGAGTAGTGAACGATTCACCAAAAAACACCAAGTCTGGAACATAAACGTTGAAGTGGCGAATCATGTGAGGGATTATGTTAGCCCATTGCCACAATGCGTTGGCACCGAGTCCATGGATGAGGAGAAGATCCGGTTTTGAATCATTTCGGGCCTTGGGTACCCAGCAGTGCATGACTGTGCCGTCTTTGAGGTCAGTGAGTGCGGATCGGAGGCCTGATTTGGTGAAACTAGACTTAAAGCACCAGTTCTTGGCTTCGGTGAAGCTAAAGCAGTTCGACATTTTAGAAGCGAGTAGAAGAAACTAGGACTGGTAACAGGTAAGTAGGTGTTCAATAACGTGTCTTTAAAGAAGGTTTTGCAGTCAAAACAATTAAGGATTTGGAAGAAGGGAGAATTATATTTGTGGGATTAATAAAAGTAGTCTTGGATTGATCTGTATACGGTGCGTGTGATTAAATAGGATAGCTTTATTGTGTCAGTGTGGAAAAAAAAATTAAGGTAAAAAAATAAATAGAAAATAAAAATACAAATTTACTTAATTATTTTATTATTTAATTTATATAAAAAATTTTATATATTTTTATTTATAATATTGATTGAATAATCTCATTAAAAATTTTTAAAATTATTATTTCATTACGGTTAATTATTATCCAAAATTTTTGAAATTTTTTTCAAAATTATTATATTAAATAAATAATTTTATGATATTTAATTATAATTTTTTTTTTTATAAAAAAAAAGGGTAGTTAAGAGACCAGCGAACAAGAAAAGTCGTAGGGACCTGCATTTCCATGCAATTGGATCACATGGTGTTAAATGAAACTTTAATTATTGATGTTAGTGAAATGGTGTGGGGTCATGATGTTTATGAGAAAGCTTTTCATTGCCCCTCTTTTTTCTATTATCATTTATTATTACTTCGTGTTTTAAGATTTGCGGCACGGGTGGTTGCAAATTTACTACAGCTTATTATTAATAGAGATAGATTTTATCACGTATTTTTTTTTTAAATTTATAATAATTTTTTAAAAATATTTATTTATTTTTTAATTTTAAATTAATAAATTAAAAAATAAATATATTAATTTTTATTTTTTTGTAAATAAAACTTTATATATAAATTTATTTAATTTTTAAAACTTATTAGATATATTTTATAAAATAAAAAAATAAATTTTATTTAAAAATTTTAAAATTATTTATTATTTTATACAAGATTTATAATCTATATTAAAAATAATCTTATTATATAAATTTTAAATGGTGTTAATTAATAATTATAAAATATTTTAATTTTATTTTTATGATATTTTTATACTACAATAATTATTTATAAATTTTTAAGATTTTAATATAAATTATTTTTATATAATATATTAATAATTATTATTTTAAATTAATTAAAATTTATATTATTAAAAATTTAAAATATAAATCAATACTTAGTATAAATAAATTTAAAAACAAAAATATTAAATGGGAATAAATAAATTAAAATTTTAATTATAAAAATAAATAAATTTAAAAATATATTTATTTTTTAATTAATTAATTTAGGATTTAAAAATAATAAATATATTTTTTTATATAATTTATTATAAAATAAAATTATCGTGAAACCATTAATTGAGATTAGGCAGAAGGAATTCGCGTCGCCTTTCTCCCGGCTGGTTGGTGGAATAGCACAGGGAAGGGATGGGCAGCCACACGCTACGCTAGAGGACCAAACTTTCTCTGGGCAAAAAGGACAGTGAGTGGTTCACGCTGGTCGTCACCATCTCAACTGCGTTATCCTACAATAATTGGCATCTGAGCCAACAAGCGTTGATTCTCCCGATTAGACCGGCAAAGAAAATACACACGCCAGTAAGACAGATGAACCACAAGCAAAGCACACTCCAGTGACACTGAATACTTCAAACAATACAGAAGATTTTTATTAAGCAACAGTCGAATTACCGCTTAAAAGAAAACTTGATACACCATCTGTTATATCTGGAATTTATAGCTGTGTAGCCACACCTAAAGCTAACTGCAAGGGCTCACTTATAACTACACTTAACCGCCTTAACAGAACTCAACTTTCTTAACAGAAAAAAAATACCAACTCAACACATGACAGCTCATCTTCTTTTAACTTCGACCAACGTATCTTTTTTTCTATCTTAAATCTGAACCATTCTGAATTTTAATCACACTAACAACAAGTTATTCTCTGCTGCCTAAACCTTCCGGCACTTAGGGACTGGAGATGAGTATTTCTCGTATTCATATTTAGGACACTAATTTTATCTCTAAACTCACAAATTTGTTAGTATTTAATTCATTATAGGATAAATTTAATACATTTTTTAACTATATTTAAGATAAATATTTAAAAAAATTAAAATTTACAGTCAATTTAAGACGAATGTAAATTTATATTAATTTTCACAAATATTTGCAACAAATATCTGCGTATATATACATTTATAAATATTTACGTATGAATGTATATTTTTATGTATGTATACATAAGTACGTGTGTATATATTTACGTATATATATGTGTGTATATATATTATAGGTTTATTAGGTGATTAGATTAATACAGTGATAGTATACCTATATCATATATTTATCATATCATTTTTTTAAATTTTCTTAAGTTGAGTTAAAGACAATTTAGATGAATACAATGACAATATATCTTAAAAATAAAAGTTTAGTAACTTATAAAAATGGTTATTTTTTTTAAGTGTACGTTTTGAATTTATAATATTTTATGTATGAATTTATAAAATAATTATGTATTTTTTAAATAAAATTATTATGATCAATTTTATTTTATATTAAATGTGTAATATATTTTATTTTAAATTAATATTAAAATTTTATAATTTTAATTAAATATTTTATAAATTTAAATTTAATATTATAATAATAGTACAAATATAATTAAAAATATAAAAAAAAAATCTACTAAAAACTTGCAGAGATAAATATTAAGTATTCGTTTAAGTAAATTTGATAATAAAATGTTAAAACTGCTACAAGTTTAATATTAAATTATTTTATTAAATACACGTACAAATTTGAGAATATTCATCTCAAATTTAGTCCTCTGCCGTCCCCATCCCTATTCATATTATTTCAATTGATGGTAATTAATAAAATATACAGATTATGTATGTTAGTTAATCTTACATCCTGTCCATCTAACTTGGGGAAATTACATAAACTCAATTATTAAAAAAATTCACATAAAAAATTGAACGGTAGTCGCTACAAATAGGGATAACAATATTATCAATAATTCGTGACTTTCTTAGTATTCGACTTTAATGAAATAAATTTGATATGCCGTTTAACGGATTAAAAAAATAAAAATTTATAGTGAGTTTAGTATAAGTGTATATAAATATTTCTGACTATCAATTACAAGTATATGCACTATTTAATTTTTTAAATGTATTTTTTAATAAAAATACTAAAATATACTTAACATCTCTGTTTATAGGCACATAAATACATGTACATATACATGCATGTGTCTTTGCATGTGCATGTAAACAAAAAAAAATTATAATTAGAAAAACAAAAATAATCTATATTTTTGTAAAAGTAGTTTTATTTTTACTGAAAATTATTTTTTTTTATAAAAAAATTCTCACACCTTTGATATTGCTTCTAAATGGTGTTTTTGAATTTGTTTAAAAAAAATAAATAATGTTATTTTTTGACTTTAAATTTGTGTATACATATATGTGTATATGTACGTAGCTATTAAATTATATTTTTTTAATTACTATAATTTTAAATAATTTCTAATTAAAATCTTATTTATACATAAATTATGCACTAAATTAAATTATATTAAAGTAAAAATAATATATAAGTACAATT
The DNA here is from genome assembly GCA_032401905.1 of Swietenia macrophylla. Taxonomy (NCBI): domain Eukaryota; kingdom Viridiplantae; phylum Streptophyta; class Magnoliopsida; order Sapindales; family Meliaceae; genus Swietenia; species Swietenia macrophylla. The sequence goes on along the minus strand of CP135580.1, from coordinate 4,313,211 downwards.
AAAAAAATAAAAAAATTCGTAAAAAATTTATAAATATGTATACAAATTTAATAAATATTAATAATTTATTTAAATGAATATGGTAATAAAATATTAAATTTGTTATAAATTTAATACAAATTTAGTGTTAAATTTTTATAATCAAATGCGAACCTAAATTCGTAAACGTCCGTCCAAAATTCAGTGGGTTGCCACCAGTACGTATGAATCGATTAATAAGATGACTATACAATTGTAAACGTGAGAAGCGTGCATGCGTAGGTGGAATTTTTTAATTGGTTCGTAATTTATAAATTGTGACTTGCTGCCCTGTAACGATAAAAAATTCTTATCCGTGTTGTTGAAAATTCTTTTACAAATACTGCATTCCCTGGCGTTCCTTGGCATTACTGTGTTCTCTCTCCACATGACAGGATAATAACATGCCCCTATTTCCCTTCTCCTGTCGACCACTTACATTAATTTACATTAGTGTAGAAAAGAAATAAGAGTCTAAAAGGGAATTGAACATCCTTTCTACTTATCAAAATCAAACTAAAGAAAAGAGGATGAGTGTCCGTCCATCCATCCTCAGAATTCATGTCTATCTCATCACATAATCATCTCTTTTACTTGAGATTTGAATTTCAAATAAGTTATGTGATATTCTTCAACCAGTATTAATAACATCGTAGTTGAGTTGGGTTCCACAACAGAAAACCAATTTACGTTGTTAAGAATGTCACTTGAAGCCTTAGCAATGGCGGGTGTAGCCAACGAGATATGCCGCATAAACTGCAAGGAGTGGGAGAGGAGCCGTCTGTCATTCAATCGTAACACGCCTTCGTATTTAATGGCAAATGGAAGAACAGAAGAAGAACAATATCAAAACTTCTGCAGAGAGTTGGACTTGGCTATCAGTGGCTTTGTCCCTAAACAGAAAGAGAAAGGTATTGGTACTCGTTTCAAGCAAATGTTAGTTGCATGTGCCGGGAAGACCCGGAATATTTTTTCAATCCTCCACAAGTTCCTTGCGCATTGGAACCTCATCTTGCTCAACTTAATTTAATCTAATGGAGGAATTCCAAATATGGTTTCTAATTTGTTTATTGCTAGCAAATATTGTCATCTATTTTCATTTACTTTTTATTTCTACTGCACTTTAAAAATTGTTAAAATAATATTTCGTAAATACTAACTTTCAGTGAAAAACTAAATGTCTTATTGAACTGAAATCGGAGGTGACAAGATGGAATGAATCCCGAGTGTGTGACCTGAAAAACAAAATTGGAGACAGTACAAGATGATGTTGGCGTCAGGAAGATGATCAGTAATAATTTATTGGCAAGAGGGTAGTTAATAAATTGTACAAGAAGAAAGATAATGCAAAAGCAAAAGCAAGAGTAAGCTAAAATGAACGTTAGTAGCAAAATTCAATTATGTTTATAAAGAAAATAACACAAGCAGCCAGTCCGAAAACAACTTCATCGGTGAGAGATAGAGATACATGCAGATGGTCTTTAAATCCCTATAATACTATTACCACTACCACTATAATAAATCACATCCAGACCATCGATTTCCACTCCTTTGATGCTCCGACTAACTCTGCAAATTTAGTAACTCTTTTAGTTGGTTCACAGTAAATAATATTTTGCACTATTATCGAAATAAATCACTTAACAACACCTAAGTACATATATACATTAGGTTATGATATGTAGATCAACTGTTACACTATACATTGACAGCAATTGGATCCAATTTATTGCCCCATATATTTGCTAAAAGTTCGTGATATTTTCTTAATAATGTAAGTTCTAATTAATCTATTCTCAATCTATAAAGTACAGAGCAAAATCGACTTTTCTTGTATCATAAAACTGTATTACTAACTTCCAAAATCTTAATTCTGATTAAATTTAAACTTAATTGTAAAGCATAGAGCAAAATAAAATATGATTATAGAAATTTCAAATATAAGGCATTGTAAAACATGTACAAATATTAAGAAATAACACATTATTAAAATAATCAAAATAATTACCATGGTATTTTATGAGAAAAAACTTATTGCAACCCGCACAACACAAAAACAATGAACCAAAAAAAAACCTATTGCAACAAAATAAAATTGTCTTTTTTTTAAAAAAAAGAAATCAACACACAGGATGGATACTTTCAACTTGTCATAAGTCAACGCCAACCATGTGAGAAGCCCAAATTGTAAATCAATCTACAAAAATAATCAAAGAAGCTTAATTAGCTTACCTCTGCTTGAACTTCGTCATCTTTAGATTGCTCACCTGCCGAATCAAATAACAAAATCAGAACTAATGCTTCAGAAACACTTAAATGATGCCACAACACTGGTCAACACTCTTATTCTACTATCAAGGAACTACATATATTCAAGCCAAAATAGAGAAGAAGAAGAAGAAAAATTAGAAACTGTAGTGTACTTCTGGAAGTAAATTGAGAGGAAAAAATCTGAAAAGCAAGAAAATACTATGCACAAAGGACAACATGACATGATCAAATCATGACATTCTTAGCCCTGTATGATAGTGTGTTCTTTGAGTGATCAAATTGATTTTTTGAGCACTAAACTCCGCATTCTTTCTTTATATCTATATAGGTATGTCTTCCTTTGGCTTATTATTGCAATTGAATAAAAGTTTGAGACAAACATATTTCTTATGAACTGCTGAACCCTCAAAACCCAAACGAAATAAACAAAGCTGAAGCTTCAGGAAAGTGGGGAACGAGTAATTTATAGCATTTACCTCCCTCATCCGGCAGATCAGCGGCCCATAAGTTGAGATTATCCCTAAGAAGCTGCATAATGAGGGTGCTGTCCTTGTAAGATTCTTCATTAAGGCTATCAATTTCTGCAATAGCCTCTTCAAATGCCTGTTTAGCCAGAAGGCAAGCCCTATACAACAAAGACAAACTTTCGAATGAGACAAAGTTTCCAATGCAACAAAATAGTGGCTGCCACAGAAAGAATAGGAACTATAGAGCCAATTAATACAAGAATATGGAAATGATAGCACTGTGGGCGCCATACTTAAAAATAGGGTTATAATGAAAAGAAATTTTCATCACCAACTTTCCAAACAAAATCAAACTATTAGACTTGAATATAGGTGTTCGAGAAAGGAAAAGAAAGATGCATGTCAACCTTTCAGGTGAATTCAAAATCTCATAGTAGAAAACAGAAAAGTTCAGTGCCAGGCCAAGTCTGATTGGATGAGCTGGGGGCAAATCTGAGTTAGCTGTAGCCATGGCAGCCTGCATCAATAACAAAAACACAACACTAGTTTGATATTTTACAACAATATTACCAATGAAAAGGAAGAAGAATAGACATCAAAAGAGAGAGAGAGGGGGGATAAGAATGTAAAAAACCTCGTAGGCCTTAAGTGACTGGTCTGCAGCTTCTTTCCGATTATCACCACCCTTGAACTCAGCCCGGTAACGATAATAATCTCCTTTCCTGTCACATAAAAGGAAAATCAATTATTTAAGTAGCATCAAAATATATACAACCATAAAAGAATAGTGAGACACTGTACAATCTGTTGTGCTGGTTGTCAGGGGGTTGTAGTTAGAACACCTTAAAGAAGGAACACAAGCATGGTGGAAAGTTGAAATACCCTTTGTGTGCACAATTATAGAAGATCTTATGCCATCTATTTCTCATCCTTCTTGTGCTTATTCCAATAAAAATGCTTTGATTAAGGGATTTTAAAAATTGCATCCAATTTAGTCTGAGCCTATATTTATTAAAAGTTTCAAGAATCTTCAAATAACTCAACACTAACCACACTAACCAGAAGAAATAAAAGCAGTGGAATAATCCTCACATCTTATAATAAAAAACAGTGGACTCTCCAATTGTGGAGTATGGAATGAGGTGATTATCAATGACCGATAATATATCGTCACAGATCTTGGCAAGCTCATTTTCAACCTTCTGCCTGTAATCCTTAATCCTCTTCACATTCTGTTCATTACCTTTGGCTTCCTCCTTCTGTTCAATGGAAGACAAAATCCGCCACGATGCCCTTCTTGCCCCAATCACATTCTTGTATCCCACAGATACCAGATTCCTCTCCTCCACTGTCAGTTCCACATCTAACTTGGCAACTTTCTTCATCAACTCAACCATCTCTAAAATAAGAAAATTGAGATGAAATGAGAGAAACTTACAAAGAAAAGTACCATCAGTATTCTGCAAGGCAGGGTCCGGGGATACAAGGAATCATTTGAAAGTCCCACAAAAAAGCTTGATTTCATCTTTAAATATGCAACAGCATCCCAGAGACATAATTGCTAAGTTTGCAACAGAAATGGCACCACATAAATAGTCAAATGCAAAAACTGAAACCTTCAATATACAAGCCACAGCATCAATAGACACACCAAATGCCCAATTGCAAACAATAAGAGTATCAACTAGCTTCAGTAGCTACTTAACCAGATTGCAAAATAATAATAATAATAATAATGCTAATATAATAAGCAACTTGTGTTTTTTTTATTTAAATCTTATATTTCATTAACATTTGTTGTTGTAACTGTGATTCAAAATTCAACTCAGATGGTTGAAGAAGTATGTTGAAATTGGTTAGTTGGCACTAAAGCAACCATTGGTCCAGCTCATTAAGTAATATGCTTATGTGGCATGTTAGTTTAGTATACAAGTCTTTTCTTTTGTGTGTTAGTAAGTGGTTCTTTTTCGGGGAAAAAGAAGCAGTCAAAGCGAGGAAGACAAAAGCTGGGTGAAAAACAGAAGACTTATGAGTTTTTGAAAAAGGGGAATGTAAAGAAGAATGAGATGAGTAGTGAGCTGAGAATCATTCTCTGTATATTTTCTTTGATTCAGAATTATAAAGATTCATTCTTGTTTTCATTTGTTTGGTGTTCTTCTATGTTTCTTCTTGCATGTGGTGTGTTGATTGTTGAATTGAAGTTCTCTAATTTCTGTTTAGTAGATTGAAGGTCAGTTTTTAGTAGTGCACACCAGGTGTCTGTTCTTATGTTTTTTCATAGGTTGTGTTGATTGAACCTTAACAACATTCCATTTTATGAAATGTTCAATGTAAAAAACATCGCTCAAGACCTCAAGGCTAGATTTAAAAAAAAAAATCAATAAGCTTGGAAAACCATCAGGTACACTTCACATTCATGAATCAAGACTGTATAAGACATAAACACAACAATGTTTCTAAAAGACACCACCAATTTGGCAAGTGATCGAATTCAATTTGGAAATATCATTCCCTTGTTCATGATGATTGATTTCCACTAGCTTCTTAACAGACAAATATAAAAGAACACCTAACAAAAATAAATAGATATTATGGATCAGCAACCAAATCGAAGACCAAGCCGTCAATATGACCACTTCTAGCAGCATAAAATCACTTAAAATGGAAAACACAAAATATATAGCAAAAAAAACTAAAAATAACAAGTAACTGGAACCAGCACTACTTAGTAAAATATATCAATTGCACGAATCAGAAAGCTAATTACAACGCATAAAATATCATAATCAAAGTAACTAACACCAATAGTTCCGCAAATCACAAAGAAAACAAGCATAAATTGATTTCTTGTGCACCAAAAAAAAAATGAAAAAAATACAGAAATTTAAACGATACCGTCGTATCTCTCGGCTTGCTCGGCAAGCTTGGCCATGTAAACAAGGTGCCCTCTCTCCTTCTCCATCTCTTTCTCTCTCTTCGTTCTGTGTCTTCTCAGAGATTTAGTGCTTTTGTTTTGCCTTCGCTCGGAAACCGCTGTTATTCGATCTGCTGTAGGCCTGAAATTTGGAAAGAGACCGTTGGATTATGTTTTAAGAGGGTTAAGATCGACGGTCATAATTGAGTTTTGGAGTTTGAGAACCCTTAGGATTGCTTTAATTGATGATGGAATCTGGGACACTCGTAAGTGTGTGGGTGAGATCTGAGCGTTGGATTAAGTACGATCACATGGATGATGATATTGACCGGGAAGAACACTGATAATACAGTAGGCTCCACTTGATAAGAACAATGCGGTGTTGTACGTACCACTGCCTCTACACGAATAAAATTGAAGTTTAAATAACTTCCCAAGTGGTATTTTCACTTAGCGTGTCCAAAACTGTGCCCACGATAGCCAAGAATTGGGTTGCTTGGATCTGACAAAAGAAGAAAGATGTTGGGCATGACCCATAGGTCAAGCTCTTTACAGGCCTAGGCTCGGCTTCACGTATTTAATCTTGCTCGAGTCCCTAATGGGTTTCGACCTTTTCATCCGACTTGAGCCTGTGACAGACTCAAATCGAATCAAGAATTATCATTATTAAAGGCCAAACCAACACCGATTCAATTCTTTACGCACTTCTATTTTTACTTAAAAAAAAATTAATAATATTACATATACGTGTAAAAATTTTAAAATAAATTAATAAAATTTTTAATAATAATATTTTCATGTTTCATTATATTCAGCCAAAATAATAATATAATTAAAATAATTTTATATATAAATTAATAAAATTTATAAAAGATATTATTAATACATATAATTTATATACACAAAATTAATTAATTAATTAATTAATAATCAAATCTAATAATAAAACCATTAAAGAACACTGCTGATTAGCTTTTGAGGAAAGTAAATTTACATGTGCTTTTATAAAACTTCGAGAAAAGGATATAAAAATATCTCTTACTTAAAATTAATATTTTTCTGTAAATTTAAATTAAATTAAGAATATTTGAAGATAAATTCTAAAAAAATCAGTGTACTAATTAATAATGGTGCCGAAAGTAGGGGGGATGTTTACGCTAGCGAATAAGGAAGATTTTCCCGCCACACGATCACATATTCCCTCTTTTTTTTTTTTTTCCGCGAAAATTTCTCACTAATCCAGTGGACAGTTAATTAGGGTTTATTAAGTTCAGTATCTAGGGGGAAAAACAAAAAAAAGGAACTGGGGAGCAGCTTTTCGTAACTCCGATTGCAACTATTTTCTGGATTCTCGACAAGGTAATTATTTATTTTTCTTCAACACATTATGATTATTACGTAGGAATTAACGATAAATATTTATGGTTTAGGATGGCCAATGGTACCCAAGATTTCTCTCAATTTGATATATCGAAAGAGGTGACTTTGATGTGATTTTTTCAATAGAGTAGCTTAGTACTCTGCAATTGTTGTGAAAAAGAAAAACATTCTCGTTGTAGGAAATAGATAAGCTTGTCGCGGAAGTAGTACGCTATGTGGTTTTTAGAACCTACCAGAATTCAGGATGTCCAATCAAGAGAGAGGAGCTTGTTCAGTTGGTTACTAAAAACTACAGCCAGCGTGCTCTTCCTGCTTATGTGATCAAAGCTGCTAAAGAGAAGCTCTCTGGTGCTTTTGGTTATGAATTGAGAGAGCTTCAAAGATCCCGCCCTTCCTCGACAAATCAGGGCCGGTCTTCTCAGCCAAATGGTGAGAGAAAAAGTCAACGTTTTTAATTTTCATGATTAAACCAAGTAGGATCAAGTGGTCTGGACTCTAGAAATAGTTTTTTGGTGTATTTCTTTTATCGGTTTATTCTTTTGTTTTGGCAATAATTGAAGCTTTAATGATGCATTCTTCAGGGGTTGCCGATGCAAAGTCTTATGTTCTTATCAGTCAGCTACCTGCTGAGGTGTACAAAAAGTATGTAGAAGATGTAAATACGGCACATCTAACTGGTTTTACATTTGTTGTAATGAGCATTGTGCATCTTGCTGGAGGTAAAATCCCAGAAGGTATGATTTCTGATTCAGTTGTCCAATAATTGTAATTTCATGGGAATTTTTTTTATGAAAACCACGGTCAAAATGGATGATAGAAATTTTGGATAAGAAGTAAAATTTTGTTGAGACAATTTCTTGCTCAAGACCAATACTTGTTCTATATGACTGTTAACTGTTTGTTTGTGTTCTCCACTTCATATTACTTTGATAAATTTGTTGCTTGAAGTGAAAAAAATCATATGGTTATAGTCAACACAGGAGGTTGGTGATAATTGACTTTGTTTGAGAAATTGCAATGGCATAGTTTCTGTAAGTTATGGTTTCATATTATTTTCCTAACACAAATGAATAAATCAGATGGCTATAGTCACCGCAGGAGGTTGCTTTTGACAATGGACTTTATTTGAGAAATTGTGAGGGCAAAGTTTCTGTGAAATGGTGTCATGTTCTTTTCCATCATAAATGCATAAATCAGATGGCTATAGTTACCAAAGGAGGTTGTTTTTGACAATTGATTTTGAGAAATTCCGAGCGTAAAGTTTGTGTATCATGGTTTCGTGTTCTTTTCTAACATAAATCATACACTTCTTGTTGTGCAGAAACTCTTTGGCGGCACTTGAGGCGTATGGGATTGTGTGAGACAGATGAAAGCCATCCAGTGCTTGGAAATGCCAAACAGGCGTTGGAGACACTGGTACAGCAAAGGTCAGAATTTTCTGATGAGATGGAATATATCTAGTGTGTTTGTAGTGCTTTTATCTGCAAAGGTTACTTGCTCTAGACTGATTCTCAGCATTCATCCCTAGCTCTTTTTTCATATTTTTCCAGATATTTGCAGAAAGAGAAGGTTAATGGCCCTGAAGGTAATACTTTGTTTTATGAGCTTGCTGAGAGGGCTCTAGATGGACCAGTTAGCGAGAAAATGAAAGAATACATATCACAGGTACTGGTTTGAGATGGGAAGTTCAGTGGTAGCTTTCTGTCATGCTTATGGCCTTTTTATTCCCAATTCATCTACATATTGGGAATTCTGTATTCTCAATAATCTGCATTCAGCTTATTGAGAATATATGCAGCCTGTTGATACATGTGTAAAATTACTATGCCAAGGTTTCGGGAGACAACCTAGAGTATAAAATGAAGCACATTATTTTGGACTCCTGTATGGAATTGTAATCCATCAATGCTCTATGGTAGTAAAGTAAAATGGAACACGTTTCAATTCTGAAATGTTATTTGGGATCATACCGGTAGTTTCATTCTGTTCTTTCAAGCTTATCTTTGATTTCTTTATAGAAAAGAAACACCAGAGATACCAGGGGAAGGATTTTTCATGATATCTGATTTGGTTCCTATTCTTCCCCCCTGTCCCCCCAAACGCAAACATGTAATCAGACCCCTTTCTTCATCCTCATGGGCTTCTTTCATGGGCTTGGCACCAGAGAATTAAAAATTTGGAAAACTATGGAATCTGTATGAAAAATGTCATAATGAGATAACGTTAATGTTATCTGTTTGAAAAATGTGATAATGAGTTAATGTTTTCTGCTGTTACTCACTGATTATGAGCTAAATCTGATTTTAAGGATGTTTTCATTTTGACATACTAAGATTATTCTGTTGGCAGATTGTGAGCAAAGATGTTGGGCCTGTGGATACTGACGAAGCCGACTAGCCCTAACGCTGATCTTAATTAACTTTGTAGAGGTGTGTTTTGACAACTTTAATTACCTTAAATGACCCTTGACCCTTTGTTAATGAGGCAAGCCACATGCTCTTATCAGTTGTTCATCTTGCCTTTCACAGACTGGGGATATTAAAAGCTTCTGATCCTTGGTGAGGAGAGTTGTGCAAATATGTGGGTAGTTCTGGTTGATAAACGTTTTAAGCAGATTGTGAGTTTGGAAGGCAACGGCTTAAATTGCCATTTCCATTTTAAGGATTTGAGTGTGATGGAGATTGCTGCACTGCCTATCACTACTGTATCTATACAATGCCATAAGTTGTGGGTTTAAATTATGTACAAACATTTGATGTTTCGGACGTGGACGGAGTAAACGATTTTTGGCACAACTTACACTAGTTGCGGAGCGCCATGACAAGGCATGTCCTAGGGACAAATGTGTGCGTCAAAACTAAATTAAGCTGACATTAGTCTTCCATGTTTTCTGTAATCTGTTAACTAAGGTAACATGAAAAATGCCAGTTTTCTAAACGATTGCGTATGATCTCTGCCTGTAAGTCAATCTAAAGTCTCTGTTGGTAGGTAGATACTGTATGCATCTCTGCCTGCAAGTCTATCTAAAACTTAAACATCAATTACCACCTTACCTGTAACATTACATTTCGCCAATGAACAATATGATCCGACACAAAGTGCATTATAAACGGAAGGACTCAGCCCCTATTCTCTATGGTTGCTGGTGCAGCAGAAATCATAGAATTTATTATTCCCAAAATTGCAAACTTAATTTTGGTTCTTGGATGTCCAATAACTATGAAACAAAAACAAATGTCAAATCAATTGAATTCTAAAATGTATAGACAGATAACATATGGACTACTGCCAGTGAAGGCACAGCAAAACATTTCACTTTTGTCATACAATGTTGGAACCTAATCCAGAGCATCAAGATTATCCTGAAACATTAAAAAAAGTCCTAGCATAGAAGACTGGGCAGCCAAAACTCACAGGATAAGCAAATATTTATCCCACATTAGCGAAAGTTCAGCGGCATTCATTCACACATGCAACCCGGCTGTTACTTGTGTCCCCGATTGAAACTGTGGCAAGGGACTTGGAAGCCCATGCCCTAGCGTTCAATGCTCCCTCCTGCAAGTTGCTTCTTTTGCAAGGATCCTTTAGAGAACTACACAACTGCATTGCACAATTCAGATAAGACCGAGGATGCTCCAACAAGCTCCCCAGTTTGAGATTTCGAATGAGCCTTCTCCAAGTAAATTGAGTAAATACACGCAGAGTAGGGAACATTAGATAAAGCAATCTCAAAAGCACAAATGCAGTAGCCAGAGCCAAATATGTCTCCTGTCTAAGCAAATTCTCTGGTGATCTTGCCCATGAGAACGGGCAGCTGTCCTCTTCTGCGTTATCATGCTTCTCGTGATTTAATGGCTGCCCAACTTTGGCCATAGATGTTTCATCTAATGATGTTGTATTGATTCCTATTCATATGTACAAGGTTCATTAGATCCTATATAAGAACATTCATCCAGCAATACCATGCAATACAGCACAGACGAAACTATATGTATTCTTTAAGAAGGAAAGCTTATTTGGCAGCTAAGTTACACTGTTGCAGAATAATACATGAGAACAGTTAAAAGTTACACTCTCCTAAAAGGGCAAAAAAATGTTTGATGGTAATCACCCATCAATTTTTATCTGTCTACGGTCAAATGCATTAGTAAACAGTGTCTGACTGGAATAAGTAAAATTAAGGAACTATATGTTTAAAAAATAAATAAATAAAAAGAGAAATGAATTTAAAAACCCACTAAAGCACGCCCAAACATCAAGAAAATTGTTGACACAATATTTCAGTTTAACAAAATCAGGATAACAAACTTAAGGTTTTTTATTATCTGCAAACAAATAACTCTAAAATCAAAATGCTGTACCAGTGACATCACCATAGAAAGCAATGAGTGAACTTCTAAAAAGAAAATGTTGTACCAGTGACATCATCATAGAAAGCAACAACTGAACCGAGAGTCCGGGAGCCGTGATATCGCACACGCATTGATGAATTTAGAAGAAAAAGCGTAGGAAACCCGTGAACTCCATACTTTGAAAGTATACTGCATAAGTCAATCAAAAAGTAATTCCAGCAGCCATACAAATCGTCATCAAATTTGTAAAAATACAAAGATGCATATTCATTTGCATACCTAGGTCTGATAGCTGATTCTTCAATTGCAAAATGAGGAATAGAGGAATATAAAGAAGAAAGAATAGAGAAACTTGGTCTGAAAGTCCTAGAGAAAGGACACCACGATGCGTAGAAAAGAACAGCTACATATTCATGACTATTCTTGTGAACCATATTCAGGGCCCTTTGCAATGAAGCCTCATCTCCCTTAGCAAAAACAAAATGACTTATTAACAATTACACTAAAATAATGAAGCAAATCAATGTGCTGAAATCGTAGGCAACACCTATGTCACCTAATTATCATCCATTTTCCATCTCTTTCCACAAAAAGAAAATTCTTCCAAACCAAAATCAAACTTCACAAACTTTGCCAATTTATCATTAATGTCCCACAAGGAATTTGGGGAAATCATTAGCATTTGATAACAACCCTGTTTAACTATCAATTTTTTTCTTTAATGTCGGATACAGTTTTGTTGTTCTTGTGAGTAAAGTAACAAATTCAGGAAAAGCAGCAAAACTACTTCCAAAGTACTAACTCCAGAACGCCTATGCCTTTTAGATGGTTCAAAATTCGAAAGCTCTTATAATGTAAACACTAGATAGTCAATGAACTATTTCCCCAAAACAAAAGTAAATAACAATTACAATGAGTAAAGTATATAGCAAGTTTCTGGTTACATGATTCCTCTAAATTTGACCCCTATAGAAGAAACAAATTAGACTTATTTCTATACTTCAAACAACCATTATTTGCCGCAGATTCTATCCGTCAAACCGCTAAAAATTTTAAGGAAAAAAACAAATCACTAAAACTAGTATCAGGAAGAGAAATTGCAATTTTCAAATTAAATTAACCTACAATAGCGCACATACTCACCTCAATAACACCGACAACAACGTGAGAATCAGTATGGTTATCTAAACAGACGGAATCTCGAAATCTTAAGATCGAATCCATCACGGATTCCTTTGGACACAACGGAACCCTAACTGCCTCGACAGTGCAAAATAGCCTTCCCCACATCAAGAAGATCACGATCCCCGTTTCCCAAACTCTCGTTCCCATCGTCAATAGCTGCCAAATAGTAGCCACCGCAAAGTCAAAATCAATAATCGAGGAATAATTGAAGAAGGAAACAAGAGGATGGCCGGCGCATTTTAGCAAAAGCGAGGTTATGATGGTAAAAAAAAAGGCATGTAATAGTAACTCTATTGTTATTTTAAATAAAGGAAAAAGGAACGGATTTTGTTATTTTAATTCTTCTGAGGTTGATTCTTCTCACATGGAAGAAGGAGAAGGGAGGTGAGGATAAACGCACGGATGGCTCCTTTTGAGTTATCAACAGTCTCGTTTGGTGTTGGGTGTAGGGTGCTTGCTCTACGCCAGGGCTAACAAACACAGGCCTTTTAACAGGGAAATGAAAATTATTGACTAGAAAATCTTTTGTTTTTTAAAAAGGTCGCAATTGGTCCACGTGCGTATGTCCAACCAGGTGGCCAATTGAATTTTTTTCAAAAAAAAAAATTATGGCTAATTTTGCTACTGAAAAGAGAAAAGATGAGCCCAAGCTGCAAATTATGAAACAACAGGGATTTTAGGGCAAGTTTCTGTTGATCAAACTGTGAGGATTGGGTTAAAGGTGCTCCACCCCAAACGCATACTAGCAATCTATGGCCCTAAAAACGTTGCAGGTTGCACTTCTCATTACTAGATAAACATCAGAAATTATAGAAAAATAATATAAAAAGTCAAAACTTTGACGTTGACTTTGGATTGGATTGATGGCTTTGGAAAGAAAACAAAATAGTTAACCACCACCTATTATTTGTGGTAAGACTAGAATGTTATTCAAGAACAAACAGGTGAGAATCTACTTCCTGGTTTTTTCTCCAAACGCATACTTGGACCAACCACAAGGAGAAACGAGAATAAGAGAGCGAGAGAGAGAGAGAGAGAGAGAGAGAGACTGCCCATTCAAACAATGATAATGTTTGTACGATACAATGAACAAGGAAATCAGAATAACAAAGAAATTCACCTAACTGTCAGGTGCTCACGCTCAGACGGGTAGCATTTCAGCCAATGATTATGTTAAAACAATCAACAGATAGCCATGGTGAAGCATGTCATTTGAAAAATATGACAAAGATCCAGAACATAGTATTATATACCAAGTGGATCGCTGCCAAGCCAACGCTACGAAATTGGCTTTGTGCATTCTAGCCAAAACTGGTTTTCTTCGGATGTGCGATTATGCTTGATTAAAAGTTGAGCACAGCAGACTCGGTTCTTCAAATCACAGGAGCTAAAAAGCCTTTTATGCAAACCAGTCACCATTTAAATGTGGCTCCCAGGGAATTTAGCCTTGCACGTGGGACACATAAAACCCACCGAACCGGTTTCCGCTCCAGTGTCAACAGTCTCATGATGAAACTCATTTCTGCACCAGGCACATGCGATAGTTACTTGATAACTGCTCCCTAACTTTGGCAACAAAGGCAAGGCTTCCTTCTCAAGCCAAACAGGGGAATCAAAACCTTGTGACATCTCTGCATCATATGGCAAGACCTTGGAGACCCTCGAATGTGAGCTCCATTGAGTACTGAGAAAATCATATTCCATATGTTCTGTGCTGCCCAGTCTCAGCTCTTCAAAACTTGACATACTGTTGTACTTCTCACTAAATACTTCACTTTCACCCTGTCCATCAAAATAGGAAATTCTCCGTTACACACACACACACACACACAAATACACACTTCCTTTTCTCGTGTGTTTCAGAAGCTCTAGGTAGCAATTTTGACATACCAAAAAAAATTATTCACCAAATCCATCACCAACAAGGACTTCAATTCCCTCTAAGAAAATGGTGTTAAAAATAAATAAATATTGGCAACATAACAGAGAATACACTATAATAGCAATAGTAATATATCTTAAACTTTTTGTAGTTCTATATAAAATAAATAAATAAATAAAAAGAAACATGAAGACATTGCAGTTGTTAACTATAATGTTCAAAAGTAATCTGCTACAGAGAGGCATGAATAACTGCCTAAAGCAAAAATATTCTTTAATTCATCATTCACAACAGAATTCCATTCTTCTTCACAACATAAGCGGCAACTTAATGCATGGACCCACACATACCTTATCCGTCATTGTTCCAAATGCCGGAAAACACCCTGATGATTGCAACAGTCGAGAAGATCTATCAGCTAAACCATTCAGCAGAATGTTTTCTTCATCAGTTCTCCACAAAAGCTCAGCCACAACATCCGCACCAGATTGGCTATGACTACTTAAAGCAGTTATTAATTCATTATTCTTAGCATTGTCTAAATCCTCTAACCTGGAATCCAGAACCGTGCCTGCGTCAACCCTGTAATTAACTTTAGCTGCACATGCTTGTTCACTAGATTTCCTGATTTCATTAAGTTTGGGGACATCCGTTGCGTCGGGAGAAAACTTGGCCAAATTGTTAGCAAAGCCAAAGCTTTTCTCACTTCCAAACAAATCGAGCAAGCCAACTCCAGTATCCTCTGGGCCCCCGGGATTGTACACAGAGTGTTTGTTGCCAGAACCCATAATTAGTTCATTATTCCTGGATTTATTGACATCATCAAATTTGGGCTCATGCAACATGTTAGTGCAATTGCTATTCATATTATTGTTGAGAACACATGAATTCTCATTTCCAGATGAAGAGTGTAAAACACTTTCAGAACTTCTTTCCTGCATAGCTTCTGACAAAGTGGAACTAAACACCCTATTCATATTATTCACAGAACCACATCTTAGCTCACTCCCAGAAGTAGCAGTTGAACAGCCTTCAAAACTTCGTCGATCCTTGACATAAGTCACAGTATCCTCTAACCTGGTGGAACCATAACCAAAGTCACATATTGCCTCATCTCTCACATCTTTATCCACATCAACTTTCACATGTTCCATGGTGCTAGTAAAAAGCTTTTGCTCTAGATTTTGACAACTAAATGTTTTCTCCTTAGCATTAGGAGAAAGAAAACCACTTCCATGACTTACATCTTGCTTCCGCTCCTCCACTGAGCTAATATAAAAACCATTCGCACTATTTTCAACAACACATGGTTGGCCACTTCTGGAGAAAGTTGACAAATTCTGAGAACTTCGATTCTGCCCACTTAAATTATCACTGCTACAAATGGTGCTCTTGGGAAAATCTCTTTCACCAGAAGGTGCAGAAAATTTACTATTCTCATTATGATACAAGACTGCTTCGGCACCCAAATGAACACTGAGTTTAGCAGCACTAATCTCACTGGATGCATTCGTATTCTCCATTTTCCGATTAGTTAAGTAAAAAACACTATATTGCCCACTGCAATTTTCCAATCTTTCATTAACCTCTGGACCCTCTATCTTCAATGAAGAGGCTTGCTTATCATGTTTGGTAGATGTGGAAGCAGCAGGAAATGCTGAATGGAAAACCATGTCAGCCCCATTTTTGTCATCTGCTAGTGTTAGATCTGGAGCCTGTAGCATAGCTTGTGATTAGAAATCACACAAAAGATTGTAATGGGTAAAACAAATATGAAATTTGCTGACTTACATCTCCAAAAGTAATTCTGTTGTCCAACTGAATACAGTTACCAGTATGACCATAACTTGGCTTATTTGCATCTTTAAGTCCAGATAGGGAGAGCAAGTACGAAGAAACTTCCTTGCAGGACACAAACTGCAGCCCGTTAGGGCTGGATGGTGTTGAATTAGGAAAGACGGAGTAAGAACCACATGATAAAGAATCCAAGAATACAAAATAACAATAAAAAAATATAACTACTGCTTTGCGGCCTCTACTTTATGATTAAATGAACAAAGTGGTGTTGCAAATGCAAAATGGACTCACAAAATTAGTTGTGAATTAAATGCTACAAAAGGTATAGTATATCTAAAGAACAAGGTTTTGCAGTACAAGTAAATACTACAAAGTATTCAGCAAATTCTTTTTTTCATAACTAAATAGGCCTATATGGGTCCTAAGTTGCATGGAACTACAATTTGCTGCCTTTCACATATCAGGATGATTTACAAGTTAGCAACTCTTTTTTTTCCCAAATACAAAAGAAATACTTGAATGATAGTATAATATATGCAGAGGCCACAAACACATTAAATTTTTGTGAATATAGTAATGGTAGCAAATTTTCTGGGTTGATACCAGCACATTTAACCAAACAGTATGGAATAACAACTTGTTTCATTTACACCCTTGCCTTTCTGTGCAGTTTAGAGATAAGGCATTCTCACTTAGAAGTCCCATTATCTATGATATGATCTTCTACAGTGCTTATTAACAAGATTTACTCAGTAAGAGGTCTGATGACTAGGACAAGAACTGAAAATATAATTTTAAATACTGAACTTCTACAGCAAATAGTCCTGATTTAAATGCACGAAGAAAACCATGCAGAATTTAACAGCGCTTCCAAAGCAATTAGGGCTTGGCTCAAAGTAGACAACAATATGTAGTAGATTTTGGAATAGAATAATGAAAATTACGGTCTACAGAGGTTAAGCAATAGATCTCTCATGTAGTTGGGCTTTGGCTTACAAGTAGCATCGAAAACAGGCAATAGAAGTTGATGATAATGCCAAAGTGAATGCAACAAAATGTGCAAGACCTAATGGATTGAAGCCCAAATGAGCTAAGTGCATTTCCCGTCATAATGCATACATCTCAAGGCTATAGCACCTTCAGGCAAGAATTAGGCTGTTGATACTAGCTCCACAAGCATCTACATGTCAAGTATTCTTTACTAAGGTCTTGATTTGAAAGTTTCTTGGTTCAAACAACTTTTCTTAGAATACTGCTAGGTCATAAAGGCATGGTACTTCCCAAACTTTCTAAGTACTTTTCTTCACTTATAATTATTAAAGATTCAGTGAAAATCCACAAAAAGGCAGTCACTTTATCTTCCACTAACATTAGATTCAAATTCTTATAATTGTTTTCCTTTAAGACCCCAAGAAACATTTATTAAAGTTCTCATTTTACTGGTAGTGGAAGGAATAAATCAAACATAGTACAGAGACTGGAAAACTTGTCATAGTTGGATGGATGCAAAACCTTGTGATAATTTTAGGCAGCAGAATAACCCCAAAAGGTGAGTTAGTACAATCATAACTCAGAGCAAGCATTCTTTAAAGAACCATACTTTATGCCACAACACAAATTCTTATCTATTTGTAGCACAAACAATAACTCTCACTTTTTTTTTTCTTTTCTTTTTAATTGCACTAATGTCTAACTGTTCTCAATCACATCTAGTACTGACCATCTGAATTCCATAAACTATGTGCATTTGTTTATTTCAGACTCACTGGAAGAGCTGACATTTTTCATTTTTATGAGAATGACAGTCCAATCACTGACAGAAGAATCGCAGAAAACATTAAAAATGAACTAACAGGAAAAAGAGAGGCTATAAAACAGCATTCAAATCACAAATGGTAGAGTTTTTGTTCTCAATATAGCTTCTTTTTCCAATCAAATAAAATAAGTGGACTTCACTTAACAAACAGACTACTTTTGAATATTTGATTCCATATATGCAAGTGAATATAAACAGAAATGGAATGTACAGCTATTGTAAATAATGCACTTAATTAACGCACAATAGAACAAACAACAGCCAAAACACAATTGAAAAACCTTATATATCGGCGACAACCTAGCCACATGTGCCCCACTTTCTTCTTGATGCAAAGCATAAGCTTCCAACCCCTTGGCAATGTGTTTCCAAATTCACTTGCATCAACAATCTTCCTCTTTTTACTGATGCTCACCCACTCTCCCTTTAGGCCCGTCAAAAAGTCTAAAAACTCTTCTCTTTTCTCAATCCCCTCCGTCCTCCTCCTCAACTCCTCCCCAAAAGGATCCTCCATGTTCGCTAATGCAACCAAATCCACAACCTCGCCATCCCTGTTCTCCATCACCACCTCTTTCACCAGCTCCTCCGTATTCTCGCCCAACACAATCTCCTTCTTATTTTTATTCCCACTTTGAAGCACCTTAAAATATTTATTTCCATTCTTGCCCTCATTCTTCCTCGGACGTCCTCTTCCCCTCTTTCTAATCTCGCCAGCAACAAAGTTTGGTGAGCTCTCACTCACTACATTCATTTTAATCTCATTTATGTTCTTGTTCTTCCTCGGCCGCCCCGGTTTCCTCTTTACTGTCTCACAAGCAACAACATTAACGTTTACTGGAGCATTAACTGAGTTCTCACTCACCGCAATCATAGCCCCCTTGTTTTCGATCACCTCATCCTCTCTCTCAATCACCCACCAATTACCACTACGAATCTCATCCTTCCTCGGCCGCCCTCTCTTCCTCTTTCTTGCACTAGAAGTAACTACACCAACCGGAACATTAAGCAATCCCTCGTTGTCATCCACATTCACATTCGCATTCCAACATTCACTATATTCAACCAGCACGGGAATTAACTGCTCGTTATTATTCAAATCAATTGTGTTGGGCGCGTGGGATTGAATATTGAGGAGAGATTTTAAGAGGGAAACGATTTGAGAATCCTCCTCGTCCAGGGGTTCGACGCGAGCCGCAGCGAAGGGAATTTGGGAGGGAAACTGGGAGGAATTACGAGGAGCGAGGCGGAAGCGCGAGAAGGTCTGTTTGCGGCTTCCAGCTGATTCATTGAAGACGGAGCGGTCGATTTTGGGAGTGGAAACTTCATCTTCGTCGTCGTTTTGGGAGGTGGCGGTGGTGGAGGCCCGGGAGGAGCAGAGAGAGAAGGAGAGAAGTTCAGACTGGGAGAGAAGACGGAGATCGATTAACGGGAGGGAGTCGAAACGGAGGTGGCGGTGGTCAACAGTAGCTGTTGCCATAGCATTGATAGATGGAAATTTCAGTGAAATCGGAATCGGAGAAACAGGCAACGGGGAAGAGAAGAACGTAGAAGGGTTAGCACTATTGGTTTGCTGCCGTCACCAAGGAGTTTGCGTGTTTTGTATGACACTCAGGTATACTGCTGACACGTGCACGACTTTTTTCTATCCCTTCTATTTGAGCACGTAAAATAAAATATTTTTGTATGGTCAAACAGTAACAGTAGAAATCCTTTGGTAAGTTGCATCTGTCTAAGCAAAGGCCCATACGTAATCCAAAGAGCACAACAGGCCTTAGATAGAAGGCCCACTTCGCTTATCGAAACAGGGCGTCGCTACAGTGGATGAGCCTAATAGAGAATTGCCGTTGGGCTTTACGCGAACAGAGAAGAGAAGAGGACTCTTGAAACTTCATTGTATTAGTAGTGTAGTCTATCCTGTCTTCGCAGATCGATTTCTGAGGAGGCAGTTTGTTAATGATAGTGTTTTGTGACAATAGGATGCAATACAATCCATGGAGGCAAACCGCACCATGAGAAAATGACAGCAGAGACAAACTCATTAATGAACGAAGTTGGAATGCGTGGTTCTGAGTTAAGTGAGCGTGGCAAAATATAAATATCAACCAACTAGAAAGCTGACGGTGGAATTCTTGATTTCAATGCATTAAGCACGAATGGTTTCTTTAGTTGGCATATATCTCCTTCACGTGCCAAGAATACATATCACTTTCACCACTCCCCGACTGCCCATCTCGTCGGGAATTTGTGACTAGATTCGGTGAGATACGTGCACTTGCCTAGCACTAGCTAGCCAGCTAGCTAGTTACGTGGATATGTCTGATTAGTAAGTTTGAAAACATTACCTTTCGTTGTCAATTGGAAAGGACTCCTGCTTTGCCATTTTGCCGTACCTTCTGCCCTAATGCGTGGCCCAAATATGCAGACAGACACTCGTCATCTCGCACCACTACTAAAACTTATTTGGTGAAAAGATTGCAAGGCCGATCACAACCAAGGGAAAAGAGAATTAAATTATTCGGAAAAGAATTGCATGTGACTGTCACGATCTTGAAATATCATCAAGGACATGGGTTTGATTTGATTTGATATGATTGTGACACACGTGGGATCACCACTAGGTGAAAAAGCACTAGGTTGGGAACGAACTTACTAAATTATCTCAAGTTGGCTTATGAGTGGCTGTAACTAAATGTAACCGAAACGGAGCCGAAATTGGAAAACTAGGTTAAATTATGCCCAAGGTCTTGAAGGACGTCACTGATGACTTCACTTGAGAGAGAAAGGTCATGCTCTGTGACGGTAATGCGTACGACGCGAGTGCAGAGTCAGAATCCTCTACAGTTAACTGTACCTTCTCGGTCCTAGATTGACGAATAAATCTTTGCCACGTAACATTAAAATTACGAAAACAAAAAAATTTAACGGCCATGAACGAGAAGCACAGACAGAGGGTAATTTAACTTATTAAATTAAAATAAATATGTCAGGGGAAGAGAGGGGAGAGACAACCTAAAAGCATCTGGAACCAAAGAGAAGCCGAAAGAGAGGAGAGAGACAACCAACCCAAAATTTAACGTGCATGGTTGGAATGTTGCAACTACTTGTACGACTTGGTCTTTGCTTCTTCTTTCTACGCCTATGTGACCGGTGGCTCCCTTCGCCCTTCAATTTTATTCCATTTTTACTCTTTATTTTTTTCTTCAATTATTAATATTTAATATATATATTTAAATACATCTATTAATTTATTTATACCACTTTGAATTTAGACCTAAATTTATATTTTTATTTTTAATTAGTAAAACAAAGTACAAATTTATTTAATTAATAATATTTTTAAATAATAGAAAGATTTAAATTTTAAATGCCAATCACCTGATAAAATTAATTTTTTTATAGTATTAACAAAAAATTTTAACTCATAATTTTGAGGATTAAATAAAATTAGGGATAATAATATTTGAATCACTAAGTTTTTAATTGTTTACAAATCAAATCAGAATTTGTATATTTATACCAAATGAGTTTTAATTATGTTAAAATAACTGAAATACCTTAATTATAAAATAATTTCAGAAAAATTTAAAAAAAAAATTGGTTGATTTAAACAGTGGCCCGAACACTATAGAATGTGTTTGAAAATGTGACGTGTCCCTTCAGACGAATTTTGTTCCCACTTGCACTTGACATGACTAATTTTATGGTGTATATAATTAATAACGGGCAAAGCCATGATTGCATGTATAATCAAGTAAAAGGTGTCCGCCATCATACGGTTCATGCCGCGTTTCATACGCGTATGTCTTTTATTGTATTGATTTGTTCTGAATAAAAACTTAACTTGCCTGACAAACACATAGCCAACCCATTCACCATAGTATACTCTTTTCTCTTCTTTTCTCTCTGCCCTTCATTGTATGTTCTTCCTCTGTGCAGTTCAATAGTCTCCAAGTTTCCGGTCAATTCTGTAGAAACTCCCACAATCTGGCGGAGTTTAGCTTCAATAAGTATGTATAAACATCTATTCACTATCTGTTTTCTATCAGGAATTGTTAAATTTATAACCGTAGGATTCTTCAAGTTTTTAGAATGTCATTTAACTGGTAATGGGTTGAGTCAGTCTCTAAATAAAGGTGGAATTTCTGTTTCGGCAGACTTGATAAATCGCAGATTACAGAGGAATCTGGAGATTTCCTGGTGTGGGGTATTCTTGTTTTGCTCAAATAAGCTAGATATATATCTGATCTTGTTTAATGCGTTTAGGGGAATATCTTAATTTATGGTTCGCATGTTTGATAAGACAGAGATTCAAAAATGCCATGCTTTATTATTTCTATAAATCGTGTTGAGGAATTTTCTTACCTTGTTTTGGTTTGTTTTGATTGCTGTATAAATAAGCAGGAGTTTCTTTGGACAAGGATTCCGTGAAGCCTCTGGAGAGAAGCTGTTGGGCTTACAACTCTGGCCGACACTCCAGTGATACAGTGGCAATCCACCAGCGCAGGAGTTGGTTCTCTTTTTTCTGGACCACAGTCATCATTTTTTCGCTCTCGGTCATTGGTTTGGCGCCTTCCCATTGATTATGGTTAATATTTGATCAAACCATTCTCCAATGTGATCCTGCAGTTCAAGAATATACCGCGCTGTTAGTACTCAAATTGGCAACCATCGGAGATGTGAGCATCAGTAGCATAAATTTGAAAAGATAAGAAGAAGAGGAGGAGAATTGCTTTTATTTTGGCCTTGTTTTTAGAAATTCAAGTTCGCTGATTTTAAGATATGACTAGATTCAACTGCTTCTGTGCATGGACTGGGAGGAAGAAGAAAGATAAGGTGAGAATCAAGTGGGTTTGCACAACACAAATTCCAATAATCTCACACACAACAGCATAAAAATTATTTGGCTTAACGTAATTTTTTGTACCTTGCCGCCAGGCAACTTCATCCGTGCAACATGTTTTTGCTTGTAGGTGGGTGAGGGATCTTCCACATCGGTTGAATATGCAAAAGGGATTACAGCCCTGCAAGTCAAGCTTGAACACCCAGTGAAACCTTTCGAGAGTGATGAGGTCAAATCAACAACTTTTACTGTCCCGCTACCTTATGAAATCCAGAACAATTTCCCTTGCACTGTCAAGGTGATGAGTCACGAGAGTCCTGTTGGAACTGAGCCAGCAGAGATAGCATATGAAGGGGAAGACGAGCTTGAAGAGAACGCATCGATCAAAAGGGACTTCTCTGACTTGGATCTGCAAGCCCGAGTTGCTAATGCAGGTGAAGAAGAGTTGAATCTTAGAAACACAAAGTCAGATAACTTTAATTCAACTGAGACAGAGGTGAATGGACAATTGTTGAAAAAAGCTGAGAAAGATGGCAAAAGGGGTATTGATTTGATCCAAACTGGACACCTTAGTGATCCAGGAATTGGGAAAACTGAGTTCTGGGCTTCACCAAAGCTTAAGCGCTCTTGCTCTAATGTGGAAAGGAGGGTAGTGCTAAATAAAATAGCAGATCAATTGTCCCTTTCAAAATCTCAGTCTTTCGAAGAATTGCAGGAATTATCTACGAAGGTGATTGAGAATTATTATAACAGCAGTCCTGCTTCTGCAATGAGCCATTTTAGTGCTGATAGAGTGATGTTAAAGAAGCACTCCTCGAGCCAAATTCTTCCTTCAAGGAGTAGAAGGTTGTGGTGGAAATTGTTCCTCTGGAGCCACCGGAATTTGCACAAACCATGGATTTCAAAGCCACAATCAATTCCAACCACTACTGCTTTGAACCAGCAAGGCGGGTACTCTTCAGATACGCTTGAGCCAACTCAAGCTATGAAATTTGGCAAGATGGAGTCACCTGGATCATTAAGTGGAGAATCTTTGAACAGAGGCTATACTGGCGAACACGATAACGATAAACATCGCTGGGATGGTTTTCATAGTGGAGTTTCTTCCTTATGGCCCGAGAACCAATGGATTGCTTTTCCAGCAGAAACATCATCCTTCAAAAGAGTAGATGAATGGGTGAAAGATCTTAGAGTGCAAACTCCAATTCCAGTTAACGAGAAAGAGATTGCTGAAGATGTTATTTTCCCCCACTCTCCTGAAACTGGTAAATCACCAGAAAGAAGCACTGCCCACTTGACTCGTCGTTCAGATATCAATCTCTCAGAGGAGATTTTACATGCCAATAGTGTCATGCAGTCTCTGAATTCTTCCTCAACTGTGGCTCACATTGCGGGTATAGGGTTGAAAGCCATACCCACAATCTCACTTTTCTCCGGTCTTCGGTCTGTCAACTTGTCAGACAACTTTATAGGTATGTTTTAATCTGGAAAAGGGGAAAAAAGAGACTTGAGTTTCTTGAGAGAGATTATTTGTTCTAACTGAGCTGCATCCTTTTTTATCGATTCACAGTCCACATAACAACGGGATCACTGCCAAAGGGCCTTCACACACTCGACTTGTCGAGAAACAAGATCAACACCATTGAAGGACTGAGAGAATTAACCCGACTGCGAGTGCTTGATCTAAGTTATAACCGCATATCTCGCATTGGACATGGTAAAATTTCAGTTGACTTTCTGTTTTCTGGATTTTAGCTTAAGTTTGCCATCATTTGATTATGCACTCCTGCAACTATTTGTATAATTCTAAAACTACGCTGCATTCTGATTTTATCAGGTTTGTCAAACTGTACACTAATCAAGGAACTATATCTTGCTGGGAACAAGATTAGTGATATCGAGGGACTGCATAGGCTCTTGAAGTTGACCATCTTAGACATGAGCTTCAATAAAATTACAACAACAAAAGCTCTAGGTCAGCTAGTAGCCAACTATCAGTCATTGCTCGCTCTGAATCTCTTGGGTAATCCAATTCAGAGCAACATCAGTGACGAACAGCAGCGCAAGGCTATTTGTAGTCTCCTTCCAAAACTAGTGTATCTGAACAAGCAGCCTATAAAACCACAGAGAGCACGGGAGTTGCTCACAGATAGCGTTGCCAAAGCTGTGCTTGGGAACAGTGGTCAGAGCTCTCGAAGAAAAGCAGTAAAGAGAACAAGTCGAAGTGGATCACTACCCTCCAGCTCTCAAAGGAGCAGTGTAGGTATTGGGCAGAAAAGCAGGAGCAGGTCAAAGACTCGTACTCATAGCCATTTGTCCTTGAACGCAGTACTCTCATCATCTGCAGGTGCTTCTTCATCTCGTTAGAGTGTGTAATCCACACACGTTTCTTTAATTGCTAGATGTTCTCCCATCCTCGAGTAAACTGCCTAAGAAGTTTTCTTCTGGTGGTAATGCTTGCTTTTCACCTAGCCATGTTCTTTTTGGTGCGATTGTAATATGATGAGAATGCCTTCATCTTCCATTCCTATCATTCACTAGGACAACCTAATGGTTTAAGAACATCCAATGCCCCTGATCACATCATAGGAGGTAAAGTTTAAGGCAGAGTTTCAAAATTTTTATTGAGCATTCTACAATCATCTTCAACCTTTATTAATGTAACTGATAAATTAACATGATATAATAGTCAATTTGACCAAGAATCCCTCATTATATTACTTAAACTATAACGAGTTGTGTTTCTATTCATATTTGGATCCATGCAACTTCACCTTTTAGGTCATGCAATTATGATCTCGATGCCTACTTGTCCTACCAAAAAAGATCAATAAGATGACATGAAACATAAAGGAAGGTCTGGTGGCTGGCTATCTTATGGAACATGATGTCTGTTGCAACCTAATTCTTACGAAGGAAAGGACAGGACGAGCTCTTATTACTTTGTGTGTTCTCCTAATGAAACCTAGCATGTTTCCTTTGCATTTCTACACAAAATGTAATGTTTGTCAACGTTCTTCGGCATTAATAAGACGCACAAACTGTAATCTTTTGAGTTACCTGGCAGAACTTAAAATTCCCTTTCTCCAGAAAGATTACCATCACACACCTGGCACCTTACCAACTCGTCTTCTCTAGCTTGACAATCATTGTAAAAGCACCAGCATCCATTGTCCTTGAAATAATGCCAATGTGGCCTAGCTTGTCGGTGTATTGAGTTTTCAAATTTAAATGTCATAAGCAAATTCAATGGTAACTCAAATTTTGTAGTGTAGATGGAGATTAGCTACTGTTCTAGCCAATTGTGCTGATTGAAGGAATAGGAGTCAATGTATGTTTGTTACAAGAAGTGAAATCCCACATACATATCCAGCTTCTTTGAAAGAAAAAACAGATATTATCCTGACATCTGTTATCCCAAGAAAAAGTGAAAATCACAAAACAGAGAAAATGAAGAAGAGACTGATGCATTAACTTAAACTTGAAAAAAGTATAAAATATATCATACAAAGAACTGAAACTGCTATAACTTGAAAAGTATAGAATAAATAAATGAATAACAACACATCAGTTTGAACTAAAGGATCGAATTTCTCCATTGTGTTTTAAATAGCAGTTGTAATCATTTTAATTTCACATGGTCCAATAGCATGGTCAAACTTCATATCATGATAAGTTATGATCTACAAAAGATTTTTATTAGACATACAAATACGGTAATCCAAAAATATCCATCAAACTTTGTCAATGCATAAATAATAGCATGGTCAAACTTCATATCATGATAAGTTATGATCTACAAAAGATTTTTATTAGACATACAAATATGGTAATCCAAAAATATCCATCAAACTTTGTCAATGCATAAATAAGTTCCTCCCATTAATTGATCAGCTGCTCTTTGCACAATAGAATTGACAACGTGACTGTGCAATCATGCTGCACAGAAAAGGAGCATACAAAAAAGGACGACCACAAATACACAAAGTGAAAGAGAGAGAAAATAACTTCATATAAGAGTTAATTTTGGTTTTCATACAAGGGCATTTACTGAACAAATCAGTAGATAGAAAACCCCCTGATCTCACAGTTCAAAATTAGTAGCAATGTCAAGTATTAGCCGTAACTGGCAAAATAATAATCAGGATAGCCAGCTCAACAGGTACATCCCTAAAAATGAATTCACCTTAGTTAATGAGATTGAATTAACACTATGTTTTCAACATAACTATTTCAGTAGCGCACCCTATTTTACCAGACTAATGTGAATTTAATTGTTAAATCAATTCCACGTAAAATCTATTTTGCTGCATAGCATCATAAAAGTTCAACACTGAAAATCATACATTACACGTGCCAACAGATGAAAACAAAATCAAAATTCAATGATGCCATTGATCAATTAAATATATCTTATATGTGCCAACAGATGAAAACAAAATCAAAATTCAATGATGCCATTGATCAATTAAATATATCTTATATGTGCACAACGTGACCTTGATCTTGGTTCCCTTACATCCCTTCTACCTCTAGCATTCCTCAAGAGAGTTACTCCATTCCTTAAACTGCCAATCTCCATATCATTGCTCCCCGGCACCAGAAACCATTTCCCCTTCTTGTATTTGTGCAAGCTTATACAACTTCTCATTAAAAACAACCTGTGGATCCTTATTAATCAAAACTCCAATCTCATTGTAAGCGTCCTTCAAAAACACCGCCCAGTTCATCTCGGTCCCAGCTAAATAAAACGTCCAGGGTTGCTTCTTAAGCATCTCATATGTCCGCCTGGTCAAGTTAAACTCCTCCTTAAACTCCACTATATTATGTATACTCGCTCTCTTCTCAAGAGTCAAACTCAAAAACTCATGCACAACGCCTACCCTATATTTCTCTGCCTCCAAACTCCACATATCCGACTTCCACCCATCACTATAAGGCGAAACCAGAGGTAATGTGTTCAACAAGTTAAGCTTTCTTGTATCGTTCTCATCCAATCCTAAATCTTTCCCGTACTTCACCGGAAACTTAAATGCTTTCATGACCTTATCCTCGTCAACAATAAAATCTCTCTCTAATTCACTCACAGCCAAACTCGGATCCCAGTTAACCAATTCAAGAATCCTCTTGCCGTCATTTTCAACTACAATTCGAAAAAATTCCGGGTATTTTGCAACTCGATCTCTGAAATCTTCAGGAATTCCGAATAATAACCTATTATGATAGATTTTGCTTAAAGGAATCCTCTTTTCTTTTGAAATCATCAACAATTTTCTAACCTTGTTAATCCTGTCGGTTTCCATCGTGTCCATAATCGATCTCTCTTCTTCCAACAACTGCTCCGCGAAATCAGTGAAGCCGAGCCACATTTTGTTATCCACGTGACGGTAGATTTCGAAGATTAAAGGATGGCGTCGAATTGACTTGACGACTTTGCGGCCGCGGGGAAAACCAAGCTCGCGGTGGAGCTTGCCAGCGTCGTCAAGGAGGAGGACGTGCTCGGGCTGTTTAGAGAGGAATTCTTTTGATTTAGTAAGGAATCTGAAGAAAGTGTCGCGATCAAGGATGGATTCGAAGTGAGGGATTCGAGCCGTATCGGGCTGCACGGGCCGGGTTCGCGGGGAATCCGGTTTTTTGCGCTTCTTTCGGAACTTTTTGGGGATTTTCGTGACGAGAAATGATGTGGAGAAGGGGGAGGTTTTCAGTAAATTAAGGTTTAGAAAGGGAGGCGAAGAGGTTAGTTTTAGGGTTTTAGTTAAGAAGAGGCGCCAAGCCATGAATGTAGAGTTTGGAGCGGGTCTCGAATGCTTCGTTTTTGTTTGTTTTGGGGGATATTTATAGTGTATATGGGTGATAAGTAACGTTAATCAGGCATTCGGCGCCAAAACAAAATTGATGAATAGCTAATACTCGTTGGATTTCATGGCACCGTTGGATATGCTGACTTTGACTCGCTCATAATAATTAAAAAAATAAATAAAATGAAAAGACGTTCCGACCTGCCGGAATCGAACCAGCGACCTAAGGATTACCTTCGGGTTTAAAACCCACTACAGTCCTCCGCTCTACCAACTGAGCTAAGGTCGGTTGACGTCAGATTTTATTTATTTAAATATAAAGTCGCCTCATCAGAACGCAACCGTTTGAGGGCAAATGATAGCAACTTGAGTTTGTTTTGATGTCCCTTGTTGTAGATGAATATTTGCCATCAAACTAACTAACTTATTAACTAGTATTGAATATTTACTTTTATAAATATAAAATTAATTTATATTCGATTCCGATACAGTACATTACACACTTGTCTGTAAATAGATAACAAATAAATCAAACCGAGTCTAAAAATTTAAATCCAAATAAGTTTACCAAACAAACGGTCAGGTGCATACCAAAAATAAAAATAAAAATTTAATTATTTTAACTCAATTTTATTTTATTTAAATTAATTAATTTTATCGTGGGCCCCGGAATTTCACAAATTACGCCATCCTCAACATAGTAGTTGGGGAAGGCTGGGGTTAAATATCTTCGCTCCAATTAATGTCATAACTTCGAAATGTTATTCCCCACTTTCAAGTACAAACGCATCGCCGAATAAATGCTGAGCAAAAGAATGACAAAAGACGGAAGAAAAGAATTTCTCTTCAGATGAATGACCTGGCCTACTTTTTATATGCTACAACAAGCAATCCTTATTCTGTGATCATCTTCGTAATATTAATCATTTAGAGTCGTATGGTAATTATAAATGAGACATCGCATGAAAATTTTAAATCTAATCATATACTTCTCACTTGAATGGCGATGAATTTCGGTAATTACATGGCCCCATGTACGCCTTACGGCTCCACAGGAGTTGTGGTTGGTTCCACCAAGATTCAATTGTTTTCCTCTCTGCTTTCGGCTTTCTGTTCAAAATTTCCGGCCTCCCCTTTTCAAGGTGGAGCTTCATGGTGAGTAAATAAACATCCTTTAAATGAATATTGATATCATCCGTCAAATTTCTCGAGCTTCCTTCAAGAACTCTGGATTAGCTTGCTTGTCTCTTGAAGAAAGGTTTCTGGCAGATAAGAAGTCTCTCGTCATTGTTACTCTCAATTTCGATGACTCGTGCATCCCACTTCAGTCTAGTAGTTAGAGTTCTTGCTAATTCAATAAGAGGAGCTGTGTCACGGATTATTACCCAACCCTGCAGCAAAAAATTGTCATCAGAATACAAGGAAATGATAGCCCACAGGAAGTATCACATACAGCATTTGCATTATGTCTTCTTAGCAACAATGCACAGGGTCAATAATTTAGCGCACGAACAGGGTGAAAAAATGCACGACAATCATATATATATATATATATATAAAAGACATTAAATTTGGGTACCTCTGGGCGGAGTATGCGGTCTATTTCCGAGAATATATCAAGTGTGGAGCACCTGTGCTGATGACCTGTTTCAAGTGTTAGAAGTCCTTCAGCGTGCACCAGATCATATGTTCTAGGGTAGGTGGGGAATGCTTCACACCTGAAGGGAGTAAAAATCATAAATTAATGCACATTCAAATATTTTATCATGCATTGCCTCAAATTCTTATAATTCTCAAATTAGTAAAAATTATACTTAATATTTAAATATATTTTGGTCTCTTTCTCCTCAATTGTAAAATATTATACTTCATCCTTCCCTATGGAACACAAATTAGCATATAGATCATCAATCTCTGCTATATAGATTCTCCAAATAAATAGGCATGCTATTTATTAGTGTTTGCTATTGAGAAGCCTCATCAACAAAATAAAATGGCATGAGATAGGATGAATTTCAGATTCCAGACTAAACAAGAAACCAAAACATAAATGGAATACATTAAAGGACATTTAAAAAGAAAATAGAGAAAATGGTAACTAGACTTACCAATCATGCAATACACCCACAAAGCCCCTGTCAAGAATCATCGGAAGGTAGTTGGTTCCAATTGTTGGGACCACATTCATGACCCAAACAGACTTCCCTTTCTCTAATAATGCAAAGTTGAAGCCACCAAAATGAGCATTCATGTCTAGCACATTTCTGACCATGTTATAAGGTGGTGAAGGATCCTCATCACCGGGTCTCTTTGGATGATCTGAAAATATTATTGGTGACAGAAGAGACCAATAGTTACTGATTGCTGTTTTCCAATTTTCAGTATCCTCAGTGAAATCTTCAGGATGTACACCTGTTAAAACATTAAAAATACGCATCTAACTAAATAAGGCAGAGAGCATAACGGGAAAAACATTTTTATATGATGGAACACTTTTTCATATCACGTTGTTTTAACAATCTGGAAATGCATAACAATTACCATATACAGCAAGTTCCTTCTTGTTAAAGTTAGCCCTAGAGGGCCAGGTTCTCCTCTCTCCAATAGGAATCCATCGCCGGCTTTGTACTCCTCCTATACAGGCTTGGAGAGATCGATAATATGGAGACTCAACATCTTGGCCTTTACTGCAGATGGAAGGGCCAGAACCAGGCTTCCTGGACATACAACCAGTAGGTATCAAAATATAGGACCACCAATATTCTCAGGGACTAAAGGGTCACCGTTTGGTAAAAAAGGTATGTATTCAATTCAGGGTAATTACATTTCAAAAGATTATACTGTCACGTATTAAATTAAAAACTATTATTGTTGCCTCACCTAGAACTGTAACAACTCGCTTTACTAGTCTTTTTCCATACAACAGTTTCGTCTTGCTGTGACAACAACTCCCAACAGAGTTTTTCCGCAAAATCACGAACAAAGTTCCACATTTTCTGATTCTCCTTCTTGCGAAGAAAACCCTGAGGATTGGTAAGCGGTGAAGTCCAAACAAAGTATCCACCAGGCTTCAATACTCTGTCAACCTCAATTAAGAGAATTCCGTCTGTCCCACATAGCAACAAAGAAAATAAAGATTTATTCAATTCAAGGATTTAAACAGGCAGATACAAGGGGTAAAAGCACAAATAGACATTCAGAGAACAAGAATGACATGGCCTAATTTCTTTGTGATACAATTTGACAAATGACCAACAACAATAGCTGCAAAAGACACTGAGTGAACCAAAAAGCAAAAATGTTTAGAAGCTTGTCTAACAGAGGACTGCAACATCCAGCCTCAGACTTCAAGCAATTGATTTGAATCAATTGTTAATTCAAACAAGTATACCACATGAGATAATTTATAAGCAAGGCATATATATATATATATATATATATCCTCTGTAGTAAACTCAAACATCTGTTTGTATAGCTGTGATAATACTTTTTGAGTAAATTCACCACTTAAAAAATAAAAGAACAGGATGCGTGGTCTTAATGCCACCTATTGTATAAACGAACAACAAACATCTAAATTGATAGGGGTTAACATTTTTAATAATTAATGCTCCTAGATTATATTAAGTACTATTTCCCACTAACTTTTGACATTTACCTTTTTGGTCCCAATCAATGCCACAACCTGCACAATGCAGCATGTCAAAAGAAAGTGATGGATATGGCAACTGTTTTGATGTAAAAGATCCAATCATTGCAGGAAGCCCTCTTTCAAGTGTTAGTTGAACTTGACTACCCGAGGACTCATAATTTGCAATACACATTGTTAAGATCTGTTTGGAAGAGAGATGTGCTCCAAAGCTACCGTAACCACATCCTATATCCAAGATAGTTCTTACCTGAAAATTTTAACTTCAACATTTACTCATTATAGCAAAAAATAAGTGGTCAAAAATATGATGATATCCAAATATCAGGATTGCTAATACATTGACTGAATTCAAAATATTGATTGCCTTCACTGGCACAATCACAATCTATCAACAACATGATCTGGAATATATCTACAAAATGATCTGCACATCAAAGCAGCTGAGTAAATCATTCAATGTGGTCAAAAAGACCTCTTTTTTTTTTTGGAAGCATTAACTAGGTAGGCCAAGAATGGTAAAACTTCATCTTGAGCTTTACAACGAGCATGCTACCACCCAAGCTAATATAATACAATAGGGGTGAAGTTAGAAAAATGAAACGAACAGTTTCAAATTGAAAAGGGCATATTTGCAGCAGGTTCCAACATGGAGTAAACATACTTACCCCAGCCTGTATGAAATTAGATTCATTTCTCAGCCCAATCATTTCGGCAATTTGATGCGAGTAGTCTTCAACTCCATCAAACATTAGTGAGGCTGAGCGGAAGGAAATCTGATCTTCCTCCAAGATCATCATCCTGCAACCACCTGATATTAATAAATAGACTGAAATGGACAATTCAAACTGAGAACTTGCTAATAAAATATATCATTGCTAACCTCTTGGTCAAGCTGCCAGAGGAAAGTACCTCCTGTCCGGTAATTTTAACATTTGCAACCCAGATAACATCTCTTCCAGTTGGCCACCTAAGCGGAATCCTATAATTTACGGGTGGAAGAACTAAACAATTTTGCTTCAGCTCATTTGAACGGTGTCGATCAAATGCATCACCATTAGAATAACATAAAGCAAGATTCTGCGAATCGTTGAAGCAAGGAACATAATTTTCATACTCCTGAGAACAAAATTCCATATCTTTTGACTTGGAAGAATCAAGAGAAATCTCCCCAATATCCCACAAATCTGATACAAGTTGCTCTTGAAGCCCCCTATAGCCATGATATATGTGACCTCGGGATGTGGTTGAAATTGAAATTGTCCACCAAAACGATCCAGTAAGAGCCAGAATCACAATCACAACTAAACTGAACTTCAAAAATAGCATTGTAAAGTTGTGCCGGCTTCGTGGAGTTCCACTGCTGAAAGGATCAGAAGCAAAACCATTTTCACTAACAGCATATTTGGAAGGAGAACTAATGTTATCATGGAAAAGAAATCAAAAAGGAAACCTCAGGGCTAAATAGCATTGATCAGCAGAGTGATCTTTATCCAAATCTTCCTTCTCTGTTCTATCTTTCATATCAGAATCCCATGAATCATGGCCGTTCCCAGAGATTCGCATGCCAGATACACCTCTATGGAGAGGCCTTGACATTTCTTATAATCTGGAACCCCCAGAACAAAAATTGAAGAAAACAATAGAAAAAAACTTATAAACAACAAACAAATGAAATCAATAATCTAATTACTTCAGTTTAAACAGTGAAATTCCGCATTCAAACGCGCCATATCCAGAAACATTATTCACTCAAAAATAATTCTAAAATGGTTGGATTTTTAATGCAGGAAGTAGGAACATAAGAAAATCGCTTTACAGTATGAGATCAGTCCGCAGTTTATGATATTAGATCCAATAATACAGAACTAAACAATTAACCCAGAAGAGAAAAGGTGACTGACGTTTGAAATCTATATTCAGAGAAACGGAAGTGCTCAACTAAGTCAAATACACTTCAAAACAACAAAATATTAAAAAAAAAAACAAAAAAACATACAAATGGTAGGAAACAAGTTCATCACCAGTAAAAGTCAGTTCAAATCATATCGTAATACTAAAATCTAAACCTAACCTGGATATAGAAAAGAAGACGAACTCATTTCAGATCAGTACACAGTCAACTAGAAAAGCAAAAAAGCGAGAGAAAAATTACGTATCCTTTGATAAACTGAACAAAAATATAAAGAAATCTAGCGAAAGCGAAATAGTGAAAGTATCAAATTATAGAAGGAAACAATACCTCAAGTGAAAGTAGTGAAGGAGATGATAAATAGAGAGAGAAATGGAAGCCCAGAAAATCAGCAGAATTTCATGAATGGTTCGGTAATGGGTTAGGCCACAATAACACCCTTTGGTTGTTTCTTGTTAGTTGTCGATGACTCGACCCTGTCTTGTTTAGCTCCGATCAGCCCTCTCAATACGTCGAACTTCTCCCTCTATTTAGCAAGAGAGTGAAAGAGGAGATTTTGTATCGATCCAATCACGACAAAACACGTGAAAACTGTAATCTATACGCTTTTTGGTTTTCACATCCATTAATAATTAAATTAATACAACTATAAATGAAAACACCATTAAAACCATAAACTCACTCCGCTGCTTCTTTTTAAAGTGTGCTACCCTGACTTCAATTTTCTCGGGAAAATAGTTACTACCCTCCTGAAAATTGCCAGCTTCGCTTTTTAATTATAACTCTACGAACGATGAGGATTTACTTGGCCCGTCAAACGAGTTAAATTTATAGATCTGAGGCAAACCGGGTAGGAGACACCATATTAACTTGCGTCGACATTAGCAGACAAAAATTATTCTTTATTTTAATATTCTTCATTGAAACAAAATTTATTTCATTTTCTGGGTGGCTCCTCTTATTAATTGTCGGAGGACATAAGTCACGCTCACAACCCTTGTTTCCAATTTATTTATTTATTTTTAATAATTATGGTTTTTGGGCTGTCAAATTTTGCATAATGATTTGGTTTCTTGAGGTTTAAATGAGCAAATCTGAGGACAGATTTTCAACCCCTAATTACTGACGGTAATCATTCCAAGACCAGGCTGGAGACTAACTGGGACGAAATTGCTGGAGGAGTATTTGGAGTTTAAATTTAAAAAAAAAAAAAACAGTTCTTTCAACCAGGTAAAGGTCGATGAAGGATGATTTTGCTCAGAGAATCAGAAGGGGAATCTCGGTTACACGTAGAGCAATGCTTCTGTTCTTTGCACCCATCATCTTCGCTCGCCTATCACGATAAGCTTGGAGGGCAGTTTCGTCACTGGGAATTGCGACCTGAATGACTTGGCGCGGTTTGGTTGGTTGGTAAAGGAATATATTGGATCTACACTTAAAAACAAATGTAAATAAAACCACTAAAGACGCAAGTATAAATAATAATTCATGGATAGATCGACGACGAAAGAGCGACAGAAAATAATATGAATAAATTAATTTTTTTATATATTTTTATTTAACGAGTTCACCAGCGAAGAGCATACTTATAATTTTCAACAAAAAAACCAGGGGTAGAATATGGGGCCCATTTTTCCGGTTCCTCCGTCGGTCAAGAAAATGAATGACGTGGCGGGTGCAAATGGGCTGTTTAGTTTAGGTGTGATGCAGAGGATCAGATTGCCCTTTTTTTTTTTTTTTTTTAACAAACAGGCCCCGTTTCAAGAGATTGGGATTCAGTGATGTGGGGCCGAGTCTAATGGTCACGGGGTACTTTGGGATGTGAGATTTTGTACTCTCATGGACACGGATCCTTCTGTGTACACACGTGGCGATCAACGGTACCGCGTGATTTCTAATTTTATCTTGACGTAACATTTATTTATTTATTTTTATTATTTTAGTGGGTTTTCAATTTTCAAACACCCAACCTCGATGAAATCGAACCCCATTGAGTACGCAGTAACAAAAGCTGCAATTAATTAAAATGACAAATGAAAGTAGTGAGTCGTGTATTTTGGTTGACCTCAATATTTTATTCGAACTTGGGAGTCAATCTCGCTTGAATTAATAAAATTTATAAGCAAGAGAAATTAGTAACCATACATTTTGATATGTCGTGCTGTGCAATGGCATGCAATTCTCAGTTGATTCCTCAAGAAGGGCACGCCAGGCAAACAGGCATACATTTTTCGCAAAACGCAACGTTTACCCTCCGTGCCTGGACTGTCGATTATGGTTTTCAAGCCTTTTTTTTTCCCATAACATACCTACCATATGCAGCGTTCCAAGCAGATATGAAGAAAAGCTGCCATTGTGGGGTTGCATCCTGCGTTTGCACCTCTGTCTTCTTTATCATACATAGTACACAGTTTTCAATATTCATAGTTCTATCATGAATTCCACATTCCTCTGTTGTTCTTTTTCTTATTATTTAATAATTTTTTGAACAAGAATTATCCCAAAAGAACTTATTCCGACAAATTGCACTGTGTCATGGTCACATAATAATAATATCTTTAATGTACTCTATTATAGTAAATATATTGTGTACGTTTAACAAGACATGATAATACTAAGTAATTAAATAGTTGTATAATAATACAATAAAATTAGTATTAAACTATAATTATAATCTTATTTTTTGTTTTAAAAAAATAATAATAAATAGTTAATTATTATTGGTTAATACTCCATTTCCAGCTCACTACTGACTCACAGGACCCTGGAATTTTCTATTTAATAATGAGAGTATGGAATTTTCTATGCGCACTCACACACAACTTCACGTTCCCCGTCTACCAAACACAAGGTGGATCTTGACCCTCCCTCTTGACTCCAGTACAATACTATAATTAATTGAATCATTATAAAATAAAATATAAAAGAAAATAAATTAGTTTTATGAAATGGATCTAAAGATGGGCTTCTGTCCTTCTGTGCCTAGCTCACGTGAGGTCGGCATGTTTACCATCTTACTAACGCCCCAACTATTTGACCTGGACAATGTAGTCCATTTCTACTCCAGTCCAAACTTAAATTAATTCCACTAAGCACGCAATTTGCGCGTAATTATTGACTAGAATAAGGAAAAATTCAATTGTCGGCACCGTGATCGTCTAGAACCAGGACCACGTCGGACCTCCTCCTTCGGCTAATCACATGCAACATTGGTCTTCAGTCCACCGACCCAAAGTCGATTTACAAGCAAGCTTTGGCTGCGAAAAATGAAGATCTAATCCCCGTCACCCCGCCCCCTTTTTTTGTAAAGCAGAAACTACAAACAACAGACGAAACGTTCCGTGCAACTATGATGATCATTTAAGAATCGTTGAAGAGGCTTTTACGACATGTCGTATGTTTCGGGCCTTGGGGACTACCTGGAATGCACTAGCGACAGGAGTCACACAGCTGACTTTTAGCAACATATTTTTTCGATATTTGCAATTGATTAGTGTAATAATCTTGTTATTAATAGGTGGGTAATAAAAGCCGAGCACCCTCCTTTAAATGGCCATAAAGAAAAAGTAAGGAAAATTTTTTAAATTAGTT
The DNA here is from genome assembly GCA_032401905.1 of Swietenia macrophylla. NCBI lineage: Eukaryota > Viridiplantae > Streptophyta > Magnoliopsida > Sapindales > Meliaceae > Swietenia > Swietenia macrophylla. The sequence continues at coordinate 4,275,339 of CP135580.1, read as the reverse complement.
ACATTCATAATTTATTTAAAAAAAAATTAACTATATTAATAATTTATTAATTAAATAAATAAAAAATATATAATTAAATAACAATATTTTTATAATTAAAATACAATAAAAATATTTTTTTCTCTTTTATTTTATTTTTAAATTTTTGATCACACTTATCAAGGTAACCTAAAGTAAAAATGATGTAAATAAAAGTGGAGACAGCGCCATCAAAAGTAGAAAAGTCCACATTTTTGGTAAATTAACTTTCCGTTAAATATGGATTAGATTGGTTTGGTAAAATAAATTATGAATTAGATTGGAAAATTTCCCAAGAAGGAATTTAATTAGGAGATTAGTAGGAAAGAGTGGGTCAATGAATCATGGCTTATCCGAATTTTGATTGCGTACAAGACTGCATTCTGTTTCGCGCAACTGTACAGCAAAATGCTATGCGGGAAAATTCTACTTGTTTTAGAAATTAAACGGGAAAGCTTGCCATCCCAGTGTTTTTCTCTCCACCCTGCCTGATACGACAAGTAATATGTTTCAAGAGAACCATTGATTTATTTTGGATAACTGGCCCAGTGATGGGGAATTGATGCATGCCCATCACGATCCATGATTGATTATCACCTGTTAAACGATTTAAAATGAAAGAGAAATTGTTACATCACCAATGACATATGCTGATGAAAGAGTAACATGGCAACATGGCATGTGCCGCATGTAAGGCATGGCCGCATTAACCAGAATTGGTGTCTGGTGCGTGGGCGTTGGCACTTGTGTTCGTAATTATTATTTTACAGACACAAGATGTTTCAGATGAAAATTACTGACAGTCGCAGAGAAGAGAGAAGACAGAAGAAGAAGAAGATGCTGGCCGAGGTCATCCTCAAAACAGAAACAATTCATGCCCATGGGGCTAAGGAGGCCAATCATTAGAAATTGAAATGAAAGGCATCAATAATTACATTGCTAATCAAAATTTAAGTATGTTACGACTTTGCAAAGGTGGTCCCACTGAAACTGAATACAATATGGAAGAAAATGAGAGAGTAAGGAAGCCCACCACCCACAGAACCTTGGTGGAAGCATGGTGATTGTCTGGCTGATAAACCTAACTATGACGTTAGTGGTCACAAACAAGACTAAGCAACATGCAGCTAAGAACGAAAGCAAGATCACAGAGACAGAGTGTTTGTTGAGAATAGTTCACTAAGCAGCCAAGCTAGCTGAACAATTATTGCACAAATTGCTTCTATAACATGTCAAGATTAAGCCCCACATCCACCCAAAAGAGCCTCAAGATTGCACATTGCACGTGGTACGTTGAAAATGTGGTCACTTATCTTTTCTATATGTAGTGAGTAAGCAGAGCAATTGTGTCCATTCATCGCTCTCATTCTCAAACAATATTAATTATCAAGTAATGTAATATATGTTGTGGCATCCTTGTGACGTTTCCACGTCATCTGGCTACCTAATTCTCTTGATTGCTTCTGCTCCGCAATACAGGACATGAATTAAGAAGTATACGATTGATGGCAGTAGCAGATGACTGCTATGCACGAAATATCATGAACGGACGTGTGAGGGTCCCTGAACGTAGATGCACGAAATATCATACGATTGAAAAGTACTCTTTTCTACGGTCGTACTGTTTACTTTACTCCCTTGAGCTGCCAAATTTTAGTTTTAGGTCCACCCTCATGTTTAATGCATGGGAAGGGAATGAAGAAGCACATTGGCGTTACCAATTACTTTAAGAAAAAACAGTTAAATTATATATTGCCTCAGAAACTTGTGCTGCAAATCAGCATTGGTCGATAGCTCCACTCAACCAACTCTAATTGTTCTTCTGGCAGTGGATAGCACTAGCACAATTGTCTTTCCATGGTCCAACCAGGGCTAGCAATTTCCCACCATTTTCTCAATACTAAATGAAAAAAATATTTTAACAGTTAGCATCAGCTGAGTTGTTCTATCTTATGCCAATTATTCAGGGTGCCACATGGATACGCTCAATAATCTCCTCTATTAATAGCTCACGAATGAATGATCAATAAGAATACTACTGCTTGTTAAAAGAATGAAGCAAGAGAATCATAATCTTTGAAAAATCATTGAAGTATAACAACTACCAAAGCTAACATCATCAATAAGAAAGATGAAGACAAAAAAATTCAACGGAGGACCACTAAATTTATGATGTTGATTATTAGCAACCAGAAAATTTCTACAGAATGGATGTGGGCTTTTCCTGTACATCTCCGAAACTTTGGGTATTAGCATAAACTCCAAAGAAAAGTAAATGGGGAAAAGAAGGAATAATTTTGCATAAAAAAGAAGAAAGTTACTTAAAGCTTGTTAGCATCCTGTGAAGTACTACGTCTGATAGAAAAGTATTACAGAAGAAATTAATTAAAAAAAACATTGTGGGGTGAGAGAGGCTCGAACTCTCGACCTCAGGATAACTCAGAAGCTATGAGACCTACGCGCTAGCCAACTGCGCCACCACCCCTATTCCTTATACAGCAAAAAAAATTAATTAATATATTTTCTTCAACTAAGCAAAGCAATTTTTTGTGCAAAAATATTTTCAAATATTATAAAATTGTTAGAGCTGATGTTGCTTTCAGAAGGGCAGAATCGAAGTACAGTGTCGAACAAGTAGGTGTAAGTGTTGAGATTTTAACTTTTACAATTCCAAGTAATTTTTCATTTGTCATTTATTAATTAGTTAGGTAATAAATTTTTATAATTTTTAAAATAACTTATTATTCCAATTTACTAGAATGCTACAATACTTGAGATGAAAAATATGGAATATGACATAATTACTCGTCCTAACGAGATATGTCTTAAATTTATAATGCATTTCAATTTTTAAAGAAATTGAAATCAATTTTTAGTAATAAAATTTTATTTTTATATATAAAAATATTAGCTTTGATATAGATTTAATTTGGGATTTTTGTATTTCTATTGTACTTTAAAAATATAATAGCTTTATATATAAAAAAATTTAAAATTTAATGTGTTGATTGACTTATTAAACTACGTAAACGAATTTAACATATATTTGTATTTTTACGATTTCCATGCGACTGGGAAAGAACTGAGCTACTAGCTTTTGATTTTAAATAAATCAAGTCAGTGTTATATGAAAAGTTTGGTGCTAACTTTAAGCCTAAGTCAGGCTCGAGCAAAGCTATGTCCAAAAATTGGGTGTCAGCTTTGCTCTCAAGTCATGCCAAAGTCAACGGTCACTTGAATTTTGCGTCATTCGAGTGCCCAAATCATGCCTAAGTGTTTGTCGAAAATATAAAATATCTTTGACATTTTAGAATTTTCAGTGTATAAAATTTTAAAATTTTTAAAAAATTTTTTAAAGAGAATAATCCTTTAAATTTTTTTGAGAGTTTTATTGTTATTTTTTCTTAGAAAAAATACAAACTTTATTCTTGTAAATAAAATTTACCTTAGTATTTTTTTTAAAAAAAAATTTATAATTTTTTTTAAATAAATCTAACTGAAAAACTTTTAGAATTCTAAGTAGCATTGGTAATTGAAATTCCATTCAATAAAACATGTTATTTGTGAATTCTATAAGTTAGAAAGTTTTAAAATTCTGAATAATAGAATTGTTAGAATAAGTTGTTTTGGACTAAATTCAAGATTTTTTATAATTAAAATTATAAGTTATAAGTATTTTTTTTATAATGAAAATTTGAAATGACTCTTGTAATAGTCTAGATAGTTTTAATTCTGTAAAGAGTTTTTTATAAAATTTTTCTTGAATATCATATTTAAATATCCTTATTTTTTATTAGTTTTAATTGTATGAGTTGAAATTTTTTGTAGTAGATCTCAAGTGATATTTTGAGATTTATTGAAATTGTTAGATTTAGGCATAATAGAATTTAATATATTTGAATTTGTTAGTTAGAGGTTTAAGCTTTTACAGAATTATACTTTTCACACCCTCTCGGGTGTTGTTAGAGTTTAAACGTAAGAATTTGAAATAACAAAAAAAAAATACTAAATTTTAGTTCTATCAAATGTCCATGCAATGGAAATAAGAAAATAAACGTTGATTGATAGAGTATTCCATTTTTATTTAAATGTCTTCTTCAAGAGCAAGAGAAAAAGGCTAATTTAAAATATTATACATACAAGAAGTTGTTTATAATAAAAGCAAGCACGATTTGTGAAGAATTTTTCATTTTATATTTTCCAATTTACAATAGAATTTTATATTTTGTGAAAATTATTTATTTATTTTTATTAATATTTGATATTTAATAATTTTATTCTACAATAATTATAACTTCAAAATCCATCTCCTTAAATACATCGTATCTCAAGTAAAAATACAAATGAAGTTTTTTTTGTAATTGTATTTGACTTCTTTACAATCCTTAGTTCCTTTAATTTCCACCTCTAATAGCAACTATTTTATTTGATAAATTAACTAATGGGGACAAAACTATGAATTTTTAATCATGTCTGTCACCTTCATGAGTGCTCGCATCTTCCCCTCAATCCTTTTCAAAATCTAAATTTTTATTTTAACTTGCTAATTGGACTAGACTGGCCAATTAGCTTTTAATAATTTAAAGCCCGAATAATCGGTCCATTAACTTTTAATAATTTATGGTCCGAAAAATCGGAAAAACTTAATTGGGGTGAGAGAGGCTCAAACTCTTACCCTCAGGATGACTCAGAAGCTATGAGTTAATTTCTTAAAATTGCTCTATTATATTTTTCTCTAAATAAATATGATCAGATTATGAAAGATGCATTTGGAATAATTTTTATTATAAATTTTAAAAAATTACTAATTTTATTTCTTATTATTAGTGTGCTGTGCACGCGACTATTTTTACCATCACATTCTAAAATAATAATAATAATAATTTAACACAGTGTTCTACAAACCCATGTTAATTTTTTTTTAGATACTTTTGTGGTAAATAATTATGAATTTATATTTCTTTGATTGATACTATAATTTACTCTTTAAAGAATGAGCTTTCATTAGCTATTAATCCATGGGATGAAAGTTTGAATTAAAATTTTTAAGTTCTGTTTAGAATTGTGATACTTTTACTATACTTATAGATAGAATATTTAATCAATTATTAATTTTTAGTAAAAAATAGTTATTTTATTTATAATTAATATCAAGTAATTTTATGTTCAATTCCAGAAAAAGCCTGATCTTGAGGCTTACAAGCAAAGCAGGCCATGACAAGGTAATTGCCCAACGAGAGATCCATAATTGGAGCGCCGAGGCCCCTTGTATTTCAGTTCGGACATGTTTATTTGACTGGCCCACTAGCTGTTTTTACACTTCTCATGCCCAGAAATGAACATACAATTTGGAATTAGGATTAATTGCTCTCTTCCCTTGCATATATATGCTAATTACATCTCAAGTGATCTTAAGTCTAATTTCTCTGTACCTTGGATTTTCAGTCTGTCTTCGCAATGTATACAGTACATATAAAAATTGGCATTCACACATCTAGTAGACAGACCAACGAGGTTAATGACTTATTTTAATTTAGTGTCACATGTTGGGCCCCGAATTGTCGCAATGATCAAATTAACTAAGGCAAATAAATGAGTTTTGTGACAGTTAGAGCAACATAATCTCGGCTTGAATTAACACATTCAGCTCCTGTAACGTAATATCAGTGATTGATATCGTATAGGACCAGATCTCAGCAAAAACTATGTATATGAAATGTGGAGCAGACAGACGTGACTTAAAACCGGGCCTTTATTTTTCTACATTAGATGTGTCTACTTTAAGAAACAAATTTCCAGCAGGTAGGTCCCCTTCCATGTGTTTTTTTTTTCTTTCTATTATTAACCATAAATTCCCATCAATAAGCAGTCACTAGAATCAGATGTCGTAGTTTCTCTAAGTATGTGGAAGCCAACCTCATCGGACAGACAGTTAAAAGGGGCCTTAAATTTCTTACCGGTTCATTGAACATGTTGCTTGGTAACTTACTTGTAATCCTTGTATTATACAGCATTCCAACAACTAGCATAAAGTTTTCAATGATTTAATATTAGTTACTATAAACAATGGGTAAAAGATCCTGAAATTATTAAGAACTGGTATATCATAATATCCATACTAATTTCTGCAGTAATCCACATGGGGTTAGAAAAGATACACAAAGATACCCTGGGAAAGTGAGAGAGATTATAGTTAGCCTTTAAATGATATCACGCACACAATGGCTGACATTGCCTCACAACTCAAAAGCAAGATTTGGTATTGGAGCATGAGAATCGCAGCATGGCTACCACAAGCGGAAGACTTTTGAGGAGGAATTTTTTTTCTGCCTCAGAGGCGCAACTTGAAGGACATTGCGTGCACAGAAATTTCAGCTTTAAATAGCCATTGATTGGCGGGTGTTGGTTGATGAAGTTATTGGTTGGGTCACGCCATGTCATTACTATCTCTATTCTCCAACAAAGAGAAACGAGTCACATCTTTCTCTCTCTCTCTCTCTACCAAATCCAAGGTGTAAAAGAAAGTCGATGAATTCCAGCTCAATGTTCCCTTCTCCATTCGGCCCCACGTGTAGAGGACTGCCAGTTCATTGAGTTGTACAGTACTCACAATCCTAGAGCATTTTCTAGCTGTCTCCTCGTCCCTAACGTTGGCAACAAGCTAAATTATCGCTCTCTCTCTCTCGTTGTTTTTGTGTGTGTGCTTGATCTTGATATATATTAGTAATCAGGAATTTGTGGGGAGAATCCATTAAAGTCACAATAATGGAGTACCGCGTAATAGTCTTTCCACATAATGGTCTTCCATTAACGTACAGAAAACGATGCAGTATTAGCTAGCTTTCCAAAAACTTTTTGTTTAATATAATAAAGTTGACTAGGAAATGATCAGAAGGTGAGGGTTTTAATTTTGTTTCAATTTCTATGTGGTTTCAAGTTTTGTTTTAACCACAGCCGCCCATGGCTTTTTTTGCACATGATTTTCTGTCCACTTTGATTGTTAGCATTTTCGGGGATTAAAATATTAATACCGGATTGGTTTTGTGACTTGATCCCAACTGTTTTATTCGTTTCTTTGTTGTTTGGAAGTTGGCTTTTTTAACAGCTCATGATTAGAGAGGGGGTTGGGAACATGGGTTCATGTGGGAATATTTTATCAGATAACAACATTATGGATGCAACAATCTGCTTCAATATGTCCATCTACCCACATAAAAACAAAGACCTTATGGTAAATTATGAGAGAAAACATCAATGTCTGTTGCGTAAATTGATTAGCTGTTCTCTTAACAGTAACTGCTGTAGTAAGTCATTAAAGTTAAAAATCACCTAAAACATTATGACTGATTCGCTCTAATAATCCAGCATAATGCATACCACGAATCACATTGAACAAATATTTTATGTTGTGGATTAATGCAAAATCGAAAGTATCAATTTTGATAATGATCACAGGGTCCACGTTGATTGTTACATGACCCTGCAAACTGCAATGGTGTAAATGTTGATGTTTGTCTGTGCATATTATGTATTAAAAAAAAGAACAAACGCACAGACACAGCTAGATAATTCTTAAAGAACAAAGATTTAGAAGAGGCAAAACACAAAAGAAAACATTTAGAATAGCACAAAACAACCAACTGAAGAGAATATGTACGAGACTATTGATTGGAAGGTTGGAGGCTATATTAATGCATGACAGAGAGGGAAAGACAGTTCAAATCTGTGTATGTATGTATAGTTGCGCAGCTGTCATCCGATATTGCCGATTACCTAGCTACCCCTTTTTTTCTCTACAGACAGCAAATTAGCGTTTGCAGCTGTCAGGTCTCTCTCTCTCTCTCTCTCTTTCTCTCTCTTACTTAACCAACCAAATTAGTTCTCCGACAACCCATCAAATTATTACAACAGCTACATCAACAACAAAATAAACTAACTTCCATCATCTGTTTCTCTGTCCAGCTTCAATGATTCCGTTGTGGTAGTAAAACAGGGATGGAGATAGAGACGCAAACGAACCTGAAAGCAACGAAAATGAGATGGAACGAGAAGATATACAGCTTAGTGATCATCTATTCTAGTTAACTTTATAACTAATATACCAAAAGTTCATGCATATAGAGGAAGATCAAGAGGATATTCTCATTTGAATAACATAGACGCACGCCATGGCTGCTTATCCACATTATAGATCACAGTTTGGTGACACAACGTTAACAAAAATTTTTGTTGGGGGATTAGCATGGGAGACGCCTACGGAAGAAATGCGTAGATATTTCGAGCAGTTTGGAGAGATTCTTGAAGCTGTTATCATTAACGACAAGAACACAGGAAAATCTAAAGGATACGGATTTGTGAGTCAATAATATATACGTAATTTTTCATTTCTTTTACTTGCTGTTGCCTTTTCTTGTATATGTAAGTGTTGTTTTATCTCTTTTTCTTTCATTTCTAGGTGACTTTTCGTGATCCGGAATCAGCCAGGCGAGCTTGTGAGAATGCGAATCCAGTTATCGATGGAAGACGAGCAAACTGTAACATTGCTTCTCTCGGACGGCCTAGACCTTCGCCGCCCCGAGGTTCGTGCATGCTTCGATCGTTGATTTGTTGTATAAGATAATACATTTGAGAATATGATGAATTCAAGCTATTCACTACACACACATGATCTTGGATAAAAGCGTTGATGATAGAAAATTATGATCATAACTCTAAATTATTTGGATATGTGGTGATGATACAGGAAGAAATCAAGGTGGCAACCCTTATCATCATCAGGGAGGTGCACCGTCGTATGGTGGAGTTGGAGCACCATTGGCTCCGACTCCGCCGCCACTTGTCATTTATCCACCTTATGGGTGAGTTTTGCCTTTCGTTCTACTATTAGTGTTAGTAATTGTTCATGCTGTTTCTAGTAAATGGTCCATACCTTGAAAATTCAACATATAGTTAAATCTTTCATAATTTTTTTTTTCAGTACATTTGTTCGTAGCTTATTAATAATAAATTCATGTAGTTGACTTAGTAATGGACAGAATGGCAAACTGGCTATTGCTCTCATAATTAATCAATTAATTCCTCTAAACACACATTTAATCTGTTTTCGAAAAACAATAATTTTGGGAAAACCGACCCACCAAAAAATTAGTTTTAATACTAATAAATGAATAACACGTCAAGTGTTATATTAATTTATATATGTATGCAAATGACAACAATAAACAATAAGTGACCCACTTGATTTAATCGAAGCATGGGTCTTTTAAAGCAGACTAGAGAAATCATATAAAATTAGAGAATAATTTGACACTAATGTCAACTTAGAGTTGATTATTAAAACCTGATTCCTGTAATGGGAATTTGAGTATTAATATTGCCTTTAATCACTTAGTTTTTTTTTTATTAACTTGTATTTTTATGGATTTTTTACTTTATTTACGATATTTTATTCCATTAAAAATATCAATTTTTATATTTTATTATTTAATGTAGTATGTATGTATAAACATATATATGATATTGTCGAGAAAAATGATAGTGACATTGGCGGATATATATATATAAGCTGAGCTGAGGAATTTAAGGGAAGTCGTGGGCAATAACTTTAGTAAATGGAATTTTATGTAAGAAGAATCAGACCATATAAAATGTCCATCTCTGTACTAAAGTGTCTGTGCCTTAAAATTAATTTTAGTACCTACCATAACCAGCAAAATCTATCGTGGTAGGACCCTATAAATGTGTTGCAGTAATTTCATCATGCCATCTTATTTACTTACCTCGAAAACCATGCATGGTAATTTCATCAATTAATTTTCAGAAAATTAACAATTAAAAAAATAGTTTAATATCTTATTTTATTATACCCCGAGTTCATTGATTTTCTTCTATCTTAATTTTCAGGTACCCAACTTACACTCCAGATTATGGTTACCACCAAGTAAGTACACCTACCAGGCTCTCTCAATCTTTTAAGAGTAATTTTTTGTTATTTAATTGGTGAACAATACATCATTATGAGATTAAAATTAAATGATAATGGGGACGCACATGCAATGCAGGCTGTCTATAACCCACAAGTTCAACATCCACAATATTATCATCAAATGTACGGACCAGTAACATCTACAGCAGTAGGCATGGGCTCACCATATTACTATGGCTATTCATTGCAATCTCCAAGGGGAACATTTTCTGCACAACGCATGCCAGCAGCACCGGGACCTTCTTATCTTTACTATCATACACACATGCCCGAAGGAACTTCCTTTCATTCAGCTCCCTCAACCCTCCAGCTTCCCAGCGGGCATTCCTTTCCCTTTTCTTCTGGTAAATCATCTTCATATTTTATCGTATAATAAGTAATTGCATGATCGTTCAAAAATTAATATCCCTTATTAGAATAGATTTGATAATAGCTATTTTGGTTGAAATTGGGAATGCTACCTTCTATGTTGCTAGAACCACGTATATTTGTTGCAGGCTGACAAATGGAAATGTATATATTAGCTAAGGTTAGAGGGGGCCACAGGGGGCACGTGAATGAGCTGTCTGTTATTGGGCACGACCTGGATGATGGGTCAGTGGAAATTCATGACAGAAGAGCATATATAGCGTAAATTAATGTGACTGCATGTGGTTCCAGTGTCGAGATGATGCTTCATTTCTGAAATAAGGTCGCTCAAAGGCCCACTCCGCATGTTTTGCACTGCCATTGCCATTACTTTTCAAATCAATAATATATAGAAATTGAACATATATTGATAATTAAGAACAACAACAACCACATATATGGTCGTTATTTCTAATTTATAATATTGATCGTTGATTCATAAAATAATTTTATGGTATATCAAATGATTCAAGACTCATGGGTAACCTACTGTCATAAGTCAATACACGCTCACCTTGAAAGTGATGGTACCAAACATATAATCAAACATTTGTCTTTCTCTTTGGACTGAGACAAATCATCAAACTTGAAAATAATGCACTTTAATTTCTATCCAATTAATTTATGGCTGTAGTTGAGCTGTCCTTTAGGCTGTACACTTCAACTTTTTGATCTTTTAAGGCGGTCAAAAAACTAATCCTAACTGCTATGCAATTATGGAATTAGAAGTTCTGCATAGGTATATATATAATATTTGTGATCAATTTCTGACTTCTGGTTGATGATCTAAGTGTTATAAGTGCTAGATAGAAATTTGTAAAATTACAAAGTGTGTTGAAAATTCATGTATGCTTGAAGCTAGATGATCATAATACTATCCCTATACTTTCAGCACCTACTTGGTTGTTTGATTTGTTGATTATGTGAACATGCTCCTTAGAGTTCATGACTCTCATTTTTTGTTCCAGATTCACAAACTCCTCAGTGTACCTCTGCTGAAACAGAAGCTCGAGTCGTTACAACAGAAAGTCCAAATGCCTAAGAGATCAACAACTGATCATGGTTACTATACATACTTGGCCCGGCAAAAAAGTTTGAATTGTATAATCTTGCATGTTTTTTATGCCCTTCTTATTACCCCTACACTCAGTCATTAATATATTCTTTCAGTTCAAAGCTGTAGCATTAGGTGAGTACAGTATGATCAAGATGTCACTTGTGCTCTCCACAGCTACTGCAGGAAACGATGGACTAATCAGCAACCTTATGCAGAATTTTCATTTTTCCGAAAATTCGCAAAACATTATTGTTTCATTATTCTTCAATTTAATTTGAGTTCTTCATTCTCTAAGTGTAAGAATTTAACTTCTTTTAGAGAATTTGTATGAACTTTGAACAAAAGTTAGGAACAACATTTCCCTTAATAAGAAATTTTGATAAGTTATGCAAGCTAATTCAGAATTATTTATTATTTTATATTCCTTCAGTGGGAATCCATACATATATATAAAAATAAAAGAGCATGATTGAGGAAAATGAATTCTTGTCAATGGAAACTATGTAAATCTATATGCTATAAAGCGAGTATCAGTGCTGTTGTGACCTTGTTATGCCTACAATACTGCAATGCAGTGTATTGAAAATCAACACAAAGACGCTGTATAAAGTTTCTTATTATCCAATTACAACTACATGGTAGTGTAATTTATACCACCATTATGTCGGTTCTAATTGGTTTAACTGACAAAATTTTAGACAAAATTGAATTTCAAACTTTTCTCTTCAAATTGAAGAGGGTTGTATTTATATTGATGTAATATTAAAGATTTTAAAAGAAAAAGTAACTTGTCAACAACGTTCAGTAGTCATCAACTAAGAGAATGCTTCTTTCTTTTAGTAGATATTGATATTAGTGATTAGATAAATCTATTAAAGGGAGCTTCGTTGTATATTTAGGATGTAGAAATGCAATATGTTCAAGTACTTAGCTTAACTGAATGGATATAAATGAAAGGTCCTCGTCGCAATCCATTGCTAGCAATTGATTATATTACTCCTGCAAACGCAATCTCTTCTTTCTCTGCGTGTCTGCTATTGAATCTAATGTCAACGGACTTAACCGGTGTATATAATGCATTGCCATAGATTTTCAACCTTCTGTAAGGCAACTCCTGCCCAAGTCAGAAGCCATGGGCCACAGAATTTAAGGTATTTCCTTTCCATTCCTAAAGCGGATAAACAGATCAGACAGGAGAGATTTATGAGCCCATTGTCAAAGGTTGTTTTCATTCAACAACAACATTCTCCAGCCAAACTACATCTACTCTTATTTTCTCCCAAGTTTCTTCTGTTACCATTAATTTCATTCTTGTGATCAATGTCCTATAATATAATCCTTACTAAAATCTCATGTTAAAAACCCCTTGTTGAATCCAGAAGGCTCTCATTCTTCTCTCCACTATTCCCGTGTGTCATGGAGCCTTCAGAAATTTCATGCAATCAGTCCAGTCCGTTTGCCGTGTCTTCTAGAAATCACACAGATATGGAGCCACTTGATCTCTTTCCAAGTGGAACGCAAAATTCTGACGAGCCTCTGTCGTCGCTAAGCTGCTTACATGGCTCGATGGAAGCACGGTTGAATGAAAACCCTAAAGTATACAATGAAGAAAAAGAGGATGTCACTGTGGCCTTACACATTGGACTTCCTAATTCCCATAGTTCTAAGAATCCAAATGCAAACGCAGCAGCAGCTAAACAATACTGGATACCAACTCCTGAACAAATACACATTGGCTTCACCCATTTTTCCTGCCATGTCTGCTTCAAAACCTTCAACCGCTATAACAATCTTCAGGTGCATATGCATGCAATCACTACAAAAGTTTTTGTTTGCGATTATATATTATGACTATCATTTCTAACATGTATTCTTGCTGCCATATTACTGAGATTTCTTCGGCAGATGCACATGTGGGGTCATGGATCCCAGTATCGCAAGGGACCTGAATCGCTGAAGGGAACGCAGCCACGAGGAATATTAGGAATTCCATGCTACTGCTGCGCAGAAGGATGCAAGAACAACATAGACCACCCAAAGGCAAAGCCACTAAAAGATTTTCGCACATTACAAACACATTATAAAAGGAAGCATGGGCTAAAACCTTTTATGTGTCGCAAGTGCGGCAAATTATTGGCTGTTAAAGGTGACTGGCGAACTCACGAAAAAAATTGTGGCAAGCGTTGGCTTTGTGTTTGTGGATCTGACTTCAAACATAAGAGATCACTCAAAGACCACATTAAAGCTTTTGGCTCTGGCCATGGCCCTTTTCCTCCTCCTTTTGATGGCGTTGAGGTACTTGAGGATGCTTCATCTTCCCTACTTGTGTAGCATTTCTTCGGACCACTAGAACGAGAAATTTGTCCTTCTATGAATGATTAAGAATTTATATTTCGTGTGGGAGGCAAGTAAACATCGAAATAAATGTGGGAATGACGTTTGTGCAATTACTTTGATTTCTTGCTTGCTGATTTGGTTGCAGATCAGGAGCAAAACATTTTGCTTCAAGCTTTAATATATATCTGAAATTAGTTATTCTCTAATTTATTTAACCAATTAATTTGCTAACTTGTTAAAAGTAATATCATTTTGTGTTCAAACTCGTAGCGCGGATACCTAATTCTAGATAAACTGAACTCAGAGGACTGCCACACCCCGTGGAGTTCATTGATATTTAGCTAACAGTTTAGGAGTCATATATAGTAGCCAACTCTACAGAGCTGAGAAGAAGATCAGTTCACCTACAACTACAATTCATTGCGAAAAAGTGCTTATTAGAGTTTAATTGCATTAGTTTGTCCACAGCATAGATGTAATAGACAATGATGATATCTTCTTCCTTTTCTGTCAGATTGGGAAATGAATTCATAAACCTTAATAGGTTTCCTTAACTTCATTTGATGACCGCTCCTTATATGTAACCTAGTTTTCAAAAAGAAACTCGCACACTTAATTTTTACCTCTTGATTATATGTGTGACCACTCATAACTTCTGGTTGTCTCTTTTACTACCATTAGTTTGTTCAAAGAAATGTAGCCGCAGCTGAAGTCTGTGGAGGAAGTCGATACATTTCAAATGCAAGTTCTCTAAAGAAAAACGCATATGAAAATTATTAGAGGATTGCCACAACAAATTTTTTTGTCAAAATATTTCGTCTTTAGTGTGTGTTAGCGGTGCTTCGATTTAAGATTTCGAAGTTGAAACATCAAAATTATATTCTTACAAGTGACAATAAGATAAAGTTAGAGAAGCTTTGATATGTTTTTGAAAAATAAGCAAACTATCAGAATTTAGAAGGAGAATGAGGGGTGGAATTTTAGTAATTTTCGCTAAATTAGATACATATCAAAGAAATGATATACCAGCCAATAGATAAGTATTCGTATATTCGATCTTGTATTATCAAAAGGTAATCTAAAGGCTTTGTTATGAAAAAGAGATATGGTAAACCTATTCCAATCATTGTTACAAAATTTTTCAAACCCAAATTAGAAATTTTTGTATAACAGTGATTCTATTAATTTCAAAAATAATTTCATTTCGAATATCATTAATTTAGTATTTAGTTAATTTATGAGAAAATTTATTAATTTATTGTAACGATTTTGCTTATTTATGTAGGTTTTGGGAAAAAATGTCATAAAATTTACCACTAAACAGAGAGCCAAGTATCTAAGCATCTCAAAATTCTATCCAAAAATGCATTCCAAATGGCATGAATGTATCATGTGGATGGTTGAAATTTATAATAAATTCTTTTAAAAATTATAAAAATAAATTATCTAATAAATTGATGTCACCTCACTTTTGTTATGTCATTTAAGATTTATTTTTATGATAAAATTTTAAGATGCTAAAAATATTTGGAACATATATATAGGGCGGGATTTCCTTACCTTAATTTTTGACTTAAAATAATCACATCAACTTTTAATTATTTACCCATGTGAATTCAATGTTCTAAATATAAAATCAAAAAATAATATTTAATGCAATCAAATAAATCAATATTTTTATTTATCATGAGATTTATATGTGACCAATAGTGTATATACAAGAGGACATGTTTAATCGCGCCTCTTCTTTTTTTTTTTTTAAATGTAAGTTTACGCATAAAATCCTAGTAGTTGATTTCTAATGTTTAATTGGCTAAGATTAGTGACTTTACAATCTCTTATCTTCCTCTTTAAGATAAAAGTCAATGTGGGTCTTAATATTCATTAATATTAAAATCCATTCTCTCTCTTGTTTATTCTCGATAAATATTTTATTTTTTAATATTTTTTATTTTATAAATTATATATTTACATTATATTATAATAATTTAAAATATATTGCTCTCTATTAATTTTATTGCAATTTACTCTCATCTCATTAGTCTGACTTTAGACAGAGCAAACAACAACTTCTAGAGAAGTTTAGTGGACAATGATTTGCTGCTGAATGGTAGAAATATGATGAAGCTCAGTCATCAAGGTAGACAAAGATGCATTAAGGGGACATAGTTTAGTAGACAAATATGTGACCATAAACACTAATGAATCTAATGTTGCTAAAAAGATAGATGATGCTAAGGAAGAAGAAGAGAAGAAACAGAAAAAGATAGAGGAATAGATGAACTCGGTGTAGAAATAGATGAACCAGCAAAAGCAAAAGGTAGTACTGGTCGATGAGTTTGACTTAATGATAGAGTAAGAGTGAAGATAAGACGACAAAGAGTCAAGAGGTCAGTAACCAGCGATAGAAGGACAAAACTAATTCCTAGTAGAATGCGGGTAATGATACTATCATACGGAAACCAGATAAACCCATAAAATGCTTGGATAATAATATGATAGATGTGATAAGGAAGATCTATAGAAAATTCCTCAAGAAGAGCATAGAGAAATCCAACTCAAGCCAGAAGAACGCTTGACAAGTGCCTAGTCGGGTACAAGTTAGTACACATAATCTTGTTGAGAATCACTATGTCCAACAGGAACTTCGATATGCTCAAAGTTTGACCATCATAGTGCTGAGGTCGACCAAAGAGTGTCGTAGCCATGTCAACTAAGGCTGACTAATCAATTCTCAAAATGAATACTGCGAGCGAGATATCCTAAGAATGCTGAGTTGAGAAGCTACGACATCAGGCATCTATAGTATAATGCATTGCAAAGATATATAGAAAAGGTAGTACTACCCAACTCCAAATCATAGATGTAAAAGTAGAACTCCCGAATGATTACTTCAGAGGGTTGATAAACCCTTTGAACATCAGTCCTCACTAACAAGGCTCGAGCAAAAATAGTACCCTAGAAAACTCTATACCAGAGGGAAGATCTACTTGTTGCTTAAGTAGAATTGTGACAAAGGAGAAACGCATGCGGTAGAATTCTGTAACATGTGTATCGAGAAACCTAAAAGACTCATCGGTTTGATGCTGACACTTACGTGAAGTTACAGATTTCTTAAGCATTTGCAAGAAACATACAAGGCACACAAAATGTGGTAGAACGGTTAAGATCTAATATAATATATCTACATCTGATATGCTAACTAACTATGTCCTTTAGCTGACTACATTAAAACATAATTAAAACTAGCACCAAGGCATGTAGAAAACTTAAAAAATGAAATAAATAAAGATATGCAAAAATAACTTGTATGAAAAGTAATGGCAAAACTATTAAGTATGAAAATATTTTGCAAAAATATCATGTATAAAAATTTATCGGAAAAAATCATTCACACAAATTAATTACAAACATATCTTACATGATAATTATTTGCAAAACTAACCTAGATGAATAATTCCTTGTAAAAATAACCTGAACAAAAATATTAATCCTGGCCTGCTTGAGCGAGCTACCAAGCACTCGTTGATTGTTAGGGTTACCAAAAAAATCTTCAAATTAAAAAAAAACTTTGATTCACATGGTAAGGACACAAGCAACATTCTCAAAAGACAAATAAACATTTCAATAGGTTATCTACGAACGAATCTAAGCACAAACAAGTCCAAGCATGCGTCATTTATTTCCTAAATTTGAAAATGGAGTTTCTAGAGTTAAACACTAAACAAATAAAATCATACATAAAATAGTGAATAATCATGTAAAAAATAAAGAAAATACACAAATACGCACCTTAATCGACTTAAAAGCACGAAAATAAAGTGACTTGCAATATAAATAATAAATGTGAAGTAGATTATAGACATGTAAAAAATGAAAAAGAAAAGACGACAGACGTAAAGAAGAATGAAGAACAATTAGGTTTTTAAACAAATCAGCTTCGCTGCTCAAGTGGTCTATTAGTGTTATTTGAGCGCTAATCTTCTGTCAAATGTTCTAAGACACTTGAGGTCGCTCGAGTAGTAACTAAGCACTAATTAAGCGCGAAGTTGCCGACTTGGATCGAGATTTTTTTTTAAATAAATGATAACCAGATAATAAAAATACACACATAGAATTTTTAATATTGATCATTGACCTTGTTCTCACAACGTATAGCTTATAAACTTTTTTATGCATTTAATATACTCACATTCAGTATTGTCTTTACATCCATGCATGCACAAGTAAAAAGCACATATGATTCACAAGTAATCTGTAACAAGACTTAATTTAGTAACATATAGTCTAAAATCTTAAAATATGAGATAGATAAAGCCATAAAAAAATCACATAAATAATGTATTAGATACACCTAATAAAAGTCAAAATCAATGCTATTATGACCTAGATACATTGTAAAACACTTGTATATTCAAATAACTCCCCCTTAATTTTTATTCTTAAACAATTTTTCTTTATTTTATTTTTTTTTATTTCATGTTGCATTTTTTTCATTCATGATTCTTTTTTTTTTTTTTTAATTTGTAAACACTTTGTGAGATAGCGTTCATTGGAACTCTTTTTTTTTTTTTTTTGGTTAAAGGAAAAGGGGAAGGGAAGGAGGAGTAATTATATACTTAAAGAGGTACACTAGTCAAAGGTTAATTCACTAGTTAATTTCAAAAAATAATTTGTTAAGTTTTATTTTTCAATTGGTTGTATTTACAGTGGTATCACCTATGTGAGAATTTGTAATTCTTGTTCATTACCAACAAAGATTTTATTAAACCCTCCGTAAGGCATGATACGCTCAAGGTTACTTAGATTATTGGTCAAGTGAGAGGTAGCCCAGAGTTTGCATAAAATTGTTCATCTGTAGTTTCGTCTAAGTTTATGGCAGTAAGAGCTTGGCCTTCTTTTTTAGGATATGAGTATTCAAACCTGTTCTAACAAACAAACAAACAGCACTATAATTTTGTTTTTCACATATTTGACAAATAATATTTGTTTTGTTTTTTCCTTTGGATACAGGAGCATTTATCTTTTGAGTGGATTGATTATTTTGGTTGTTGCTATTGTAATTTGTTAAATTTGGTGTGTTGAAGTTGTTTCGTCCTCTGGCATTCGGGTGTGGTCCTCTGCCACGTGAGCCATTCCTTCCACCTCTTTGGTTTCTTCCTCGTCCCCTTTGACCAAAGAATGTTCGACTATGGTTTGCAGCAGACCTCTCCTTTTTATCTCTTTAGATAATTAGCATTTGCTCATGATTTTGCAAAGCATGAATAAATTACTTTAAACTTAGATACGGTGGCTTTGTTAGCATAGCAATTTTAAAGTCTGCATATCTTGGTCCCAAGGCACAAGCAATTTGAAAGATTTTGTCTTCGTCAGTGATAGGTTTTCCAATGGCAGCCAAGTTGTCGCATATATTCTTGAATCTCCTGAGAAAGTCTTCTAAGTTTAACAATCCCTTTTTTAAGGAATAGAGGTTGTCTTTGAGCAGCATTTCTTGATCTTTTATTACAGGTAGTATGTTTTCTTTGATGATGAGCCAGATTTCACGGGTTGTTTGAATCCCGACTATCATGCTTAACACATCTTCATTCATGTTTCTCCTGAGCCAAATAGTGATAAGTCCATCATTGTTCACCCATGTGATAAACTCTGGATTGATGCTCTCTTTCCCATTTTCCCTGATGATTTTGCTTGGAGTTGAAATATTGGTAAGATAATGTTCTATTCCAAGGCTTAAAATAAAAGGAAGAATTTGTGCACTCC
Source organism: Swietenia macrophylla (assembly GCA_032401905.1). Classification (NCBI taxonomy): domain Eukaryota; kingdom Viridiplantae; phylum Streptophyta; class Magnoliopsida; order Sapindales; family Meliaceae; genus Swietenia; species Swietenia macrophylla. The sequence continues at coordinate 4,255,774 of CP135580.1, read as the reverse complement.
ATAAAAGATAATTTTCAGTTGAAAGTTTAATTGAAGCTAAACTTGCACACTGATGATAAGATTAAAGAGACAAGATATTTTCTGTTTGAAAATTTGTTGCCATGGCTCTGATAACATAAAGAAACAGAAATTGAGTTGAATAAATTGTATTCATATATCTTTTAATTACAAGCTTGTTGGAATATATACAAAGAAATAGTTAGTATATGACAACCAATTATTACATGATTTACTGTGAATGATGGCTGGAATTAAGTCACTAGCCGTTGGAATGATTTTTTGCATGAATATCATGATGATGGAAATCCTCTTGCCATAGCTATGCAAATTCCCATGTTTGTCGGTAAATCAGTCATATTTGTTTCTTGAATTAACAATTATAGTAGATCTTCATTCCTATCAATGACCACGATATTTTCAAACACTCTTCCTATGTCTCCATGAAAAGTATTCATTGTGTAACTCCTTACACTATAAATGCTTGCGTCTTTTGTTTGAAAAAGTGTAATGTTGTTAGCCATGTAATCTTTGATGAAAACTCTTTTCCTTTATGAGAATTCTAATTATTCAGATTCTAAAGCGTTTACTCAATTTCTTTCTTCTATTCTCAAGAATCATCTTTTTCTGCTTTTATGACACCACATTTCAATTCTGAAACTTTAATAGCCGCATAAGTATATATACCTTCTCAGTTATCAAATCAATATCTTATGATTACAACATCCAAATATGGTATTTTCAAGCTTAAGGTCTTTCATGCTCAATGTGCCTTAAATGTTCCAACTATTGTGAAGGAAGCACTTGTCCTCACTGGATAATTGCAATACGGGTTGAATTTGATACTTTGCAAATCAATAAAACTTAGACTAGTTCCATTCTCCTTTAAAATTATGACAGTAGGGTGCAAATGGGTTTTAGAGTGAAATACAACACTAATCGATCAATTTTAAAGTACAATACAAGCCATGTGGCCAAGGGCTTTCATCAAACTACTAGTATTGATATTTCTGATACTTTCAATCCAATAGTTAAAGTGTCAACAATGAGAGTTGCTTTGAGCATTACTGAAAGAATAGTCAATCAAACTGATTGATATCAATAATGCTCTTTTGAATGGGGATTTAGCTGAGGATGTTTTTATTATTTTCTTGGCATAGAAGTAACAGAAAATGAAGAAGGCTTACATTTATCAAAAAAACAAAGTACATTAAGGATTTACTGCTTAAAGCTAATATAACTGATTGTAAAGGTTGTGACTCACCTATGCTTTCTGGTTAGATATTTATAAAGGAAAATGCTACTTCCTTTTTAGATATTCTCTTTAAAGAAGTTTAATTGGCAGTTTAGAATATGTCACCATTACTAGATCAAATATATCATATGCTAAAAATAGACTTCATTAATGTTTGTTTTGTCCCACTGAAGTTCATTGGCTAGGACACAAGAGATTGTTAAGATATCTTCAAGGTTCTTATGATTATAGTTTTCAGTTCTTCAAGAAAGGCAGGCATGAATTCACTGCCTTTTCAAATGTAGATTGGGGATGTAATCTTGATGGCAGGAGATTAGTGGAGATTTACTGTGTTTTCTTGGTGATAATATGATTTCTTGGTCCTCCGAGAAACGATAGATTGTAGTTTGCTCTAGAACAAAATGAGAGTAACGTGATTCGAATGCTCCTTCTGTTGAGCTAACTTGGTTACACTTTTTGCTATAAAAACTTCAAATGCTACCAACCTCGGCTTGTGTATTATGGTATAATAATTGAGTGAAGTTTCTCTTGCTTAAAACCTAATCTTTCATTCTCACACTAAACACACTGAAGCTGTTGTTCATTATGCCAGAGATCGTGTGCTCAATAAGCTTTTGGATGTTGGCTATGTTCCAAGCAATGAGCAAATTACATATGCACTTACCAATCCATTTTCTTGCCCACAATTAAGTTACTCCAAGTCCAAGCTTAATGTTCTTCTCAAACCATTCAACTTGAAGAGGGGTGTTAAGGTAAAGAATCAGAAGCATGCATCAAGCTTCATCAAAACAAAAGAAGAAGTTGTCAGCTCATCAGTAGCGTTCGAGCTTCAATGGAACAAATGAAGAAATTGTTAGTTCAGTGTTAGCAGATAAAGATTCAAGAAGTTGATGCATGCTAACTTGTCAAGATCTAAGTGAAGAATGAAGAAGCTAACATATCAAGTTCTAAGCTGTTGCCGGTTGGGGATGACGTTGCTATTAGTTTGCAGCCACGTAGTTGGCAATTTCAGAATTTAAGGAAGTTAGTTGTAGAATTTTCTAGTTAGTTGACGTTAGTATAAATTAGAGTTGTAAATCAGATTATATTCATTCAATAAAAGAAGCAATTCAACAAAATTTTCCACTGCATTTTTCTTTCGTTCTTCATCCTTCCGAAAACCTTGATTGTTCTTGCTTCCAGAGATAATGTTGATTCAAATGCATGGTGATTAATACCTTACATTTTACTCACAAAATAGGTTTAATTTTTTTTTAATTTGTTCTCTTCTATAAAATTACATGTATACCATGCATACGATTGATCAAATTAGATTATTGTGTTATATATGCTCAATTACACGTCATTCACACAAAATTATGATTTCAAGAGTTACATAATAAATTTATCTTCAATTGAAATTTATTAAGTCATATTCTTTAAATTTATTGATCTTAAAATTAACAATAAAAAATCCTTTTTCCTACATAGTGTATATAGATTATCTTGGGCTGGGTGACTTTTCCACTTCCCTTCCTATTCTTTTCCCTGAAGGCTTCGACTTCCAGCAAAATTTTAACCAAATCATTTAGAATATAACCCATCTTAAAATTGAGATGTTGGATCCACTTCACAAATCAAGAATTATAGTGTTGTCCAGAAGATGTTTCCTTGAGTAGTATTCCTATTATGATGGTAGTTGGGATCAAATGCTTTTAGCTCATGTTTCATTTGTCCATGATCGACCAAGGCCAAATAATATTTAATTTAAGCTGTGATTCGGCAATGTGCTCTGCCTTTAACAAATATGGATCGATCTTGCTCTCACAACCTCCTTTGCTTCATGAAAAAATGCCGAACGAGCATTTGTTATGTGTTCGTATCAACAGTAAGTCGTTTAACTTAAACATCAATAAGTCTCATCAGTCCCAATATTAGAACCCTGAATGCACCTGGAACTCTTTGCCTTTACTTGATTTTGATTTTTTTTTTTTTTTTTTTTACCTAAAAGCACGTGCGCAACAAGAGAAGACGAAGAATTCCATTACTGGAAATCAGTCCAGTTACTACAATTCCATGCGAAGGCTAAATCGAGGAGGCAGATAATTAAATTGAAATTCAAGAGAAAAGGTGCCCCATCGTACAATTCCATGCTCTAGCTTAGCATCAACAGACGTCAATACTATACAAATTAAACGATTTATGTCGTTTTGCCTGCAACGAGAAATGGAAGAGCACATTTCCGTAATGGTTTTGGTCCATATTTGCGGGGGCTGGCATCATTCTTTTGACGTATTATATACAGTGTTGCCCTAGATCTCTCCAGTGGAGTTGTGCTCCACCAAGGGCAACGTGGCCATTGCACGACCATCGGCGTCCCAAATCCAATTATCTGGTTTCCCAATTTTACTTTTCAATTAATGAACTTCAATGATATGTAATGGTACGACAGCACATTGGCAACTTAAAAACTTACCATGCATGTGTGGACTTGGGCCCAATGCCACGATTAGGAATTCCAGATGTTTGCGTGGAGCCAATTAACGACAGTGACTAAACCCTGAAGAAAAATCTTGAAAACTTTTGGATGGGGAGAAGCTATTTGTTTCAAATAAATTTAAAAAACAAAATTATAAATAAAAATTAGGTAAATAGAAATGTCATTTTATGATGCTAAGATACTTTGATGTGGTCAAGTTTGTGACACAATTTCTTTAACTAATTATTCGGCCATTGTCTATTCTGTTTACTTTATCCGGACGTATATATAAAGTTTGCAAAATTCAAAACACACGCGCACACGCGCACGAATATTATTAAATTTATATATATTAGGTGAGACACCAAAATTTAGGTAAACAGATATATTTCACTTTTCTATTCATTTCTAAGGATATCAAAATTATTATTCTTGAATATTATTATATAAGACAATTAAAAAAAAAGTAATATCAATACTAAAAATAAAAAAAGACAATGGAACACAGTCAAGAATTACCTTCCTTGACAGAATAAAAATTGTGATTGAAGTTCTATTTAATAAAAATCATTGTCTATTTTTGTTGTGAATTAGCTACGTAGATAATTTTGTCAAATATTTTTAAAAAATAAAATGAAGTATTCTTAAAATAAATAAATATATATATATATATATATATAACTTTCTTTAAAAAAAATTAAATTGTCAAGTGTTGACTTTATTGTATCCCAAATTTGACCATTTTTATTTTTAAAAAATAAATAATTAATTTATCAAATATTTTAGCTTACTATTTATCAATGAATCTGGGAGTTCATTATTGATATTAATTTTTGTAACATTTATTTTATATTTTAATTGCAAAATAAATATTTATTCTAGGACTTTAATGGCATGTTTATTTCACTGACGGCCTTGTGCTGGTCTGTATTACGTGTTATAATAAGATTGTTTTGCGGTAAAATGATGTGGATTGGACTGCATTGTTTGCAGTCCAATCAAAAATAAAAATAAAAAATGCTGAGGGGTTCTGAACGGTTTTTATTTTTTTTTCTAATTTAAATAATAATAATAATAATAATAATAATAATAATAATATTATTATTATTATTATTATTATTATTTATAAAAAAATATAAAATAATAATATAATACTTAAAAATATTTCTTATTTATTTTGTTAATAAAATATAATAGTTATTTCTAAAACATAATAATTATCATAAATTATTTTATAAAATATTATTTTATATTTTTTATAAATTATTTTTAATATAATATAATATGTATTATATAAATAAAAATATAATAATATCCTATATTATGCTAATATAATATATTATAAAATTATTACAAAAAAATAATATAATTCTTTATTAAATATAGTACAAATTTTTATTTAATTCATCGTCCTAGTCCACCCAATCCAATTCAACCTAGCCTATTTAAAATAATATAATATAATATATACTATTAAACACACCCTACAAAAAAAGTATTTATAATTCCTATGTTTAGACTTTAATTAGATTTAGAAGGTGTAAAAGGTGTAATGTAATGAAAAATAAAATTCAAAAAAATAAATTAAAATATGGTAAAATTTATTATGCTATAAATAAATTCAAAAAATAATAAATTTTAAAATATCACTTACAGTCTACTATAAATAATACTTAACTCATGTAATTAAAAATAATAAATAAATTAAGATTGTACAATTATTATTGAAAAGAAACCTTTTGAAAATTTTTTTGCACAATTAAAATTCTTCGAATTATTATAGAAGCTGCTCAAAATTTTACTATAACAAGAAAAACGTATAAGTAATGATTTTTAATAACTCTTAGCTCAATTTAGAGTGACCTACTCTAATTATTCTATTATTTAAAATGCTAACTCTCCCTCTCTAATAGAATGCACAAACAATATGTTCACTTAACTGCAACTCTAATCACTAAACATCGTTCAAAACTTTACACGCTTAATAGTTAAATTTTGTAGCGAGAAAAAATAAGAAAATCATTCAAGTAAAAATATCAAAATAAATCTTATTCACAAAGATGATATTCGTATTTTTATTTAATAAAAAAGATTAATAAAACTCTCGCAATACTCAAAGTAAGTTTTTTCTATTTAAAAAACTATTAAAGGTCCAAAAATTATTGTTCATGGAAACTTAAAAATGTCTAAGATATTTTATATGTGCAATGCATGCTCGATCACAAGTTTGACGAAGACATTAGAAACTTAAATGTAGGTTTGGTGCCAAGTCTTTAACCAATGCTAGTTCATGCACAGCTAAGGTGGGTGTGTTGCTAGCAACAAATTTTAGATTTTTCTGACTGGAGCACCACTTGGACCTAAGGTTGGTATGACTTTCAAATTTTTTTAAATTATTAGCTTGAATGTAAAATTGGTCAAAAAATAACACCAAATTTCGATCTCATTGTCTTTGCATCATTACATTAATATTTTATTACTTATACTAAACACACGCTGACACCATCCTAATATCTCGCTTTAGTCATGAAATCGGCCAACAAACTTAGTTTCTAACAATCTCTATTACGAAGACAACACAGTTCAACGACTCCTGGTAATACAATAAAATTCAACATAACTCCAGTGTTATTTAATGATATGCTATAATGATAGTATGCAGTCTCAATCCATATTTTTATGTCATAAACTCTGCCTCGTAATGTCTTTAGACTGCATATCATTCAGATTATGTATAAATTGCCAAAATATATACAATATTCTCACCAGCCCACACGTAACACCTAATCAAAAGAAAAGAGAGTTAAATGGGTTAATGAAATTTAGGGGGAAAGAAAAAAGAAGTGGATACAAAAAGTCAAATATATATAAACTTATATTATATTGTAATTTCCCACATACCTAGATAATATGAAGCAACCACATAGTGCACGAACGAAAAATAACACTAAATATAATACAATAAAACATCTAAAACCCAAACTTAAGATAAACCACACAAGACCTAATTATATATTATTCAAGATCAATAGTAACTGTGATTAATTGTAACTCACTATTTGTATATATTATTAAAATCCAAAATTAAAATTAAGGAAAATTAGGTAAAGAGAACTTAAGGTCCTTGATAAAATGCGATTTTTCATGGTAGTCATTGCTTCTAAGATCAAATATAATTTTTAAAATTTTATTAAGTGTCATCTAAATAATATAAGCAAATTTAAATTCTTAACTTTTATTTAAATCTAAATTATTTTCAACTCAATTATTAAAATGTCATTTGGATAATATCAGCAACTTTAAGAACTTTTACTAAACAGAGAACTGTAAAACCAAATCCAACAAATAATTAATAAACCCTATAAAAAATTTTTAGAAAATAAAAGGGTAGTCAACTAATATCAAATTAAAAGTCAAGAGCTCAATGAAACGAAACAAAGGAAGGTTGTCGAGAGAGTAGGGAGCAAAGATGGTTTGTCCCATGTGGCATCAACATCCGTTGGGAAAAAGCGAAACATGGAATCAAACCAATCTTCATTTTAACTTTATAATAGTATATCTTCTGGAGAAATAATTTAACCTACCAATAAAGTTTCTTCTCATTGATAATAAACGGAAAAAAAAAAAAAAAGTTGATGGCACTGTTGATAGATGCAAAACTCATCTTGTTACTTGTGGTTTTTCTCAGTCGTATTACCCAGATTACAAGGATACTTTCAGTCCTATTGTTGAAATAGTAACAATTCGTACAATTATTTCTTAGTTTGAGAACAAAGGTTAGAAATTGTGACAACTAAATGTACATAATGCATTCCTTTATAGGAAGCTAGATCATGTTTGTAGACTCAAAAAGGATCGTAAGGACTCGATTAAGCTCCACGTGCTTAGTATGGTAAGATTGCCTAATATCTAAATTTTTGGGGTTTTCAGTCTTCAAATCCATATTCAAGCTCATATGTTAAGAAAACACCCACGATGTGCACAGTGATTCTTCTTTATGCGGATGATCCGATCATTAGAGGAGACAACGATGCTGAAATAACTCGTTTTTGTGATGCCTTGTTCATGCGCTTTGAAATGAGGAGTTTGGGTGAACCTAGTTGTTTTCTTGACTTAGAAGTTGAAAAATCATATAGTTAATTTGTCTTTCAAGAGTGGGTTGTAGCAATGACAACTCTTACGTAACATTGTTTAAAATGAACAAAAGAAGAAGGAATGCCACTAGAAGATGCAGAACTTTTTCGACAGCTTGTTGGTAGTTTGTTTTATTTAATTATCACAAGGCCTAGTTTGACATATTTTGTAAGGGTTTTTTCTCAATTTATGAACAAACAATGTGAGGAGTAATTTAATTGCAGCAAAGAGGATTTTTCGTTATGTTAAAGGCACTCTAAATTTTGGTGGATGCACAAATGGCACAGACCATTATTGTTGAGTGATTTTGAGGATGCAAATTGGGCTGGTGACATGGAAAACGCTCACTCCACAACAAGGTACAGTTTAGCTTGTGTTTCATGGTGTAGCTAAAAGCAAACAGTTGTTGCTCTTTCAAGTTTTGAACCAAAGCATGTAGTAACTACAATGACTACTTAAAGAGTGTATTTGGTTTAAAGACTCATTCAATAAATAGTTTTAGTTTCTGACTTTAACAATTAGGTTCCCATTCATTGTGACAATAATAAAAGTGCGATCAAGCCTGAAAGAAATCTCGTATTTCATACACGCACAAAACACAATGAAAGTTTTTATTTTTGATTCACAAATATATATATATATATATATATATATATATATATATATATATATATATAGAGAAACAGTAAAATGTGGAACATTAGAAACGAAGATCAAGTTATTGATATTTTCACCAAATTACCTACTAGAGTTAAATTTGAACTGTTTCGTGTAATTCTTGGTGTTATTGACAGTAAGTTTGCAATGAAAGAGAGTGTTGTGCAAATTAATGAAACTTACTGCTATTATATCCTTTTTTTTTCTTAGGAATTGTTGAACAATCCATAAGTTTATCCCATTCTTTATCTATTTAGGAATCCGTTATTTGAAAAACTTGGTCATTGTTTACTAAACACCCTCATAAGCATGTTGGCTCTTTCAACCAAGCTAGTTGAGAGAAGTTAATTCAAAATAAAGTTCGTGTTGTTAGCTAAGCAATGTAATTCCAACTCTTCGTTATTGCTCTGTAATTATCTTTGTTCTTCTTTAAGTAATAAAAGTCTTCTTCTTCTAGATTATTGGTCTGTATTAATTTTTTTTTTTATCTCTTTAAATTTTCTATAGAGACCTTCATCAAGAAAGCCGCTTTTCTTGTACTGCATAATTTCAAATTTTTTGTTTGATTGATCAATGAAGCCGTGTTGATTGTTAAAGATTAAGGAAAGAGATAAAAAAAAAAATTAATAAGTTGTACGTATATAGAATCTAATTCTCATTTTTGTAGTTAATTGAATTATTATTCATAGTGAAAATGATTGCCACGATATAAAATTATTTTGTGACATATTTTTTTTATTAATATTTTAATTGATAAAAATTAATTGTGATTTATTATTAGTAATAATATAATATGAAATTATTATTAAAAAAATGAGTTTTATATATATATATATATATATATATATATATATATACAGAGAGAGAGAGAGAGAGAGAGAGAGAGAGTCTCTCTGTCTCTATATCTAATATTAACAAAGTACAACGCATCAAGATTAGTAGGAATTAAGTACATCAAAGTGGAAAACGCACACAAAATCTCAGTGCCTTTGGTACATGGTTTAGTCTAATTTCCTGGGCAAAGAAGTACTTCATTGATCAACTTGTCGAGATTCATGTATGATGATCCAGCAGGACCGGCAGCTGACTCTTCTGCCTTGTTTTTCCATTCCAAAGCTTTCTTTTTCATCTCTTTGCCTTTCTCTCCCTCCATTAATTCTCTCACAAGGACTTCAACTTCGTCTCTTTTAACACTATTATTATCAATCTCCATTCCTATGCCCCATTCATTGCATGTGTATCGACAATTTGTCTGTTGCTCCGCAAAAAATGGCCAGCAAATCATTGGAACTCCCCCACATATGCTTTCAAGCGTAGAATTCCATCCACTATGAGTTAAAAATCCTCCAATTGAGGGGTGGCGTAAAACTTGTTCTTGAGCACACCAGCTTGCTAACAAACTTCTTTCTTTTGTCTCTGTCACAAACTCAGGTGGTAAAATCGCTGAATCTCCGGAGACAAGATCAGGCCGAATCAGCCACAAAAATGTCTGCTTGCTGTTTGCAAGTCCCCAAGCAAACTCAAGCAGTTGATGCCGTGTCATCACTGTGATGCTACCAAAATTCACGTAAACAACCGAGTTGGGTTCTTTAGAATCTAGCCACTGGATGCACTCGGTTTCTTCCTTCCATAGGTTTGCTTTAATTTGGTTCAAATCATGATCATTTGGGGTTTGAGCGAGTAGTAGATGCAGGGGACCGATAAAATATACAGGTGGCAGCAGTGAAGTGAATGAATTTAAAGCTTCGTGCTCTAACTCATCAAACGTGTTAATAATTATTGCAGTAGCCTTCGTTTTGGCTCTTTCAGTCTCAGTCTGGACGAAATGTAACATAAAATCATCGGAGTCGGTGGTTCTGATAAAGCTTGGAATGTCCCTCAGCCGAATATCTTTCATTCCTGGTATCCAATCTATAGCGGTATCCAAGTATCCGTTTGTCAAGTAGGCTACATCTGCAAAGCAAATCAAAGAAACAAATTAAATATCATTCAATATCTGACTTGAGAAGAAACAGCGGGAAATTTTACTACGCTAATAATTTCCAAGTGTGAAAGGAGGACTAACAGTCTAATACAATCACATCATAGCAGCTACGAATTCACTTGGGACTTTCGAAAGTTACCTTTGAGAGGTGTGAAACCCTTTTCCATAATTTGGCGAAAGTGAAGGTAGGCCAAGAAGCCACAGGCGCTTGTTGTCCAGAAAAGTACTTCGGGAACACCCAACTCTTCTGCTGCATCAAGAGTGAAACTCATGACTCCGTCGGAAACCATGCAAGTCACCGGTGGAACGTCAGAATCGGGATCATTCAGCTTATGAAGAAGCTTTCTAAAATAAGGTAAGCAAGTTCTTCTAGTGGATTCACATAAAGATGGTATGTCCTGTGTGGCATCAACATCCGTCGGAGGCAAGCCGTCGGGAATTGTTTTGAAACGAAACGAAGGAAGGCCGTTGAGAGAGTCGGGGCTTTTCGATTTAAGCAGACGTTTGTGGTTAAACTCTGTGTTAACGAAGGTGATATGAAAGCCTTTGTGATGTAGGAGTTTTGCAAAGTTCAACATGGGGTTTACGTGACCTTGAGCTGGAAATGGTATGCAAACAGCATGAGGCTGAGGCTTTTCCATTGTAACAGCAAAAATTTCTCTCGCAATAACCGCACGTACTACAACGATTAAATTGTTGGGATGATGATTTGTGTGAGATCTGGCTCCGGCTATTTATAGGCCGCCATCGACAGGGAGGGATAAAAATCTTGTCAATAACAAAAAACCAAAAAAAAAAAATCTGAAATGTCAAATAAAACCACAGTTGAAAAAACTAATTTGCAGATGATTTATTATTAAAATCCTATTTAACAACATTGGACAGCCATTAATAACTGCTCCAATTTCCCTTTTTCAATATGCAATTTTTGTTTTGTCACTCATGGAGCTTGCCTCTTTCGTATTAAGGTGCATAGAACACGAGTCTGTAGTTTATTTCATGCAATTGGAAGAAGATATAACACGAATTAAGAAATCGTCCCACGTGGTTTACAATCACGTACCTAACTTCACATTCGGTGCTGCACATGGCTCATTTGTTCCATCTCTTTCAATGTACTAAATATGAAAGGACATTCGATCAAAAATAGGCTGATCTGGGGGCCCTGTTCACTGAAAACATTTATGGCGTGTTTGGGGTCAGCATCGAGCAGAGCCATTAAATAATTAGAATCCAATATTTAATTGCCCTTTCAACTTCAACATTTTAATTTTTTTTTCTAGTTTTACTCTGCCTAATTTAAACCCCCCATTTCCCCTTGCTTTCCAATTATCGGATACAATCATTAAATAAATATTATAAATTATTATATAATATTTTACAAAATATTATATTTGATTATAAATTAATTTTTTAATTTAATATAATATAACATAATATAAATATATATAATATAATAATATAATATATCTAAATAGACTAAATTAGACCAATTAATTAGTTAGTGCCAACACTTCGTAAGTTTTTTTTTTTCGATTTACTTTCATAATATTTAAATATAAATTTTTAAAAATTATTTATTTGGTATATCATATTATTTTATAGTATGAATTTTTTATGGTGTGAAATGAATAAAATTTATAGGATTATTTTTTAAAATTATGATAAAATAATTATTTAGATATTTGTATTTAAGGTTAAGTGAAAATAAATTCTTTTTAGAATATTAAAATTCAAATTTAAAAGATGTTTTCTCTGTAGATACGAATGCTATTTAATTCATCGTCAATTAAATGAAGAATTTTGGTGGTATATGTTATAATTAGGAAACTACTTAAAATTTTAATAAACTAACTAACAGACTAAAATGAAATAGATGAATGAAAAAGAAAATTTTAAAAAAAAAAGTAAGATAAATTTATATAGAAGAAAATAACTTATCCAAGAGGGATTTATTTGGGAACTTGCTTGAAATTAGGTTAATTTTTGTATCTTAAGGAAAATAATTTTCATGTGGACTTCATTCTCCAGTGGGCCTTAGCTTAGATACTGCACCACACCATGGACAAGGCTGGTGAACAAGTTTTTTTTTTTGTTATTATTTAATTTAATTTCATAAAATAAAAATAAATTAATTATATTTTAATACTATGTTATATTGTATTGTAATAATACAAAATTTTAAGTAAATTTATTGAAATTTTTTATTATTAAAATTTATATATTATTATGATTTTTTTTTTGTCAAAATTTTTGGAGTTCAATAATTACTTTTTTCTTATTATTGCTAATTAATCAACCCCAAATTTTTCAAATTGAAAGAGCTTAAAAGAAAAGGCCAAATTTCACATGTTAAGGTTATTATTGTCTTTTTAGTTGATATTGTATTTAAAGCCAACATTAGAATTTTCGTAGTATACAGATTTATTGATTTAATTATACTTGTGCGTTTGAGCCGGGATCAAAGTTTCAAGATATAAAATAAACTCAAAGAGAAATATATAGATTAAATATAATTTCCATATCTACAATCACATCATTTAGGCGCCACGTGTCCCATCACGCCTTACTCCCTCACAAAACTGTTGAACACTGAGAAGTGGAAGGGTCAAACAAGGCAGGCAACAAATACTTCCTCCCATTAACACCCTTCGCATTATAGCTACCGCCGGTGCTAGAATCCAGTAACACCTGCCCGACGTAGCCGCCTCCAGTGGCACGTCACCTGAGCTAAGAAAGTAGCCGTTTCCAAAGGGATTGGTCACAGTTCCAGCCAATAGACTTGCTATATTTATTATCATGCCATCTACACCAACGTCTCCGTTGGGTGCGCCAAGTGGCGCATTCTGTGGTCCGTAGATTGGTTGATGGAATGGCCACAAACATTGTCCTGGACACTGAATCATCGAATTGCCCACCCAGATAAACGCCGAGTTGTGCCCCGGATTTGAGCCATGAAACCCGCAGTTACTCATGCAAAAACCTTCAACTGCAACGTCTTCAGCCGTTAAAACAATCGTTAACTTACCTGGTTTTTTTTTAATTAGCATTTTGAGTCAAGTCAAGTATTTGGCTTTTCTTTAAGATTTTGCCTAACGAGCAATTTTTATCAGAGAACTTGTTTGCTAAGACAATACGAGTCTCCTTTTTGCCAGCTTTTTTCATGTAGGTTTGGATGGTTTGCCACCATTTGTGGACAGAGGGTTGTGTTTGTGGAGCAGAGAGAGTTGAAAGTTGATGTTTTTTTGCATTGAGAGAGAGAATAAAGTATGCAACAATGGATTTCTGAGCTGGAGAAAATTTTCCGTACCAAAGAATGGAGACAGGCAGGATTCCTTCAAGTAGAGCTCCATTGTGATAAGTGAGCGCCGTTGGAGATGGCTGGTAAAGTGAAGTTAGCTTCCTCGCTCCTAGAGATAATGTAATCAAGTTTAATTGGAAAAGAAACGGTAGAAGGGATATTTTCTCGGAAAATTGAAAGAAACCCATTTCAGAGATTGGAAGAATTTGGAAATGGAGACTGAGGTTTAATTTGAGTTGACTGGTGAGAAATCAAGGGTTTTGTGAGAGAATATGTATAGAAGTGTAGATGCATGAACTGAGCTTAGTGGGGTTTGCTCAGTAGCTTTCATTAACAATTTCCCCACTCATTTTTTTATTTGTTCATTTGTTCGCATTTTAACATACATAGATCACGAGAACCCAAATAAGATAAGATAAGAGGGTGAAATCTGGTAAGAATCTCTCCTTGTTCGAATGCTTTTTCTCTTTTTCTATGTTTTGTGCGAAGAGATTTTAAGCTTTTGCAAATGCCATCCATTTCCTAGCAGGGAACATTAATGGACAATAGCCAGCCGGAGCCATGCGATGCATATGTTTAATGCTTCTTCCAAGGCAGTTTTGCATTGCCACAATCAATTTTAAAGATTTTCTCGGATTCAATGTTTTATTCTAGTCTTAAGCCACAGTAATGATATATTTTAGTACCAAAGAGATCATATTGAACTTTGATTATTGGTGAAAATTCTGCCACTAAAGATCCATTGTTATTTATTAGAGAACATTTGTTGTGTTCTAGGCGCTTAGAAATGGGACAAAGAATCCGTATGACCTTATAAATAGTGGATAGGTTGATGATTTAAAAATTTATCTTGCCCAAAATGCACTGCACTTCCATCCATATTCCGGGATTCCAAAACTTGATGATGAGCTGAAAAATGAAAGTATGCACCACATGCTGCTTGTGGGGACTCTTGCCATGCTTGTTATTAGGAGTTGTTCACCTACAATTTTATGCAACTTAATCATGGCAGATTAATAACTGAAGCTAGCTACTAGCTAGCTGTTTTCAGTTATGAGTATTAATCAAAATGCTGCGTTAACTTGGGATTCTATTTACTAATAAAGTTAGGTTAATTGTTGTACACTCAAAATATGGACACAATTCCGAAGCACCCCTCTTGCAAATTTAAACTATTCAAATTAAGCGTTACCATGTCTGTGAGTATGGGAACAACACTTCACTTACCAGCCTGCAGACAGACTGTACTCCGGGCCCTAGCTCATCGGAAGCATATAGCATCCGAGGTGCAAGGTGACCAAACGAGTTTCTGGCGGAGTATTGTATCATCTTGTTTTCAAATTAATGCTGCTGATCACCCAGGGATTAATACGAAATTTCGTTTTTTGTTACATGTATCATTCATAGATTCGATCATTGTTTTTTTTTTGCTTAAGGAAATTATACAATGCAAAGAGGGGAAGTAGAGAATTGAAAATCTGTGTTAATGAGCATTGACTTGGGGAGTTGGTGACATGCCCACCAGTCTTGCTTCCATATTCTGATAAGATTCGTTGCTTGAAAGTGCAATCGGCTAGGTTGAATGGAAACACGATACAGACACCAACGGTTTACACGGATCGCCTGTTAGTTCTCATTAATTTGCTGGTACATATGAATGGCATATTAGCATGCGAGATCTTCATTAGTTTATTTGAATTCATACAACTGTCAAAGAGGCTAATCTTATAGCTGGAGGAATCCATGTTCTAAAACACGTACTTAATCAATCCATGTGATCAACAATGAACTGTAATTTTCCAACTTCAAACACTTAAAATTTTCAAAGCATATATATATATATATATATATATAGATATAACTTCAATCATATGCATATGTAGGAGACAGTAGCTAGATTCTGCCAGTCCTTTTGTGCCGTCAAATTAAATGAATTGTAGACAAAATTGTCGAGTTGGCATGGCTAAAAGTATGGTCTAAAGTCAAGTATGCGACAAACATTTTTACTCTTCTTGCCGGTTTAAATAGAGAGCAAGAACATGCAATGAAATGTAAACTAAATTATATGCTATGCATGCATATGCCGCCGGATTGAATTATTTCACTTCGAGTTGTATTATGATTTCGAAATAAAGCAAATGACCATCAAAGGTGATATTGGGCATTTCAGAAGAACTGGATCCCTTTTTAATTTCAGCCAGAGACAAAAGAGAATCAAGGGATGAAGTATATATGTAATCAAGTTAAAGATTATAATGAAATTATGTTTGAATTAGGCAAGTTTTGGAATCCAATTACAGAAGGATTATTAAATTAATTGGTTAAATGTATTACATTAGTTACAGAAGCATCGTTCCTGCAAGTATTAAACAAGGCAGCAATTAAATATATAAATATATTTTGAAATCCATTAGACACGCCGGGCTAGAGTTCTCTTCTTTAGCCTTTGCGTCCATCGGGAATGCAGGGCATTGCAGGTGGACGCATTTGACCATTAATACACACACACACACACACACACACACACACACACACACACATATATATCATTTAAGAATCTTAATAATTTAATTAGTTAATTAGTAAAATTACCCAAGTAAGCCTCGTGAATGCTAAGTTTTGGATAATGTTTAAGCCATATAATATGTGCTCGTAAGGTCGTGAATTGAGGGCTTCAGATAATATCCATTTGGTTTATTCATCTAGGTTGTTTATTCATCAATTGGTTCAATGGTCCATTTTTTTAGGCTAGTGGCAACTAAACAAAATAATAAATCCACTGGATTTTAGCATTTTCCTTTAATAAGGTCTATTATGAGTCACAAGTTAATGCTTTTTATTTAAATTTAACAATGAATTTGGTATTCTCACAATTTTATTAATTTAGTATAATTAACACAATTCAATAACTTATCTATAAGAATAAGTATAGGAAAAAATTTTAATTTTATGGATTTAAAAATTTAGTTAAAGTCATTTGATATTAAAGTATTTCGGTTATTAAATTATAACTATTTTAAATAAGGTTCTAAATTTTAAATATTAATGAAAAATTAATAAATTTTACAAAAATTTAATATTAAAGAATATATTTTCAATTATAGTCCTAAAATTAAGTAAATTCCCATAATTTTAAATAAAATATAAATTTATTATGATTCTTTAAATATTTAGATCATGATTTACAAGGATAATTCAAACAAATTTATTTAATAGAAGCTAGCAAATGTGTCACTTTTGTTAGATTTATTTTATACCCACAAACAAGAGACTTTGAAAAGTCCAAATTTGTCTTCGTCTTAAAAGAAAAACAAAATTATAAGTTTGAATTACAAAATTGTAACGTTCGGTGGAATTATGAATGGGTGGTAAGTACTAGTACAGCAGTCCTGGTTGATTTTACTTTTAGCTTTAGGGTTAGGACCATATAGCGTGGCAGAACAGCTGTCTTGTAACGTTTTTCCAGTTTGGTCCAGCTGGACTCCTGTGCTTACTAAGCATTAGCAATCAAATCACGAGCTTTGCGTGTATACCATTTTTAGTGGCAAAACCGCTCCCACTCACGTGCTATCATCACCTAGGATACCCCCCAGTCCTCTCTGATGTACATTCGCTGAGTGCCAGCTGGTTTAGTCCACATTTCCCCATAATATTATTATATTTCCAGCCTGTCTTGAGATCCTCTTTATTTCGATTTTCCTACTATACCCCTACCAATTGTATATAACGGCTTGAAAAGTAAGAGGGTAGAAGGGATTTTTCAGGGGCATGGCAAACTGTACCTAAGTTGTAATCCTTTTTGTTTTCTAGCGAAATAAATGTTTGGAATGACATGAGCTGCTTCATGCTTGACTCTCACGCTGCTCATCGACAATATTGCTAGCCTTGTGATTGTTGCGTGAGAACAGATGCGCGTGGGATAATATCTACTTTTTGGGCAAAAGAACTCCCTTGGGAGCACCGTTGGATCTCCTTTTCCTTACCGGCGAAGTTGAAACTCATCTGCAGTGCCTTTATTGTCTCTTTCTCTGCAGGTTCCTTGTTTTCTCTTAAACCCACACTTCATTTAATTAACAAAACACGTTAAATATATATATATATATATATATATATATATATTTTTTTTTTTTTCTTTTTTTTTTGAAAAAAGGCATTCTTGTATCCTATATATTCCATTCACTGGCTTCCTATTTCAATGCACCACCACAAAGGCCAAAAGCAGAATAAGCAAAATCTCAGCTTTCTCTCTGTTCATTATTTCTCCTCAAAATGGCTGTTTCTTCTGTTCCTCGAAATCTCTTCAAGCTAATGTTCTTGATCTGTCTGTTTCAAATCTCTTTAGCCGCAAGAAGTCTTAATGAGATTGCGCAAGACCAGCAATCTCAGCTCTTGCAATACCACAATGGTCCTCTTCTGTCTGGGGAAATTTCTGTCAATCTCATTTGGTATGGAAAGTTCAAGGCTTCCCAGAAAGCAATTATTTCAGATTTCATCACCTCTTTGTCTTCTTCTTCGCCGTTGAAAGCCAACCAACCCTCTGTTGCCTCATGGTGGAAAACCACTGAGAAATACTATCATCTCGCCTCTCAAAAATCCTATCTTTCTCTCTCTTTGGCAAAGCAAATTTCTGATGAGACCTGCTCTTTTGGAAAATCACTTAAAAATAGTGATATTATAAAGCTGGCCTCAAAGGGTGAGCAAAAAGATGCGATTAATGTTGTGTTAACAGCTTCTGATGTCACTGTTGAAGGGTTTTGTATGAGCCGCTGTGGGACTCATGGGTCTGCTTTGGGATCCAAGAGTGGTCACGTTAAGGGTAAGAACTACAAGTTTGCTTATATCTGGGTTGGTAACTCTGAGACTCAGTGCCCTGGTCAATGCGCCTGGCCATTCCACCAACCCCTTTACGGACCGCAGAGCCCACCTTTGGTTGCACCGAACAACGATGTAGGTCTCGACGGAATGGTGATAAACTTGGCTAGCCTTTTGGCTGGGACTGCAACGAACCCATTTGGAAATGGATACTTTCAGGGCCCAAGAGAGGCACCATTAGAGGCTGCTTCAGCTTGTCCTGGAGTTTATGGTAAAGGAGCTTATCCGGGTTATGCTGGAAATTTGTTGGTTGACTCAACAACTGGTGCCAGCTACAATGCTCGTGGTTCCAGTGGCAGGAAATACTTGCTTCCTGCTTTGTATGATCCTGCTACCTCATCTTGTTCAACTTTGGTCTAAAAGGGGAACAGTCTATTAGGATTATTAGTAGAATGAATGTATACGCATTGTAGGGAGAAAAGTGTAATAATTCTTTGATTTATTATTATTTGTTTTGGTTTTGCGGATTAATAATAGAAGAGCAAATTTCTTTGGTTTGCTTTTTCATACAAGAATCTGTGTCAACAAATATTTGCCGCGTATTAGATCTCAATATTATAAGTTTTGGCTACAAATTGAAGAAAAATTTTCCAGACAGGCTGATCTGACAGAAAAAAAAATCCTTAATACCCAGCAAGATGGACCGTCCTAGAATAATGGTTACCTGTCAAACGATCATGCCCAATAATTCTCATGGGTCTATGTATCTGGAGAAATTAAATCCATGTACTTTGTGTCATACAGATGTCCATGGGCATGGGTTCAATTTGTGATTTAAGAATTAATAAAACAAAGAAATAACAATATGTGGAAGCAAGCCTCCCATTAACAATCTTTGAGACATGAAAGCTATATTCTCTCTCCTTCGCATTTTTCATGTCAACCAAGCCGCATCAATTTGATACAAGTGGATAGCAATCCCAACCAACCTACATAATTTTTCTTTGAATCTAACTAAACTAGCAGAAATTGTTACAGATGGCACTTTGTACGGCCAGTTTCTTTTTCTCTCATTGGTCATAGTCAAAAACTATTATCATATCATGTCTCTAGCACTTCCCTACAAACTTATTTTTTAAGTAATCTTTTTCTCTTGCCCAGACCCTTTAATAAAGAGCAAAAGCGATTTCACTGTTCGTCACCAGGAAACGAGAGTTAAAATGAATCAGAATACGTCGCATGAGACCAACCACCACTAACATGGCTTGTTTTCCGTTTATTATTCTTCTATTTCTAAATTCAAAAAACATGACATTCAATACAATACAATCCAATACAAATTTGTACCACTTCAAAATCTCTGTCATGCTTGCAGAGGCCCACAGAAAATTCTCGACAAAACATAATGTATATTCCTAACCGCGTTTAAGTAGCAACTCAATTTTGTCATCATTTTCCTTCCCTGGTCTGTCCTATTCTCCCTTAGCTGGCTGTATACTATGTTCTTAATAATCTATAATAATAATATTGGAACACAAATTCGGTTTAAAGCAAGACTGGCCGCGCAACGCGTTTTCTGGCTGGCACAAGCTCCACTTGTTTGTTATGGTTACTTTCCAAGCCTTCCCTGGAAGTTTCCCCTTTGATTCTGAACATTGAATATATATATCTGCTCTTTGTTGTTATTCTCTTCATCCCAATCCTTTCAAACGATCTCAATATCCTCAGTAAACTCACTTGAGTAATTATGGCATCTTTCGTTTCTTCTAAAGTTGTTCTCTTGTATGTTTTCTTGCTTTCCTTGCTTCAGGTTGATTTGGAAGCAAGGAGACTCAGTGATCAGTCAGCTGATAAAAACCAGCAACAACTGCTCTTTCAATACCACAATGGCCCTCTACTTACTGGGCATTTCACCATTAATCTCATTTGGTATGGCAAGTTCAAGAATTCTCAACGTGCAATTGTCTCAGATTTCATTACCTCCCTTTCATCTTCAAAACCCACAACAGAAAAACCTTCTGTTGCCTCCTGGTGGAAAATGACTGAGAAATACTACCAACATTCCACTAAATCTTCCTCTCTTGTTCTCTCATTGGGTACAGAAATCTATGATGAAGATTGCTCTTTGGGCAAAACGCTGTCTAATAAAGACATTGTGAATCTAGCATTGAAGGCTAGGCAAGAAAATGCAATCAATGTCGTTTTGACAGCAGCAGAAGTGGCTGTTGAAGGTTTTTGCATGAACCGCTGTGGAACTCACGGATCTGCTTTGGGATCCAAGAGTGGTCACATTAAGGGGAAGAGCCACAAGTTTGCTTATATCTGGGTTGGTAACTCTGAGACTCAGTGTCCGGGTCAATGCGCCTGGCCATTCCACCAGCCAATTTACGGACCACAGAGCCCACCCTTGGTTTCCCCAAACAACGATGTGGGTGTTGATGGAATGGTGGTCAATTTGGCTAGCCTTCTGGCTGGGACTGCAACGAACCCGTTTGGAAATGGCTACTTTCAAGGACCCAGGGACGCATCCTTGGAGGCAGCATCTGCTTGTCCTGGAATTTATGGGAAAGGGGCTTATCCTGGTTATGCAGGGGATTTGTTGGTCGACCCAACATCCGGTGCAAGCTACAACGCTCATGGTTCTAATGGGAGAAAATATTTGGTTCCAGCTCTGATTGACCCTTCAACATCAACTTGTGCCACTTTGGTTTGAGAGGAGATCGCAAGACGCTGTAACTCATACGTATGAAGATCATAAAAATACGTAGGAGTTAGAACTATATGAGAAATTCTTTCATTTGATTTATTCATTTGTATCACACTTTCAAATAATAGTAGAAGTGCGGAATTTTGTATCACACTTTCATATTCACTGAGATCTACATTACAAATTTGCTCTGGCTATTAAAATAAATAAGTTAAGGGGCTGGATAAATCGAACGAAGACAAATCTTTGGTTGAAATTGGGCATACGCATTACCGCATAGGTTAAATATTTCAGATGATTTTGCCAAACTGGTGACAATTTAAGTTCTCTCCGTTCGCCACGTCCAATTTCATTTGTTAGTAGGTTTTAACTTGGCATCGTGGAGGGTATAATAATCGTGTTTTAATGTGCCCAAAACCTTTTGGACAAGCAGCGGCAGCCCAAAAAGAGAAGGGAGGAATGTCTAAATTACATGGTAGATTATATCTATAATCCAATTCAGCTCAACTTCTTTAAGAGATAATAACACCGAAGAAAATAAGAACTAATTTGGAGAAGAAATTCTTTCTTATGTGTCCTTTAATTATGAATGGGATGATGGAATTGAATAGTATCTATGTTTAGT
The DNA here is from genome assembly GCA_032401905.1 of Swietenia macrophylla. Lineage (NCBI taxonomy): Eukaryota > Viridiplantae > Streptophyta > Magnoliopsida > Sapindales > Meliaceae > Swietenia > Swietenia macrophylla. The sequence goes on along the minus strand of CP135580.1, from coordinate 4,233,844 downwards.
GACTGAATTATTATAATTATTTTTTTTTTTAACTTGAGAAGGTAAATGATTTGCAAGTTAAATCAAAATGTCTGATATGTAAGATCACTTTCATCTCTTCCAAATTTCAAGTGATTTGGCAAATTTCAAACCATCAATGACGCAAATTCGAAATCTCAATTGCGCATTAAAAAAATTCCGAACGATAGCTGTAGCGCCGTGCAGATCACTAAACCCTGTTTGTCTAGGACGAGTACATTCATTCAGCACTATACATGGACCGCAGTCCACGTAAACACACGCGTATCCCATACCATACGGTGCGTACCCATCAGTGTAAGCATTAAGCAGGCAACCTTGCCGCACGTCCACTAAATAGTAACAACAAGCCATAACTTGCACGCCAAGTTCGCCCTCCATATATGCGCATAATGTGCCCGCTCCACACCACTCGTTCATGTGCTCTTTGTGATCGCTTCACTTCCATCACTTAAATTTTCATAGGCAAGCACCGACCACCTGCCCCGTCTCTCAATGTTCAAATTCCACTTTCCGAAAGTAAGTTTGTTTGTTTGGTCTTTGTGCCTAAGCCTTCCGACCCTTTTGACTTCATTCTTACAAAACATCAATGACATTCTTGTGACATATGGCTAAGGTATAGTGCGTTTGTTTTGAAGAGGTAAAAATCACTTAAGGTTTTCAAGACAAGGGTATTTTAGCTTACAAGCTATGAAAATTTTAATTAATTTCCACCAACCCATAATAACACACATTTTAATTTTGTATTTGTTTTGAGCTTAATTTTCTATCACTTAAAGCTATGTATAATATTGAAGCATCATCGGCTGTTTCCCATGAATGATGAACCTTAGCGTCCTCCACTCACTTTATTCAATGACTTCAGTAAATTAATAAATGTGTACCGACCCCCAAGCTAATCATGCCACATCATCTCCAGACTATCTTTTCAAGTAGTGTATAATTAGTTATCACTATTTATGAATAAAAATGTTTTTACTTAATATGTTAACTCCTAGCTCATTGGAATTTTCAAGGTCCGGCCGATTTGAAACAGGCTTCAACTACACAATTGAAAGCGTCCCTACATTGAGGAACATGGCCGGTTTTTATAGAGTAAATAATTGAAGTTTAAGCATGTATCTGTAAAGCAGAAGTATAATTAATTCATGAATCAAGCTGGGAAACACTCGTGAATAATATTTAAGGAAACAGTGCATGGTATTCTTCATGATGGACATAATTAATTGAAGTTAAACAGGAATTTTCACAAAGAAGTGCTGCATAATTGTACTGTAAAGAGGAATGCTTTGATTCATTTTACATTTTCAGCTGAATGAATAAGTGATCCTGAACTGTTACCGAGTTTAAAGTTTAAACAGTACATATTGAATTCAATCGGTCGGTTTTGTCAAACAAATTCATCGAAGACCAGACAATATTCCGCGTATGTAACGCGAGTTGATAACCATTGACTTGGAAAATGTCACTCTTGAACAACGACGCCCACGACATTAAGCACACATCAATTCTTCAATTAATATGCTTCCAGAAAAGACGGCTGTAAAGTAAGAACAAAATATAGGAATGACTAAACCGCGTTATTATTAATTGTTTGCAAAACGCAATTAGCATCACTCTTCTATCCTTATTAGGCTTTCGTTTTCCAACACAACTTTAATTTCTAACCCTTATCGTTTCTTCTTCCACATAATAATCCAGTTGGCCACAACTTGCTTGACTTGCGTCAACCACAAAACAAAAACCTTGCGGAGTTTTGACAAACTATCCGATTCTAACTCCAACCCATGATAGGTCCCAGCATTTTTTCACTCACATACCAGTTGAAAATTGGAAATTTAGGACTTCTATTTAGCAATAGGAGATAACCAAGAAGTAGCACGCGTCTCCTGCGAAGCTACCGGATCAGGCTGATGATAAGGTCAAACCCCAGAAAAAAAATCTTCCCTGCATATGCCTACCTTAATTAACACTCACTTCTGGTCCTAGCAACAACGTCATTAATTCATTAGGAGAAAAAAAAAATTTAATTGTGGCGTCTTTAACACCCAACAACTCAACTCCACGCAGCACCTTCCTGACAATCTTCTATTATCCAGCTGTCTTCACACGCACTACCTTAAACACTATAAATATGCCAATGCAAACCCTCTCTCTCTCTCCAAAGCAACATAGCGATTGTCTCTTTCTGCATGGCTTCTTCTTACAGTCTTGCGTTTCTCTCAACACTTCTCTTGCTCTTCTCTCTTTCTCTGCCCAGTTCTTGCCTTGCCACGACGAGAAAACTCTCGGCTCTCGTTGAGCAGCAACCTCTTGTACTAAAGTACCACAACGGTCCACTTCTTAACGGCAACGTTACGGTTAGTCTTGTTTGGTACGGCAAGTTCTCTCCTATCCAAAGGTCTATAATAGTTGATTTTCTCCATTCACTCAGCTCTGCTAAGACCTCGCCACCTTCCGTCTCTACGTGGTGGCAGACTACCGGGAAATATAAAGGCGGTTCACGCTTCGTCGTTGTAGGGAATCAAGTCCTTGACGAAAATTACTCGCTAGGGAAATCACTGAAAATCCCGCAGATTATAGCTTTAGCTTCGAAAGCAGGGGTTAAGAAAAATGCAGTTAACGTCGTTTTGACCTCTGCTGACGTGGCGGTGGAGGGATTCTGTATGAGTCGCTGTGGGACCCACGGAGCTAGTCAAAGCAAGAAGAGCAAGTTCGCTTACGCGTGGGTGGGCAACTCGATGAGTCAGTGCCCTGGACAGTGCGCGTGGCCGTTTCACCAACCTATTTACGGTCCACAAACTCCGCCTTTGGTCGCTCCTAACGGAGACGTGGGAGTTGACGGGATGATCATCAATCTGGCTACGGTATTGGCAGGAACGGTGACAAATCCGTTTAACAACGGATACTTTCAAGGGCCGTCTGACGCGCCTTTGGAAGCCGTGAGCGCGTGCACGGGTATATTCGGAAGAGGAGCGTACCCTGGTTTTCCTGGAGAGGTTCTAGTGGACAAAACGACCGGTGCTAGCTACAACGCGATTGGCGCGAGTAGGCGTAAGTATTTGCTGCCGGCAATGTGGGACCCGAAGGCACGTGCGTGTAAAACACTCGTGTGATCCATTAATGCATGTAAGTGTAAAACTATACAGAATACGTGTAGACATGATTTCATAGTGAGCTTGTAATTACTAAAAGAAGTGATTCGTTTTGATGTAAGCTTGTAATTTCTTCAAGTATCAATAAAAAAGATGCAAAATCTTATGTGCACCTACGGTCTATAATTTTCTTCTTTCATTTACAAGTACTTAATAATCGATGAGACAATAATCTTTGGACCATAGAATTTCTGTAGATGGATCAGAGATTACTTGCAAATGGTTATATTGGGATAATTAGGTACTTAATTCATTAATGTAATACGTGACACAATTACATTGCCAATAAAGTTGGAAAAATACAAATGACAAAGGGCAAGTCGGTCTTATATTAAACGTTTGAACGATAGCTAAGCAGTGCGTGCAATAAACTTTGAATTGTTAGCGACGAGTCGGGCAAGATCTAAAAACGATCCATGAAATAGTGAACGACGGATCTGACCAACGACTCACATTTGAGTCCATATCGGGCCCAGACCACCAAAGCCCAGAAACCGGCCCATTTCTCACGAAAACATTTCAAAGTTCAACAAACATGCATTGCAACATTCGCACTTCCATCTTCCTCAACATTCGCGCATATCACAGCCCCTCAAATATGGAACCCGAATCACAGAAGCAAGATCATCAATGCCCGAAAACCCCACAGCCATCGCCACCTGCAACCACAACCGGCGCCACAACAACAACATGCTGCGCCAACTGCGGCGGCCCCATCACTTTCCCGCCGCCACCACAAACATCATATTCTGAACTGTCTCCACCCCCGACATACCGCCCGATTCGCGCCCCAGCCATTAACCTTCCTCCGAACAACAACTCCCAAGCCATAATCCTTGCTCCCGTTCCTCAATCCCAGAAGGTGCCCACAATCTCTCCCCCTTTTCACTTCCAACCGCCGTCCAAAAAAATCCAATCTCCCGACGACATCCGCCGATTCATCAACTCCGATTGTGGCAAAAACTTCCTTGGCTTCGTCGTCGCACTCTCCGAATCCATCCGTGGGCACAAAATCTCTGATCCTTGCCAAGAGTCTCAAACAATCCGCACCCTCATGTCAATCCTCGGCGACTTAATGCAATGGATCGAAGAAATCCCCCCGGATCAACAATCAGCTCGATACGGCAACGTATCTTATCGAACCTGGCACAACCGCTTAACTGAAAATAGTGAGTCGTTAATGCTCCGATTTTTGCCAAATGAGCTTCAAGCTGCCGCTATCGAAATCGTTCCGTATTTCAACGACAGTTTCGGTAATTCAAGTCGTATTGATTACGGTACTGGTCATGAAACTAATTTCGCTGCTTGGTTATATTGCTTAGCTAGAATGGGCATAATTAAGGAAGAAGATTATCAAGCTGTCGTGGCTAGGGTTTTTGTTAAATATTTAGAATTAATGAGGAAGCTGCAATTAGTGTACTTTTTGGAACCTGCGGGATCGCATGGTGTTTGGGGGTTAGATGATTATCATTTCTTGCCTTTTATATTTGGTTCTTCTCAGTTGATTGATCACAAGTATATGAAGCCGAAGTCGATTCACAATCAGGATATTTTGGATAATTTTTCAAATGAGTTTATGTACCTTTCCTGTATCGCTTTCATAAAGAAGGTGAAGAAGGGAATATTTGCAGAACACTCTCCATTATTGGACGATATTAGTGGTGTGCCTAATTGGAAAAAGGTCAACAGTGGCTTGCTGAAAATGTACAAGGCTGAGGTGCTCGAGAAGGTTCCCATTATGCAGCATTTTCTGTTTGGTTGGCTCATTAGATGGTATTTTGCTTTTATCTATTGTGAATGATGCACATATTCGTGGTTTGTTTGATAATTTATTGTTTCTAGTAATAGATTGGATGGTATTTCTTGTTAAATCTGATTATGGTATGATCAAATTATTGACATAGTTGTTTAAATTTTTAATATAGTTGGGGAGAAATGCAATTGATAATTGGAAATGACAACTGGATATAGGCTTTGTCATAATTTTGGGTTGAAATATTGTGCTTACATTTTATTATTGTTTAATAATACTTAAGCTTAGTTGATAAATAGTTCTTATATATAACTGGAGCCATTTGAGGCTAATGGGTTGAGGTGGATGGCATTATATGTAGATGATGCAATATGTTACTGCTAGGCTTGAAACATTAGTTGAATTTATATGCTTCATGCGTGCCATTAGTATTCAGATTTGAACATTTGGCAATAGTGTGTGGCATGGAATTACTTCTTTCTGATAGGTATGATGGTTATCATTCAGGATAAAAAATTAGTAAATATAAGAGAAGAATGCCTTAATGACTTACTTTTAAAAAAAGGCTTCAAGCTTTTTCTTATCAACTTGATGCCGATTACAATAGTTACGTAAGTAGGTTTTTTACCTTCCTGAACAAGGTCTATTTTAGATGTTGACATGTTGTATCTCCAGACGAAGCAGATCAAAACAAGGTTCTATTTTCTCAATGAAAGGTATATTATGTTGAAGCTGCAAACAGCTCATGCATTGTGCTTCCTGCATTGAAACATGTGGGATGTTAGGTACTCAGTAACTGCAAGGACTGCATGGAGCTTAATCTTTGCGTTGGCCCTCTAAGCCCACTCTAGAAGAACAAAAATATCATTGCACTCTAAATTTGTCCTTGCAACCAGGTGCATGGCCACTATGACATGCTTCGCAATGTATTGACTATGTCTGTAGTCCCTAGCCGCATCTTGGCAACTGGACATCTCCATTGGACAAATATTAGCCTAGTCTTGAAAAAGTTGTGATTTGTCATTTAGTCATGCAAATTGAGATCATTGATATGATCTAATCTAAGTTGTTAGTTCCAAGAATGTAGGAATGACTCCAACCACAGAGGTTGGCATTTAACTAAGTTGCAGCCGTGTAACCTTTCTCGGCTAATTGTGCATATTGATTTGCATTTTGTCTGAATGTCTTGTAGAGTTTACTATAACATTTGTGGTGTTTATGTTTCTGAATGCACATTATAAGTCATGTCCTTCATTTGATGTGGAGATGATCAGGTATCAAGTGTGCATGTTCAACGATGTTTATATGTTTACCATTGATGGGTTTAACTGTATAAAAGTTTGGCTCTGTTCTTAGCATTTAGTTTGTTGTGTCTCGTTGCACTGCCTGATTATCACAGGGTAAATGTACTGCTGTCTACATATGTGTAGCTTTTAGCAACATGCTACTGCAGTTGGTTAATGAGTAGTGATTATTGCTTGTTTCTTTGTCATGTAAAACCTTTCTGTGATTCGTGTACTGTTCTTAATGCTTTGCTGACTCATGCCTCGTTCGTTTTTAATACAGGGATTAGTTTGGTGTTTCGGCAGTATGTTGGGATGTATATAGTGGAAATTCAAAAGCATCATTTCCCAGAAGACTTCGTGCACAGTTGCGGTAGCAGAACTTGGTTAAATCCGAGCAACCAGTGTACAATTTTTTTTTTGTACCAAGGATTGATAGCACTTTTGGTTACAGTAGCTGATTTGCCTTCCCTCTTTCTCTCTTTTTACTTCCTCCCTGCCCCCCAGCAAACAAAACATGCCTTTGCAAAGTCGGTCATTTTTTTTTTTTTTTGGCTATGGGTGTAACTTCACATATACTGCATATACAGGTACTAAAATTTTATAATTACAGTTTTAATCAAGTTTAAAAATGTTAAAATAATCTTCATTATACATATTTAAAATTTGTATTATAAAATCTTTCATTATTTATAGCATAAACAAATAAAAATCTTCAAAGCTAACTTTTAATTTGAGTTATACTTGTCACTTTAAACAATTTATTTTGTAAAAAATAAATTATGAAAGACGAGCTGTTAATTTAGTCCATAATATTATTTAGAACATATATATGAGTTTCTTATTATCAAATGCATAAAAAAATTTACAAATTTTTTTATTTAAATATCATGTAAAAATGTAATTTTAAGTATTTTTTCTAAATAAACGAAAGTTTTATATTTATAAATTTTTATAAAATAACATATTAAATTATATTTTATAAAATATAAATGTGAAAGCATATAAATTATTTATTATAAAAAATATATTTCATGTATTCATATTATATAGTATCGTCTATATCCTTAGTAATTCTGTTAATTATAGAATCATTATCATGTGTACATTTAGAATATAATATTAATTAGTTTAGACAGATATTAACTGTAGCCTAATCAAAAATATCAATCATAATCGAATAGAATTACAATCGCAATATTACAAATAGAGTAGTCATATTATTTTATTTTAATTTAATCATATAAAAATCATTCAATAATATAGTAACTCGCATTGATTTATTTGCAAAATATTTAACACATTTTTCAATTAAACATTAATTTTTATAAAATAATTAATAAATTATTTAAAAATATACAACTTATAAGAATTCATAATATAAATTCATTTATCAAATAATCAAATATTTCACAAATATTTGAATCAAATAATTTATGCTATAAAATTGTTTCACAATTATATGTATAAGTTTTTTTTGAATGCATAAAAAGATTCACAAACTTTTTTATTCAAGTATTTTCTCAAAACAAATAGAAACTTTATATTTATAAATTTTTTTATAAGATAACATATCAACTCATATTTTATAAAACATAAATGTGAAAGCATATAAATTATTCATTACAAAAAATATATTTCATCTACTCATGTCACATAATGTCACATAACTCAGTTAATTACAGAATCATAATTATGTGCATACTCAAAATATAATAACAGTTAGTCTAAATAAATATCAACTGTAATCAATTAAAAATATTGACCATAGTTTAATAGAATTATAATTATAATACTATAAATAAAGTAATTAAATTATTTCATTTTAATTTAATCATACAAAAATCATTCAATAACATGGTACTTACATTGATTTACCTACAAATTGTTTAAAACATTTTATAATTAAATATTAATTTTTATAAAGTAATTAATAAATTATTAAAAAATATGCAAGTTATAAGAATTCATAATATAAAATTTATTTATTAAATAATCAAATATTTTACAAATATTTGAGTCAAATAATTTATGCTATACAATAGTTTCATAATCATAATGTAAAAACACTTAATAAATATCATAAATTGAATTACTTACCTCGAATAAAGTTTAAATATTTCATTATCTCTGATTGTTATTTAAATATTCTGAGTCTCCTATAATAATAAACCATCTTATCAAAAATATTTAAAATAATAAGTAAATATTACAAAATTTAGTTATGACTACACTATACACTTATAAATCCTAAGCAAAATCATTACAAATTTAAAATTTTTAACTTCCAATCTATAACTCGAATCAAATTAAAACTTGATATATTTTCTATATATAAAATTTTCATAACATTTTGAATTCAAAAATAATTTTTAAAATAACAAAGTTTTTTAAAAAATAGTAAACTGTTAAAATATTTTTGAAATATAAAAAGACTTAATAGAAAATTTAAAAATATTTAAATATTTTTTCAAAAATTACGAAATTTACATAAAAGCTAGTAAATATGCATATAAACCATCATAAAAGTTTTCATGATTATTTATGATCTTTTGATATTTTAAAATAAATGAATATTCTAAACAATATAAACTTGTCTAAAATATTTTAGAATTAAGGCTCACTTATTTTAAAATTTATAAATATTTAAACAAAACTCTAAAAATCTTAAAATTTATATGACATATAGTAAACACATGCATCAATCATTGTATAAAAGCTTGTAATTTTTGAAGGTCGTTGATACTTTAAATAATTTATATTATACAATAAAATCACAAAATACATGAAATTTCAAATTTGAATAGGCAAATTCAAAATTTTATATAAAATTAAATATTTATCCGATTTGAGTGAAGTAAAATTTTATAATTTTCTTAATGTAAAGATTCATATTATGGAAATTTTGATAAGGAAACTAAACAAAAATTTGATTAAAATAATTTTATAACTATTATGCTCAACAAATAACGTAAAATCTTAGTCTAAATAATTCATTAATATAATATGATCTAAACAAAAAATAGTCTAATAATACTTTATGAACATCAATATAAGGAATTCTATTTAATCTACACTAAAGGAAAAAAATTATAAAAAAAACTAAAACAAACAAGAATTCATAATAAAGAAAATAACTAAAATCTTATCTTTGTTGGTAAAAAAATTCAAACAATCATAAATCCAAAGAAAAATCTTATGTTTTTTTTTTTTTTTGCATTGAAAAGAGAAAAAGAGGAGAGAAAAAGAAAATTACATTTTTATATTTTGTTTAGAAAAATAAAAGAATACTCTAATTAACTATTACTATATATTTATTACATTAAAAAATAAATATCTTTTATTTAAAAATGAAATCTTATAAAAAAATCACATCTTATCATTGTTTATATTTTTAAAAGAATATTTATTAATAAATAATATAAATAAACAAACACATCCTTTATTTAACTAATACAAATTTTATGCTAATTACGGCATAAGTTTAAAAAAATATTTACAAAAAGCAATAAATATATTTTTTATTTAAATAAAATAAAATTCTTTCAAATTACTTTATACAATTTAGAACAAAGTATATATATATATATATATATATATATATATATATACCATTACATAAACATGTCTCTTATAAACAAAATCCTTTAGTAAAATCAAAATAAAATCTTAGCCTTATTAGAATATTTTCTTATTCTTTGACTGAAAAAAAAATTCAATAACATAATAATCTCTTAACTTAATTAGGAGAGTACTATTACAATCGGATTTTGATTGAATATTTTTCCATGCCTCATAAATGGTGGTTAGTTAAATCACCCTTTAGCTTTAGTGGCCTCTTTGATGGTTTTTCTTGCCCCCTAATCCTTGGAGACATCGGTATATATGTGTATTTTTCAGTCGATTCATTAACTTAGTAATGCCTTTCGTATATCTGCCTTAAGTTATCGTATGCTTCTTAATTTTTATTGTCATTATTATTATTATTATTTCGATGAAGTTTAAAGCAAGCAAATGGACTGTTGGATTGTTTTAACAGTTTTGGGTTGTAACTTGAAAGAGGTCTGTCGATAGAAATTTGAATGTTGATGCTTGTGGGCTATACAAGGGCAGCGTAGGGTCACATAAAGGATGCTTTGCAGTACTTGCTTTCTCGGCCATTCTAGTTATGAGATTAGAATAGCATCTTTGAGTAGTAAGCAGTTACGTGTTCTTTTTTTATTTTTGTTTTTTTAAAAAAAAATTGGGAATGCTTATATGGTATGGTAAGATATCTACTGGAACATATTTACACTTCAGTCAGACACAGTAATGTAAAGCCCAGATTTTCTGCTCCCAACTCGAGGAGGCATCTGCTACCAGTACAATTGTGAAGCAGAAATCTTTCTCCATTGTGTAAGATCGAACACTCTCCCTTGATGTGGAGGGACAGGTTAGCACTCTTAAAAGTGTGGTTGATTTTGTAGTTATGCGTTATTTCTGTTGAAACTTGACATAAAAGCATAAAAACAGGAGAAATTTGGCAGAAGGAAATGGGACCGTAGAAGTACGACCCAACACCAGCTAAAAAATAAGTGGAGTAGAACCACTACATTTGCATACTGACACTGTTACCTTTTCTATATGTGTAGTGTTCTGCCTCTGTCCACTTCCAAGCTCACCAGAAGCAATCTCTGCAAGATTCTCCACGGTTAAAGTACACTACACACAACACATTATATTACCAAGTCTTGGTCTAAAACTCTTTTAAGCTGTTAATTTTACATCGATAAGCTTTTGTGTTCATTTCCAACTGGGCTTCATGTCCTTAACGGCCTTTCATTTCCAATGGCTTTTCGACCTATGTCCTAATCCAGTGAAAGCTAACCTGATATTTTATACTCTTTCAACCAACAGGTTTGTTAGGAAGAAAAGAGCACAGGGCTTTGATAATCAAATTATATTTTTATCATTTTTACATTAAATGTGGAGATTGAATGCAAGCAACTGCTTTGCGAGATAGATAGCCCAGAAATTAGACAATACGGGAGAATTAACTTGCTTGCTGGAGGGTACTTGCTGTAAGACACGAAGAATGGCTAGGACCTTTGCATAAGGACGTGAACCCATTTTTTAGACATACATCGCATGCTGTCAGCTCTTTTCATTACATGATGCTGACATCAGTGACAGTGATTTCTTCTCTCTTGTTTTCCGCGAAACAAAAATGATTTCAATGAAAAAAAAAATAAGTCAAATTCTATGTTAGACTATAGAAAATGAGTTGTCTTTGGTATATCAATTCGAACGAATGAATGCGGGCCTGTTTGGAATTAAATGTGCAACCTAGCAGTCACGGCACTGCCCCTGCAGGATTTTCTTTCCCTTGAAACAATACATTTGACCTCTGTATTAAAAGTTGTTCTTCCCACGTTACCCTCTGTTCGTTGGAACCACATGAATGAAAATAAAAAAAAATCCACTGTTTCAAAGAACTCATTCTCCAAGTCAGTCAGGAGTCAGAAATCCATAGTCAAATTTTAGTTATAGACGATGAACAGCATTGGAACCAGTAGCTTCAATTCAAACTGCGCCAACTTTTTTGGTTAATAAATATGTTAAATAATAGTAAGTCTTCAAAGTTTCCATTCTTCTTGGAAAGAAAACCAAGCCCATTTTCAAATGGGCCTTCAATTAGAGACATCACCGGTTCACCACCACCTTGGCCATCTACTCCTGTCGCTGACAGCTTTTCACCCAGTTGCTGAACTGACGGTCAAAGCTTCTTATCTTTCTTCGGTAAGTGAAGACTGTAATCTTAAAACACAATCAATCTCCATAGTCCACACAAGTATCTATCACTTTTTTTCTTTCTTCCGAACAAATCTTTCAACAGACCGTAAATATAAATGAAAATGAATGTTACCAATGCCATGCTTATCGAAAAACTGTCATTAATTTAACACCCCAACTTTGACACTGCTGATTTCCACGATATTAGAAATGCACAGTATTTGTCTCCCTCTTACCTCTTATTCTGTCTGGAAAAGGGTCTAAGTATCCGTTCTTGAATTTTTCTGTTGAAAAAAATTAAATTAATTTTATTTTTAACCCCATAACCAGGAGTATTGATTTTACTCTTGTTTTTTACCATTGTTTCTGTGTCCTTGTTAGTTGCATAGATAACTTTTGGTTAGGTAGGTAGATAGGACTGGTTTTGTAGCTTTCTTTCTTCTCTCTCTTTATTTTATCCTCTCTCTCACCGAGTTTCTGAAGCTTTACGGCTCTTTTTTTTCCCGGCGTTTGTGGCGGATAAATCGGTAAGTTCTTTCGCATAATCTAAATCAAGAAAGCGTCTGTCTCTTGAAGTAAAACCTCACTAAATTTGGATGCGTGTAAATTTTGTTCTATTATTTTTCTTTCTGCCTTTTGTTTGTTTACTGGGGAACCGAGCTGCAGAAAAGAAATTGAGAATACGATGAATGACATGAATTGTTTTGGTGTTCGGGTATGAAAGTTCGCAACTGGGGTTATAATAGCTATGGTTTAGTTAACATTTCTGCTTCCTCATAATGATTTTCTTTTCTTAGCCACACTTTCTTGGCTACCAAGCATGGTTCTAGTTACTCATCCTCATATATGTGAGGTTTTGAGCGCAGTTTTTAATTGCTTTGTAATTTGCATGCAGGGATTTGGTTTCTGCTCATATTACTAAGTTTCTGTGCTTGAGAGTTAGAATCTTGTTCAGCTGATAGTGCACTTGGCTCTCTTTCTCTGACAAAGTTTCTTGTTCTTGTATGGTATTTGCTTGTCATGCGTGATAGTTTTGCTAGGCAATTTATGAACTGGGTTTTGTTGGATCTACAAAGCTGCTTTATTTGCGTCTTTTTTGCATTAACTTTTAGTTCTTTGTCAGGTTTGCTTGCCCAAATTATACTAAACCAGGATTTTCTATCATGTTCCCCTAAATCTGGTCCTTTCTTTGTTAGTATCGGAAAAAAAAAAGCCTTATTTTTTCTCTCTCTTCTTGTTGTTCTATTGATCTCGTGGATTCTCCCCTTTCACTGTACCTTTTTTTATAGAGTTGTCGATTTTCTGATGCTTTCCTGTTGTAGGAAGGAAAGTTCTTCACTATTGTGAATGAAATGTGAAAGCTAGTGATGATTTTGTATGTGACAGAGATCTTCTACTCCTCATATTTTTTCTTACAATTGGTTGTTATATATGCCAATTGCCGGTGCTATCTTCCGTATAAGTTTTATGTGCACATTGATAAATGATAATGTACGTTCCAGCTTCAGAACAAAGCTAATTGTGACAACGTCTATAACTTTTTGTGTCTTCAGTATCTTAAATGGAAGGGGAAAGTGATTTTCGGCATTGGGATGAGCTGATACCAGATGCACTTGGGCTAATCTTTAGACATCTATCACTCCAGGAGGTACTAATGGTGATCCCCAGAGTCTGCAAATCATGGGGTGGAGCAGTAACTGGACCATATTGCTGGCAAGAGATTGACATTGAGGAATGGAGTAATCAGTGCCAACCTGACCACCTTGATCGGATGCTTCAGATGTTGATCACAAGAAGTTCTGGATCTCTCCGCAAACTCTGCGTCTCCGGCCTGCACAATGATACAATGTTCTCATTAATTGCGGAGAAGTAATGAAAATTGCACATTCTTATTGCCTCTCTGTTTAGTTCTCAATTTTTTTCCCATTGGCGTGACTTGCAATTTAACCATAAGTATTAAATGGAGCCATGAATCCTATATTTATGTTGTCTTAAATTTTGATATGCTTTAACTGTTCACTGGTTTATGCTGTCATGAGATGTAACTATCAATCTGATTGTAATGTTGTTCTTTTTTTTTTTTTTGGATATGCTTGCAAAATTTTCTCAGCTAAAGAGCAATGAGTCTCCATTAAATCCATTAATCTTAAGTTTATTTTTGGATTGTGCAACATTGTCCTGGTTACTCCCAAGTAACTCTTGTTTAATTTCTCCCTGTTTACTTGACTATTCTGCTGATATGGGTTTCTTTCCCTGCTATTCCAGTGCTGGTTCCCTTCAGACTTTGCGTTTGCCAAGAAGCGAAATGAGTGACTCCATTGTAAAACAGATTGCTGGAAGGCTCCCTATGATCACTTTCTTGGATTTGAGCTATTGCAGTAAAATTGGCGCTTGTGCTTTAGAGGCCATAGGAAAGCACTGTAAATTGCTGGTGAGTCTATGCAGAAACATGCACCCTTCAGATACAGCGTACAAGCTCTCGCAAGATGATGAGGCTAATGTCATTGCCACAACCATGCCTAAGCTTAAGCGACTTGAAATGGCTTACCATGTTGTCAGCACTGAAATTGTTCTTAAGATCCTTTCAAGTTGCACACAGCTAGAATTTCTGGATTTGAGAGGGTGCTGGGATGTGAAAATTGATGATAAGTTCATCAAGGGAAATTTCCCAAACTTGAAGGTTTTGGGACCCCTTGTGATGGACTACTATGAAATAAATGATTGCGATGATTGCTCGGATTACTCAGATAGCTCCGAATATTTGGCGTGGGAATTCTTAGCTGGTGAAATGGGCAACTATGATGATGACGATGATGATGAAATCTATCATGAAATGTGGGATGACGAGGGAAGGCTGGAGGAGCTTGAGCTATGGTTCTATGATGGACTTGATGAGGATGCAGGAATATATGGTTGGCCTCCATCACCTTAGGTTCTGTAATTTCTTCCTTTATCAATTTCGGTTACTATTTCAAGCATTTTCTACCTTGGAACTAGTTCTATATACTCTCTAGTATGTAGTATATGTTTCAATCGGAATGATAATGAACTTGTGTGGTTTATATCTCGCACTCCTCTCATAATCTTACATTCCAAGTCAAATACTCCTTGCATAGAGCTTAGCTTCCATCGACTCCTTCTCCTGAACGTAATAACATTTACTGACCAAATGGCACTGAGATTTGGATTTGATATCAAAGTTCCAGGTTGTGTAGATGAAAAGATAAATCTATCCCGAACAAGCCTTTCAATTTGTCACAAATTTTACACAATCTATGTTGGAAAAAGGGAGATGGCCTACATACGTTGATATTTCTAAATTATAAAGGATACGTCAGGTCATAGGAGAATCTAATGCTAGGTTGCCAGCCACCTTACAAGTAGCTTAAGCCTGGCCTTTCAATATCAATGGCACCCCCCATTTATATTACAACACCATACGTCCTTGAATTTGGCTTCTTGTTGCTTCATGAAAAATGACAGGTCTTACACTATGGCTTGAGACTTGCTCCTTTCTAAAGGAGACCTTGACTTCAAGCATTTTATGTTAGGCTTATCTGGTTCTCTCCTTGTCTAAATAAAGGCCAATTCCTTCCCTTTAGTTCTCTCTCTCTCTCTCTCTCTCTTTTGGCCCGTGCTGTTAAAGGGGGAGTAATTCAATAGTTCAATTCCTGCAAAAAGCAATATAGATTTGCAAGCAAGGCCAGCTGCTTTCCTTTTCATACAAGTCCAAAATTTTACTGCTTGCCTTTTCCTTATCGTGCCAGGTCGCCTTCATTTTCTGAATCGTCTATGTCGGTGATTGTGATTCATCGCTTGTCTTGTAACAACTATTTTCCTGCGCCCACAGAGTTCTTCCATCTTATATTGTTACCCCATGGATTTTGGTAAAATCACATTACATAGAGCTAGAATTTTGGTTAATTCAGAAATAGAAAAAATTATTTGCAAAAATATATCTTCATGAGACTTGATAAAATTACACTTAATTTTTTAAATTTATTATTATTTTACATTCAGCTCTTATCTATTTATGATTTTAGTAAATTTTACTAAAACTATCCTTAAAATTTATAATTTTTTGCCGTGCACAGTGTTGTTTTATTTAACTGGAAGCATTTGATAATTACCTTAATTAAACATGATTAGATGGTGGGATGAGTTATTATTATTATTATTATTATTTATTATTTATTATTAGTATTGAATTGTTGAAGAACAATCACTTGAGACCAAATTTCTTGGATTGCATTAAAGTAGAAAAATATCAAGCCATCAGTCAGAAAAGAGTGCGCACATCCTCACTTGAAAGTGTGACATTATTCTTATTCTTCAAACTATTTTCTAAACAGTGCAATGTCTTAATTGAACAATATTTATATTCTCATAATTTGTATTATATTTTTAGATAAATTTGATTTGAATGTATCTCAATGTTTAATTAATCGAATTAATTTGACTGCCGATGTGCCTAAAAGTACCTCTCAATATAAATAAATAAAAATGATGCACTCTTCCTTTCTTTCTTTCTTTCTTGCATTGAGGTTGGTAAGTTTGCGGTGATGGTAGTAATTAAATTTTTTTATTACGCAAGATTCAATTTTATGGAGTAGCTGGTAGAGGCCCACCATCCTCCACCAGCTGCACCACCCGCGCTCTCTATCTCTCTCTCTCTCTCTCTCTCTTATGTACATTCTCACTCCTGAATTTTGAACTTTTATCACTTTTTCTGCGGTTAATCGTGGGAATAAGTGAAATCCCAACCTTGGCCTTCCTCATATTCCTGTATCTTATGTTTCTCAAATTTTTTTAAAAATAATTGAAAAAATTAATAAAAAACGAAAACTGTTTAAAAAAAAAAGGAGTTGGCACTATTTACATACGGAGATCCCTCATAAATTCAGACTCGGTGGTCGTCATTCGTCCACGTTACCCCTGCCAATTTGAAACAACAAACAAATTCAGCCACGTGCGCGTAAAATGAAATATTGAAATTTCGCGCCTTGACATTGCGTAAATGCCACTGACCTTTATATGATTAGCGTGGGCAAAATGGGAATTTTATGTTGATTCCTTAGAGTTTAAATTGGTTCCATTTTCTAAAGTGGTCCCCATCAATGGAAAGATTCGTATGCCTTTTTTATTTTTTAATTTCTCTTTTGTTTTATTGTCGCCGTGAAGCACACAAGTTGCCGCAAGGAAAGGACGAACGAAAGAGAGAAAGAAATAGTATATGATATTTTGTATATTTTAAAATACATAATATTTTAAATTAAATAATTATTATATATTTTTTATAATAAAATTAAAAAATTATTTATTTATTAATTATAAAATATGATCTAATTTATCGAAACATATTATAAACCATGTTATTAAGTATTTGTTGATTATGTATTTTTATTAATTATTTTTGTGATGATATTGTAAATTATAATGTTGATTAATAATTTCTGTTATAAGAAAGTGAGTCATTTATATATTTAAGTAGAGAATAATATTAAATAATTTTTTATTTTTAAAATTTTATATTTTGATGTGCGTTTTTATATAGAGTCAAGTGGTTGAATCTTAAAGTTGGTTAAATCTTATGTACAGCACAACATTATCTTCTAACATAAAATCTTTTCTTAAATACAGTACTTTCAGCATACTTTCTAACTTGTTATACTCTCGAAAGTTTCAACAAGATCTGGTTTGGTTACTTGGTTGGCAGATCAAAGGAAAACCATAAATCCGCAAGGACAAATCTCGATCTTTGTAACTGATTTTCTTCTTTTTAAATGATTGAGCCAGTGAGGGCCGATTGTAATGGGCAGGCCTCTTGCATTTGCCGGCAGAAATGAAAAACATTGTAAAATTTGTGGCCCATCGACTGCAATGGACCCTTTGAAAAGGTTTATGGACCGGAAAACTGCTGATACCACTTGCTGGACGAATCGAAGGATCGGCAAGCCTGATAAACATTACAGCATGGTCTCTCTTTCTTATTTATTTATTTATTTATTCAAATAAATGAAACCCAAACGCTACCTTAAGCCTTGGAGCAAGTGATAGAAATGTGAAGCGAGGGGCTGTTAAGACCAGTAAATGTGGTGGTTGAGGTCCTGGCTACGGTCATTTTCGTGGCCTAAATTCTGCCACTCTCCCTACTGTCAACTCCTTGAAAGAGAGGCCCACTTCCTCAACTGGGAATGTCAACAGAATAGCTGCTATTCATATAAACCCGACCCATAAAAATTTGATTAACAGGAAGATTAAAAAAACTCATTCACAATCTGGCAATCCCTCTCGCAGAAACATACAGCTACCCGACCGAAAATGACAAAAAAACAGGAATTACTGTGTCCAAAATTAAGAGCAACAAATGTTTCTTTGGCATCAAAGCTCTGTTCCACGTATCATTCATAAGCTTGCTCTACTTTCATGCAGAAAACGACATTTCTTCTGAGTGAAAGTGCAGGCTCTCGAGGAAACTTCCATAGTAAACACAAATTACAGATCATCTGCATCCGCAGCAACTGTGCAGTATTATAGGTAATCACAATAACACTACATCTGAATTCAAGTAGATATGTTAAGGGAAAGGGAAACCCGGTCCGCATAACGGATGAGTCAAGGGAAAGACGAAACGAAGACTGAAAATTAAGACTTTGTTCTTCAATAAAAATATAATTTTCAGAGATTACTCTGTGATTAGTATTAATAAAATAAAGTTGAATATTAATGATAAGAGGATGACCTCAAATTCAACATATCTACCCACCAGGGTTTTAATATTTCCGAAAAGCCCTGGGAGCTTCCCCATCTAATCATCTTGACACGGAATACGCTTGATGATGCAGGTGACAAGTGTCGGTAGAGGAAGAAGGTAGCAATGGGTTGGTGGTAGGAGAAGGTAAGGCTTGAGCGAGGGTGCATGAAGCGGAGGGGGGTAGGTGGGGGAATGACTTGGACGTTCTAAGCCTAACCCACAACCGCATGACAAAGATGTTGCGGTAGCTTTTTGTTTACCATTAAGGATACTTGGGTAATTACACATAGGAGTGGATAATAATGTCATGGGTAATAGTCTACACATACCTAATTAATTTTGAATGGGTGGTTTCAGCTAGACGTCACTTTACTTGCTTGGCAAACGGACCTGTTGATTCTTCTTTACTTGAGCATTTGAATGCCTAAGATCACTTTTTTTTTTTTAAATTAATTTAAAAAATTATGTTATTGTGTACGTTTAAGCGTTAAGACTATATCATAATTTTAATTTATGTTAGAATTTTAAATTTTTATCTCAAAATAGTGTGATAAATAATTTAAAAAATTATAAATTTATATTATTTACCGAGTTAATGACATATTATTTAGAATAAAAAAATTATATTAATATTTTAAATAAAAAAAGAAAAAAATTTCTTGCAATGAAAGTTCATATTTATTTTCTCTAATAACTTATTATTAGAGAATTTTATTATTATCCAATTAAAATTAAAAATACGTAAAAAAAAAAAATAAACTAATTTATTATTATTTTTAAATAAAATTTATAATATTTTTTAATTTTATATTAAACGAAAATAAAATATTTTTAGTTAAGTATTGAAGACAAACAAATCAGTAAAATGACAATAATCAAAATATTCAATAAAAGCAATACGTAATATTATTTTATAAAGTTATTATTAATTAAATTTTTTATTTTTGGAATTTTTTGTTTTTATGGTTAGATAGTGACTATTTTTCCAGAAAAGAGGAAGAATGTTAGGAGGATCTTTTATTTTAATGCAATCCAGTTTCATATTCAAGAAAGAACAAGAATGCATCATCCCTTGGTCTTACTAATGGTCACGGCGTTTTCACATGCTTTTGTCAGCTATTTAAAAACCGCACCCACCATTAGGAATTTGTAACATAACACCATCTTTATTGGGTTGTCGCATTTGTCCAGTCTTGCTTTAATGGGTTACAAAGTCAAGCCACAAACTGTAAATCTAGCTTCATTAAATTGAAGTCGATTGAATTTTAAGTTATAAATAGTCAAATCAGTTTTAAATAACTACGATTTAATTTAAGTCTTATCCTTTCTCAACAACAAATTTTTAAAAATGGCTCCAACTTTTCTTTTTTTAAAAAATTATTCTCATACAAAATTTTATTAAAATTTAAGATCAAATTTATTTATTTTACATTCAAATTTAATATTTAGTTTCTTACATATTTAAAAAAAAATTATGACTTAAAAAAACTAATAATTGGAAACATAGGCTCAATAATTCGAGAAAAATAAATTACAAAATCTGAATTTTTTTAATTAGGGTATGGTTTCTGTTTGTTTCTACCAGAGTTTCTTCATGGTCCGTACCTTCCCGCTCAGCTTCGTTTTCCTCGCCGCCGCCGCCGTCGCGTCCGATCGGCATTGGTTGGTGAGTAAACTGTAAACTACTGGAAGAGAGAAAACCATAATTAAACCGAATATACCTAAAATATCCCTCAACTACCGAAATGTCAAAAATGCCCTTAACTACCACAAAACACGTTCACCAGTCACGCGCACGCTCACATGCGGTTTTATTATAAAGACCTTGCCATATCGCTGCGTCTTTCCAGGTTCCTCCCACAATAAGAGCCTCCCGGTATTGAAATCTTCTTCATTTTCATTTCATTCCAACAAGAGAAAAGAAAAGGGAAAAATTATGGCTCTTGTTGGCAGCACATCAGTTACTCCCACCAAATCATCCTTTGTGCAGGCTCAATCTCCGTCGTTCATCACCAAACCCAGATCAAACGTCCTCCCAATCTCAGCCGTACACGCCGCCGACTCCGCTAAACCATCGTCTAGTGCGAAAACAAGTACTAAAGCAACGGAGCCAATCACAAAGACTCACAATGTGGGTCCCACGAAATGGGCGGTTGATAGCTGGAAATCTAAGAAGGCTTTACAGCTACCGGAGTACCCCAACCAAGTGGAACTCGAGTCCGTGCTCAAAACTCTTGAAGCTTTCCCGCCGATTGTGTTCGCCGGTGAAGCCAGGAGCTTGGAGGAGCGCCTAGGTGAAGCCGCCATGGGCAGAGCTTTCTTGCTCCAAGGTGGAGATTGCGCCGAGAGTTTCAAAGAATTTCATGCTAATAACATTCGTGACACTTTCAGAATCCTTCTCCAGATGGGTGCTGTGCTAATGTTCGGCGGTCAAATGCCCGTTGTGAAGGTGAAAATTTAGGAAAATTGTTATTCTTTTGTTTCCTTTTGTTTTGTTTTGCATTTTTGTTAATTTGGTTTGTTTTGTTTAGGTGGGGAGAATGGCGGGGCAGTTTGCAAAGCCCAGATCGGAGACGTTTGAGGAGAAGAACGGTGTGAAGCTGCCGAGTTACAGAGGGGATAATATAAACGGAGACGCGTTTGAGGAGAAATCGAGGATTCCTGATCCGCAGAGGATGATAAGAGCGTATTGTCAGGCAGCCGCCACTTTGAATCTTCTCAGGGCTTTTGCTACTGGTGGGTATGCTGCTATGCAGAGGGTTACGCAGTGGAATTTGGATTTCACGGAACATAGCGAACAGGGAGATAGGTAAGTCTTCTTAATTCTGGTCTTTGTCGATTAACTTTGTTTGTTCGGTTGTCTGGTAATTTTTAATTTTGAATTAGGTAAGTCTTCTTAATTCTGGTCTTTGTCGGTTAACTTTCTTTATTCGATTGTCTGGTAATTTTTAACTTTGAATTGCCGCGAGAGACCTTGTAAAAGATCTGCCATGTCATCTTTTACTTTTTCACTTTGTATGCTTTCTGGAAGTCAATTATACATGGCGCAAAGACTAGATGATGTGTTTCATGTAGAATATGCCATCTACGTCAAAATCACTGTTAACAAGCTGGGGTGTTCAAGTTGTCCAAAATAACATTATTTGGGTGTTAAAAATATTTTCCATAACTTGCTTAGAATGTGTTTATTTGGTCCAGCAAGTCTCACGTGTTTTGTGAACATGATTGTCAAATTGCTGTTGTGTGCGGGGGGATATTAGAACTAACTCGTAGTTACATCCCATTTATATCACATGCGTACTTGGAAAGTAGTCGTTTCAACTTGATCTAAAGTCTCTTACTTTTTATCGTGGGTATAATCTTCTGTCATAGCTATGATTGGCTTACTAATGCTATATTGGACAGAGATGCATAACTGAGACGATATAGCTTTAATTATTTTGTGTTTTGTTTCTATTTCTCAACAACTGTCTTGGTATGACAGGTACCGGGAACTTGCTCACCGGGTTGATGAGGCCCTTGGATTCATGGCTGCCGCTGGACTTACAGTTGACCATCCTATCATGACAACTACTGAGTTCTGGACTTCCCATGAGTGCTTGCTCTTGCCATATGAGCAGTCTCTTACCAGGCTAGATTCTACTTCTGGTCTTTACTATGATTGCTCTGCTCATTTTCTTTGGGTTGGAGAAAGGACCAGGCAGCTAGACGGTGCACATGTTGAGTTTCTGAAAGGTGTGGCAAATCCCCTGGGCATTAAGGTAATTACATATGCCTTTCATTACATCCAATTCATCACAATTGAGATAATTATATTACATACGACTAATTGAAATGAATGGACCCTATAGTTTTTGGCAGACCTTGGGTGCATGAAAATCCACTTCTATTTGGTCTAGATTAATGGTTTCTACCATTAATCTGAGAACTTGTAAGTACTTGCATGGTTCTCATTCCAAATGGACCGTGTTCGCTAACTTATAACTGAATTTTAGTAAAGCATTGTTCAAGTCCCAAATTTAGTCTGACAACTGTTTGCTACTTTTAAATAAATGCATAGATTTAATGTGTTTTGATAAATAATTAATAACTAATATGGGTTGTCTCTTGTACTGCAGGTTAGTGATAAGATGGATCCAAATGAGCTGGTCAGGCTCATTGAGATTTTGAATCCTCAGAATAAGCCAGGGAGGATAACTGTGATCCTCAGAATGGGTGCTGAGAACATGAGAGTGAAGTTTCCTCATCTAATTAGGGCAGTCCGCCAGGCAGGGCAAATTGTCACATGGGTCAGTGATCCCATGCATGGTAACACCATAAAGGTTCCAAGCGGTCTGAAAACTCGTCCTTTCGATGCCATCAGGGTAAATACTCGTTGCTTATTTTCTTTGCTTAGATTTACCGAGACATAGGTAGGGATTAAAAGTAATCAATAGGAGTCTACGTAATTCGGTAAATCTCTTAGCTAAAATTATAGGTTATTCGGTACGTAGAAATGTCCTGAGTGTGGTATTCTGTAGTTTCAAGAAAGTATTTTTGCTTTCATTTATAATTTTAGCTAAGAGATAATGAGTGAAGGATACAGATTGTAGTAGGTGAGACAGGGACTTGTAAGATATATTTGGGCAAAATGGTCAAATGAGGTTCCTTAATAATGTATGCTGTAGTTTAAGTTAGAGACGGATTTGGTAGGTAGGTGGTCAATATTCCATGTGACTTTGAATTATGCCAGAACATGTTTTGCTATATAGAAGATTTCTTTACGCATTCATTCTGGTGAAACGCCAATTGACCGTGGAGAGCAGTTTCAGATTGGTAAAGAAAATGAATATTTTCACCTCTTGAACAGGTTGAAGTTAGGGGCCAGTTGTTGCATGATTTAATTTTATTTTCATTTAATATGGCTGGGTACACATTTCAGCACAGATGTGTTTATTGACATGAGACCATACTTTTTCGCTTATTTATATATTTTATGTTATTTGTTTGTGCAGGCTGAAGTGAGAGCGTTCTTTGATGTGCATGAGCAAGAAGGAAGTCACCCTGGAGGAGTTCATTTAGAGATGACAGGCCAAAATGTAACAGAGTGCATTGGTGGGTCAAGAACGGTGACACTCGATGACTTGGGTTCCCGCTACCACACTCACTGTGACCCTCGGCTCAATGCTTCACAATCACTTGAGCTTGCCTTCATCATTGCGGAGCGCCTTAGAAAGAGGAGGATCAGATCACAGGAAGCTCTTGCACATCCAGTCCTGTAAAATTGCTTCAAGTCCCTGCAAACATATTTAATATTTTTCTAAAATTGAACGGCTGTTTTAGTACTTTAATTTTGGATTTTTGATTTAATATATGTTATGGTGTTGTACGTGTATATTGGACGAAAAGTGATGGTTTGAGATTATGAAGTAAGAGGAATAAAATATGGAGTTATGACTAGATTCTAAAAGGTTGGCGAGTTGTGTTTGGTGAAATGTGCTCAACTTGGAGTTAGGTGTTGACAATATGCTTGGTTCACACTTGGTTTTACCTAACACAAAACTCTTATTACGCAAGAGATCATCTTACTCTTAGATATCGTCAGCTGTGCATGAATCCTCAATAGTTGTCAGTCAATTCTCTCTGATTTCACCAAACCAGAAGGGTAAGCTAAAGCCGTGTCATGTGCAAGTATAACATCACTGAGGTTTGTTTTGTTGGCCAAGAAATTTCAGCCTTGAGTTGTTAAGCTTTGGTGAACTTACAAGTTGTAGGAGAGACTATAGGGAAAAGAAAGCTGGGTCAACTTAAGATACGTTTAGATGGGTAGCTAGCTCATTAAACCAATACTAGAATAATGAGAATGTGTTCATAGGATTTTTGTGCTAATATTTCACGAACGCCGTTTACTTTGTTTTTCATGTGTACCAAATCATACTAAAAAACATAAATTTTTGTGAAATCAAACCTAAATTGGAGGATAGCTTTGAAGCCATAATTCAATAGAAGTACTAAATGTCGACTTCCTCTCATATTGAAGGACGTGACTTTTAAGCCATAGTGCTTGTGGAACGAATAGTGTTAAATTTAAATAATAAGAAAAAAGTAAGTGAATTTTGTTAAAAATTGATAGCATTAAATATTTTTTCGATTTTATTTTTAAAATACTATAAAATCACCACAATCTCAAATAAAATTGTCAAATACTTATAAAAAAATTTGGATGAACATATTAAAAATTGAGATTTATGAAATATTTTATCGATTTTACTTTCGTAAATAAGTGAAAAGTTTGAAATTTTTTATGATATAAGCATAATTTGTATCATTAAGGTAAATAGCATTAAAAAAGCATTTATTCATTTGCATTAATAATATTTTTTTCAATTATAGTTATTTTGACCTTTTTCCAAAATATATGAAATATAAACATATTGAAAAAAAAGATAAAGATGACAATTTATTCCTTCATTGGGAGAGGATACGGTGAAATAAATTGATATATTTTTTTTTATTTTTAAAAAATCAAAATTCAATAGAGATGAAAATTGAGAATTGATAGTATATCTTTAATTTTTTTTTTCAAATTTTGAAATAAGATTAAAAAGTGAGTGAACTAGTTCTGCAACAGGTTATTTTACAGGTTACAATTTTCTTTGGCTCATACAAGTTATTTATTTGTTTATTTATTTTTAAATAGCTGTTTACATGCTATAGTTAATTTTTAAACCCAATTAGAATGTAAAAATTCAATGTGGGCTTGGGCTTAATCCATGCATATTAAAATATTGTAATTTTAGATCATAAAATAATTAATTAATTATACAAAACTAGAAAAATTTGGATTTGTAATTGAGACTGGCAGAGAATGAACCAAAGGGATCAATGGAACATAAGATATTTTAAAACCGTAAAATAGAGCATATTTTCTTAAAGCCAACACACGCGGTCCGCGTGCACTGAAGGCAGTTGTAAATTCCCGCGGCATAACCGCCGTAAACTCCAACGCGAATCTTGCTAATGTTAAATAGTGCCGGGAGCGCGCTGCAAAATCGCCGCTTTCTGTCCCCGCAAATATTTAAAAAAGGGCAAATTTCGAGGGTAAAAGGATTTCGAATCCCTTCTATGGCAATAGAAATAGCAAAGCAAGGAGAATTCTGATCTAGTGCTTCCACTAAAATCGCAGACCGGACGCTCTCTGCAACGTTCGAGTCCTCCCGATGAAATCGTCTGCTCCATTTTGGAATACCTCGGTCCTCGGGAGGTCGGTCTTCTTTGATTGCGTTAGCAGGTTTTATCTAACTTATGAATCTCAGTTGACTATCCAAAAAAAAAAAAAAAACAGTTCTCTCTATACATACATACATACATATATATATATATATATTTCAAATTTCTCATGATTAATTTGCCTATTTCGGTGACCAGAGAGAGTTAAAATAGGATTAATGGTGTAGTATTGATCAATTAGGTTATAAAATCTCAATTTTTCAATCATTTAATCCCATGGTGTGTAATTTGTTTACAAGAGAACATTTGAATTTTGGTCTTTGTATCTTCCAACGGTCAAATTATGTTGAAATGCATATGATTACTCCGTTAGTCAATGTTTCAATGCCACTTCATATAAAGAGTTTTGAATGAGCTTAAACTGTATTTTTCTTTCAAGATTCTTTGTTCTTTTATTTTATTTTTAGAATTTTGTTTTCGATATGCAGCGTGGTGTATATATTTTGCAATGCAGAACCCCTATGGATGAATCTATGCCTTAAGAAAGCGAGTGGTCTACTTCAGTACAAAGGCTCTTGGAAGAAAACAGCATTCTTTTTTAATGTCTCCTAAATTTATGTTACTAATGCTTACTTTCCCTTTTTTAGTTTGTCCGTTTGTTTGTTTAACAAAATAATTGTTACCGTGTGCTAGAATGCGGAGAGGATCCGCCTGTTGAATATGAATAATCCTGTCGAAGGCCGTTGCATTTTGATGGCAAAAGGTCTGATGCCCTAGCTTTGTGGCTATTGGTTAGATAGTTATTGCTTGTAGAGGCTCCTCCATAAGGGTATTTAGAAGATTTTCTTCTTATTTTTATGTTCAGAAAATGATAACATACACATGTTATTAGCTATGTTAAGTTATTGGACATTTACCATTTTGCAGGATTCTGTTCTTCGTTCTCATTCTAAAGATATTATAGGTGCCATACCATACTGGATGAATTCTCTTTTGATAAAAAAGAAAGTCCTAGTTCAGGAAATGAATAACTTCATATGGAGATATGGGAAATGATATTTCTACTCTTGAAATGATTCATTTGAAATTTTACTTTTAACTCTGTTATGTACTTTCATCTTCTCGCCCATTTTCCTCTACTGTTGTCATAAACTTGAATTTTCTGCATTTACCTAGATTCCTATTTATCCTTTTCAGTGTCTTTTTGTGCATGTGATTTGTAACATCGGCTTCTATTAATTTCGTTTAAATGTATCCTCCAAAGGGGTTGGCGTGGGGATAATTTTCTGGAAGAATTAAAAATAAATGCATCAAATGGGCTCTGCCTTTTGTAATATAAGATCATTATATGGAAAAAATAAATAAATAAATCAATAAATGAGGAAACCAAGCCTTCTGGGTGTGCCGCCCCTCCCTTGTCAATCTTCCCGCTTCATCAGTTAACTTCAGTGACACATAACCACAGCTCCAAATCATTACTGATGCCATGGCACGACTGCTGCTGCTGCAACCGTGTGATCTACACCAATATTCTTTCTTCCTGACAATGTAACCGTCATATCTGAGCTGCTTTAAATTTGTTTCTTGTGTGTACTCGATGTTGTTCCCCACGACACAAAACCGCAGCTTCATGTTTTATCTATCTCACACTGCCCCGGAGGATTCAATGTGACGCCTGTAATAGCATACTATTACAATTATTATTATTATTATTATTATTATTATTTTATTTTCACAATTTAAATTTATTTTGATTATTATAAGTGTATATATTTATATGGTAATGGCATATTATTATTTTATTATGGTCAGTGGAAGATTTTGAAGCGGGCCCTTAGTTGGAAAACAAGACAAAGACTAGTCTTGACAAGTGTCCATGCATGTAAGAAACTAGCAGATTTTAGATAATAAAGTGGACGAATGGCAATAAAAAAAAAAAAAAAGAGATAACAATTAGGGTTCTTGGCCATTTCTTTTAAGTTGACTTTGGAGCATGCAAATGAAAAACTTTGGAGGGACTAAGAAGTGACAAAGGCTGCAATTTCTATTTATTTTTGTTAAAGTCAATTTGTAAGCTTGTTTTACTTAGTTTTGTCTTATGCATAAAGTTTTCGTATATATACATATATGATTGCACTTAGTATTGTATAATAAAAATGTTATAAATATTTTAGTTTTTTTTTAAATTCTTTAAATATATTTTTAAGTGTAATAATAAATAAAAATTTGATATAGTATAATTTTATTAATAATTGTCATTAAAAATTTTGTGAAAAAATTTTGGTTGTTGTAATTGGAGGTATATATTGAAGTTTATTGAATATTATAAGTGATTATTATGATTCATTAGGTGGAGACTGGTTTGTTAAATTAGGAGAAAATTTATAAAAATTTATAATTATTTAGTTAATTGCTGTCTTTTGCCCATAAATAGGTTGGAATTAATAGTTAGAAATATTTTATGTCATAGTATAAATTACAAAAGATTGGGTATTTTGTCAATTAAAAGCTTGTAAATAAAAAAATCAAGTAGAGTGATAATTTCTGAAAATAATACTCTTAAAGTATGCGTGATTATTTAATTGAAGTTGTTTATGGTACTTCTTGTGTTTCATCTTGTTTGAAAATTAATTGTTTAAATTTTTTTAGAATAATATTCTTTGAGATATTATTGAAAATTATAAAATAACTTATAAATTTATTGATCTTTTAAAACTTTCGTTATGTGTAAATAACTAGTATTAGCTCAACCCTATTTTTTAGGTTCAAGTATTGCTAGAGACAATAATTGAAATGATATGGAGGTTTTTCTATTAGAGAAAATTTTAATGTTTTTTTGTATGCGTAAATTAGAACAATAACTTGTATAAGTTTTAAATTAGTATATGGATGTTTAAGTGATAAATGTTAGTTATTACATTTGATGTTGGAAGATAGTTGGTAAAATTAGATACTTTTAAAAGTACTAAAATTTTATGAGTTTTAATTATAGAGAAATATTCATTTTATAAAACGAACTTTTGCTAAAATTTCTAGAAACAGTTTAAAGGTGTTACAACACCTTTGAGATTCTTTTGTTGCAATTTATAAGGGTGATCCTATCCCTTAAAGATTGATTGAGCGAGTTGATGAACCCATACCAGATGATTTTGCAAAGTTATTTGACATATACAAGGTCACTTTCATTTCTTGCTCTGCTTTATCTTTGAAGTAATCTTTTGTTTTTGGGTAAATATACTTCGTGGTAAAAACTCTATTCACTAATGAATTTTTATTTTTTCATTATAGTAGGCTCTCACTTTTGTTTGATTTTAGGATAAAAATGACCAGAATAAAGTTTGCAAACCTTGCACCTAGATACACTCAAACATCATGGATGACAATGTTCACATGGAACCATGCTTGAGTGAAAATGCTACAAGTATTAGCTAAAGAGTTATTGATTCTTGTTATGATTCTGGTTTCTGCAGATAAAAAAAGTCATGGCATTTTAGCCAAATTCTTGATATTAGTGATTCTTAGATAAGTTATGCTTTTTGATTATTTAATTAATATTTTATGTTCTAATTATTCAGGAGATCAACTACGTACAATAGTTATATTGTTAAAGTTGCTTTTTAAAGTTTTATATTATTGTTATAAGTTTTTCGTTTATGTTACATGTACTATTTGTTATGTATTTTAAATTTTATATCAATATATTTTAAATTTTTTTGTTTATATTTTAAATACTATTTATTATTTATTTTATTTATTTTAAATTTTTTGTGAAATGTTTTAAAATTTATATTATGGTTAAAAGTCTCGCGTTGATGAATGTATAGTACAACAACTATATCATAGCCGTTTCCTTATTTACGTCCTATAAATATTCACCTACTTATGCATGAAAGTTTTTTTTGTTTACGTTAAACTTTACTAAATTTAATTAATTTTTATCAATTAATTAAATCAAGTAATCATAATGTAGAGAAATAAAGAAAAGTATAAAATTTTGATATGGTTTAAATTTTTCAATCATATATTTACAAGGCTATATCAAAAAAAAATAATTTATTAAAAAAATAATGATTACAAGTACTAATAAATTTAAATAAAATAAATATATCTTATTATATTTATCATTGTGATCTTAAATTTTTGTAGATGATCTTGTTTAACGAGATTCTCCTATCTCAATATGTTGAACTTCCTTAAACTTAATCAAGCAAGATCCCCTCACTAATCATCTTTGAACTCTCTTCAACAAGCATGAGTCTTTATTTGAACAACACTTAAAAATATTCTCTCTAAATTTATAAAATTAAATATTATAAACTCATAATATGTACAATACTACTTTTTTAACTCATAAGAATAACATGAAACAATTTAAAAAATACAAGAGAAAGAAATAAAAAAAATATGCGGCAACTCTTTATTGATTTTGCATTAAATACTTTCTTTTGGCTACTGCATAAAATGAAATAACACACATATGTATAGCACAAGTTAATTCTAATTATGTGTAAAATTATTTCTTAAATCAAATAAGAATATACCTTCTTAAATTAAAAGAAATTCTTTTCTAGATAAGAGTTTATTTAGTCAATTATTCTTTTTTCTATTATTTTCAAAATACCTCTTAAAATAAATTTATTAGATAAGCATGAATAATCACAATCTTTAATAAGACTACAAAAACTAAAATTTTTTTCATTGAATAAATAACAAAAATGCAAAATAAATAGTATACGTATGATGAACAGTAATTAACAATAACTAATATGGGATGTTACAGCAAGATTAGACGTCACAACAAGACTAATAACATAGTTTTTCAAAAAATGCTAATAATTCTAAACTTAACAATTTTCTTTTTTGGCAATTTTTTGGCAAAACATGTTCACAACTAATGTATTGAGAGGATGCTACATAAAACAAAAACATATGCAATCAAATACTCAACAATCAGAATAAATACTCCCCTTAAACAACAAATCAAATAATGTAGTCCATAAATAATGCAGTCCAAAAATTCAACATACATTCCCTATGAATATGTACTGCCCCTCTTTTAGATATAACATGTTTTTCTTTTTTGCTAAAAAGTGCCAAAACCTTATCAAAGATAGACTAATCATAACAAACACAAAAATATTTGGTACAAATAAAAAATAATCAAAGTTAAAGAGAGTATCAATTATTCAATAAAGTATGATAGAAAACAAGTGCAAATGAAAAAAAATAAACAAACACAATAAAAAAAATTTAGTCTATCATCTGCAGAGTAAAGAAAACAAATTAGTAAACACAATGGAGCATAAGGAAGCATTTTACACTTTTTGGTGAAGTAAAACTGAGACTCAACAAGAACTTGATGTTGGGATTTTGGTGCTAGAGCATTCGATGTTAGAGCAGCATGCTAAAAATCTCACCAAATAATTAGTGATCTACTTTAATACCAATTGAAAATTTTGTTTGCTCTAAGTTTCACTAAATTTAATCAATTTTCACCAATTAATTAAGCTAACTAATCATAATGCAGAAAAATAAAGATATGGTTTGAATTTTTTAATTTTACATCCAAGAGACCATACTTAGAGAAAAACATTCTACTAAAAAAATAATAATTACAAGTTTCAATGGATTTAAACAAAATAAAGACTCCCTCTTATAATTTTACTTAATCTTGAATCTTTTTAAATGGTCTACTTTAGGAAAATCCATTTGCCTCAATACATCGAACTCCCTTCAACTTAATTTAACAAAATTTTCTTGTTAATTATCGTTAAACTCCCTTCAACAAGTATAAGTTTTTGTCTTGACAATATTTAGAAACACTATCTCTAAGTTTATAAAACTAGACATTATAAACTCATAGTATCTTACCAAATTGCTTTTATTTTTAACTCACAAAAATAAAATAAAACAACTTAAAAAATACAAGAGAAGGAAACAAGAAAAATATGCAATAACTCTCTCTTGATTTGGAGGTTAAGGCTCTCTTTTGGTTACTACACAAAGTAAAATAACAAATATATCTATATATATAGCACAAGCCTGACCCTAGTTGTGTGTGAACTTTTTTCTTAAATCAAATAGGAATGCACATAGAGAGTGAGATCGAAATTAGAAACAATGAGCAAAATCATCATAAAAACAGTAGAACATCAAGGTATTTCTTCTAGTCCTAAACTGCAAATTAATGTTAGTTGGTCAAGTAAGTAGTCCATTTCTTATAAGGCTTTATTACTTGCATGAAAGAAAGAGGAAATGGCTCAGTGCCTGGTTATTCACTGTTAAATTCCTTATCTTGATTATCCTAATTGCCATTTCTTATGCGTGAGCTTAATCTAAAGCTTAAAATAGCAGACTACTTGTAACACCGTCGCTTTTTGATGCTAGTGCTTTCTTGGGAATTATGCTTGGTCTTGGTAACTACCTTTATTCTTTCAATTTGTTTTATCTTCCAATCTTTGTTTCTTCTCTTTTTAGTTTAACTCAACTAGCCTTTAACGTAGTATTTGCATTTTTTTATTGTCAAGCATAAATTCACTCATTACTTGATTAACGTTGTGGTTTTGATAACCATTGGATCAATGATTATAGGCTTTCATATGGACGGAGGTCATCTTAATTGGCACTCAAGCAATCTTTTTCTAGAAGCTTGGCGCTTGACAAGCATTCGATTAGTGCTTAAGTAATCTCTGTAAAGTCTTCGATACTCAATCATTGCTTGACCCCCACTCGAACAATCAATTTCTAGAGGTTGGGCACTCGATCACTGCTTGACAACTGCTCGAGCGGCCAACTTCCTTAAGAACGTCGCTCAATCTTCACTTAACATTTGCTCGAGTGCCTTTAGGTAAATATAAAACTCCAAGTCATGTTTCTAGGGTTTGTGACAATTATTTTTGTGTTTTTTTTATTTCTTTAAGTAGAGATTTTTTGTTTAAATAGAGATTCTTTCTTTGAGTTCGTATAACTATCATAACTTATTTTACTTTTAAAAATTACAAATCTTCCTTTCTTCTTAATGATTTGTGATTAATTATTCTTGAAACTCATAATTACCAAAGAAGGTGTAGTTTGTGATTTTAAAATAATAAAAAACAATTAGAGTTTTAATTATTGTAAATGCAAAAATTCTTAAAAAAAAAATCACTAACTGTAAATTTTTTTAATCTAATAAATTTTGAAATGACTCTTTGATAGGTTGAAGAGTGTTATCCTATGAAAAGTTATTTATAAGATTTTTCTTCTTTAACAAATTTTTATGTTCAATTTTAATTAATTATTTTTCTTAATTGATAATTAAATTGATTGTTGAGATTTGTTTGTGATAGATTTAGTTTGATTAATTAAAAATTTATTTGTTTTTGATTTATTTGAGGTATAATAAATCTTAATATATTTTTGATTAGTTAATTTTAATTTTTAATTTTTTTATAAATATTTTTCATCCCTTTGAAGCATTTTAAAATTTAAAAGTAATTTTATAATCTTTCAAGAATTTTTTTGTACTGACAAAAATATTCAATTATTGCTTAATAAAGCCAAATCCACTTGGAATGATGGATTAGCTACATAAATTGTCTTCAACATATGCTGCCACTGTCCCGTCCTTTGCAGCCTCGACTGACAACTCCTTCAAGCTTCATAATCATTTTTTATAAGCTTCATGATCATTTTTTATGGTGTTTGTGACATGAGTTGCACTAAAATCGCTGCACATCTCTGTCTCTGAAATCATTACGTTATCTCAAGGCAAATTGCAGACAAAATTTCATTAAATCTGCATCCATATGCATTGTAAAACTGTGTGGCTAATGTATGCCCTCAGCATAATATTATTTAAACAAGTTCTGATGAAAGTATCCTCTGCATAGGCTACACCAAAAGATGCAGGGGAGTTTGACCGTGGGCGAACTAAATATAACACTATATTGGTGCTGGCGGCAGTAGGAATGCAGTTTCTGATCATGGGGAGTATCGGCTTAACCTTCTCTTCAACATCTCTCTTGAGAGATCTCGTTTCATCAATTCTAGTCCCAGTTCAACAGGTTTTTGCTGTGATTCTCTTGCATGAGCGCTTTAATGCCGAAAAAGGCACGGCGTTAGCTTTGTGCCTGTGGGGATTTGAATATAATCCCATGTCATATTTGCTTTCTTGTCTTGTATAATCTAAGCTATAGAAGACAAATATTCATATAATCTAAGCTTTAAGAAGCCAGCAGCCAAAAATGGAGCAAATTAAGTTTAATATTCATATTTAATGTTGATTAAACCCATGTCATATTTGCTTTTTTTTTTTTTTTGTTTTTATCTAATATCACAATGCAGATTAAGTTTAGGGGGTTACCTTTAGGCCTCTCTGTCTATTTTATACTATGGTTTATGAATTTGTTCCACAAATATCATAATTAAAGACAAAAAGTGGAGATGGTGTGGAGAAGGAAAACAAGATTAAGCCAAAATAATTGCGGTTGCTAGTGATATTCTTTGCTGTCCTAAGGTGGCAATTTGTTTATAAAATGATCCCACTGGCCCCGAGTGTCGAATTGCTCAAGGAAGCTTTTGATTGAAAAGGAATAGTATTACCAGGACTGTCATAACGTTTTGCTTATGGGCTCAAGTCATTCTGACCGAAGGTTGGCGCAGCTCAACCTGCAAATATGCCTTGAGCCCTTGAGCCAGAAACGAGGCTCGGACTTTCGATAATGTACAAACTCAATTTGCTTTTGTTCGGGGAAAGAACAAATGAAAATAAATAGATTGATAGAGAGCGATAACATTAGCATTCTGCTAAAAATAAAATTATGTTAATTGAACTGTTATTCTTGAGTAGAATTGTGGCTAATTTGCCCCCAAAAGGAAACATTTGTGATTGCCGGGCTAGGATATTTTAACTCTTTGAATGTGTAGGGCTGGCTAAGAGCACATTCTGTTGACCGAATGCAAATGAATCCAGAGTCATGGCAATAGAATAAGCTTGTCAAGACGACGCCGGGATTATTTATCGTTTATAACAGTAACCAAAGTTAAAAACAGACTGTAGCAATACAAGTTTCATCTACCCAGAAGTGAAGTGATTTGAAATATACTTCCATGTGGTCTTGACTATGACTTGTCCTGCCTTCTCCATTCCTCTCGAGAAAAAAGAAAAATAAAATTAAACAAGAATTCAAAACTGCCTCCCTAACGGTAACGACGAGGGATTGTAAAACTGGGGGAGACTTCTGTGTCAGTGCTCATTGGCCCGAGAATTACTCCATTGCCCTCCTAAGCTGCTCCTCTGTTTTTCTTCTGTTGATACTGATTCTACTTTTGCCAATAACTTTGCTTTTCACATTCATAATTTGATATTAAAAGTTAGATATAATACTTTATTTTGCTCTGCTCTATAACCATGATTACTTTTTACAAATCTATGACTTCCTTTATAGCCCAATAACCATGACTGCAGAACCTAGCTAACAGTACAGCAAGGAGGAGGAACTTAAGTTGAAGCACATGGAAACAGAGCAAAGAAGAAATAATGGGGAAAATGACTATGAAAATAGCAAGGCTATCAAGCTATTTCTTACAGTCCTCAATTGCATATTATTGTCAGTTGGACAAGTAAGCGGGCCATTACTTTTGAGGGTCCACTTCATGCATGGAGGAAAAAAGAAGTGGCTCAACGCTTGGCTACTGCTGGGTTTCCCAGATTGATCCTCCCAATTAGCAGTTCTTCTTTGCAAGCTCGAACCAGAAGATTACTTGTCACACGTTGGTTTTTCACTGTTAGTACTTTGTTGGGACTTCCCCTGGGTCTTGCGGGCTTCCTTTATTCCTTTGGTTTATTTTATCCTCCGGTTTCAGTTTCTTCTCTTCGTAGTTCAACTCGGCTAGCCTTCACTGCAATATTCTCATATATTATAGTCAAGCATAAGTTCACTCATTACCTGATTAATGCAGTGGTTTTGATGATTTTTGGATCTATAATTATGAGTTTTCATACTGATGCAAATCGTCCTAGTGCTGAATCTGATGGAAAGTATGTATTGGGTTGCTTCATGACCATTGGTGCGGCCACGCTTCAGGGATTTATAATGCCAGCATTGGAATATGCTCACTTGAAGTCAGGCATGGCCATTACCTTTAACCTTATCATGCAAGTTGAGCTTCTCGTTTCCATGTTCGCAAATCTCTTTCGCACAGTACCCATGATTATCAACCATGAATTTCAGGTAAGTGATGAATGATGATTGAATTTCTGCGGTGTACTAT
Organism: Swietenia macrophylla; assembly: GCA_032401905.1. NCBI lineage: Eukaryota > Viridiplantae > Streptophyta > Magnoliopsida > Sapindales > Meliaceae > Swietenia > Swietenia macrophylla. Next base: position 4,197,646 of record CP135580.1, on the reverse strand, counting down.
TTCATATATTGCATATGGCTTAATGCTTTCGAGCAATCTTCTAGGTATTTATTCTACTAAATTCAGTTCAACCATTGACTCATTAAGGCCTAATTTATCCCTGCACTGCTTATTGTTAGAATATTTTCTGCACAGGCTATACCAAAAGCAGCAGGGGAATTTGAGCTTGGGCCGATTAAGTACTATGCTATACTGTTGTTGGTAGCAGTAGCAATGCAGTTCCTAATCATCGGAAGCGTCGGTTTAGGGTCTTCTCCTCAACGTCTTTCTTCGGAGGTCTTGTTTCATCTCTTCTAGTTCCAGTTCAACAGGTTTTTGCTGTGGTATTCTTACACGAGAAATTCACGCACAAAAGTGCATGGCCTTGGAGATGTGCCTGTGGGGATTCGCATCTTACCTCTACGGCAAATATACTCTAAGCTATAAGAAGCGAACTGCCAAAAGTCAAACAGATGATGAAGCAATTTTACTTGAGAAATCTTCATATGTTTAATACTTAATAAACCCATATCAGATTTGCTTGTTTATTTTAGATTTAACTAATATCAAAATGCAGATTCGGTTTATCCTACTGTATAACATGTGTCAAAGTCACTTCTTTGCTCTCTGTAATACGAAGGCGTTACGCCCTACTAGCCATTTGATAGTATGTTTTACGCTTTTGTTTCCCAAATATCATATTGAAAGAGGAACAGTGGAGATGGGATGGAGACGGAAAACAGCATTAAGCCCAAATAATTGCTGTTTAGTTATATAAAAGCCTTGCTAGTGGTATTGTTGCTGTCCGAGGATTCTAACTTCGTAAAAAATGACCAACCAGCGCTGATTCAAATTGGTTTTGGAAATTTTTGATCCAAAGCGACAGGCATTTACATGGACAGTCATAAGATTTTCGTTTATGGGCTTAAATCACTCGACGGATTGGTTGCTGGAGCTCAACCTACGGCCACAAACCTGGGTTGAGCCAGAAACAAGGCTCAGACATTTGGCAAATGAAAAGAACCTGCAGGTAGACGCCGGGTAATGACCAAAATGAGAACAAATCGACTGATGAGAGCGAAATGCAGACAACATTAGTATTCTGGTAAAAGAAATAATCTTATGGTATTTGAGTTAGGAAATGAAGATGAATGTAGCAGTGAAAAACTGCAGAATGAACGCTATTTCTTTTCTGAAAAGTATTACGGCTTTGATATCTGTACAAATGATGTGATGAACTTATATCCATCTGAGAAGAGAACCTAATTTTGCCGTAACAAAGAAAACAACAAAATTGAACAATCCAGGTCATCATAGTGTCAGCTACAAAATCGAATTCCTTTGCCTTGCTGCGCCTTGCTGCTCGTTGTATTGAGTCTCGTGCGCTGTAGCTTCCTCCTCGTCCTCTTCTTCATTTTGAATTCTTCTTGTTAGTGTTTGGTCTGGGCTGGGTAATTACTTCACAAAACCTTATGGAAGGCAGCATTGGACTGCATTAATGGTACTGTCGACATTAAAACAAAGTTAACTTATGTTTGGCTAACACGTGATCCGTACTATCTAATATAAATAATACAGATCAGCCAGCACAAGGCTGACCTGTTCCCACCCATGAGTCAGCCCCGCACCGGCTTCCACGCACACACATTTTTTTTTAATATTATATATTAAATAATTTATATTATTATTTTTTATAAATAAAATATATTAAATTGCAAAATATTGTCTTCGTTTTGAATCGTCTCATGGCCAGGGTCTTCACCATGTGCCACCGATCGCCGCCATCTTTTCCAATCAATGAGCACGCTTTTAAATTGTTCTTGAATCCATTGATGCACTATTATTATTATTATTATTATTATTATTATTATTATTATTTAAACGATTTTTTTCTTAAATTTAAAATTAAATTTTTACCAGCTAAAATTTAAATTTTAAATTTATAATAAATTATTGATTAAATAAAAATTATAATTATATCATTGTATAAATTAACTAAAAAATAATTTAAAAGTATGTTTAATGACTCAAAATAATATTAAAGACCAACAAATTATGAAAATAAAATTTTATTTTTAATTTTTTAATAAATTAAATAAATATAAATTAATTATAATAATATAATATATTATATAATAAAATAATATTTTTATATATATATACAACACAATCCAACATCAAGATGCTGTATTAAATTTTATACATTCTAAAATATTATAATCCAATTAAGTTCAATCTATTTAAAATAATACAATGTATCCGCTACAAAACACAACTCGTTAGGCTCGGAAGTTTTAACTTCAACTATTTGAACTTTTATTCTAAATTCAACAGTGGCTAATTACCATTAAAAACAAGTAAGAAAACTTCTGCTTAATTCAGGGCTAAGACATTCTAGCTTTCTTCGATAAATGGCTCTTGCCTGGCTGCAAGTTTAGTTTGTTCTCCCAGAAACTACCAAGCATCAGAAAGTAAAATCTTCCGGAAGCCCTTTTTATGTAAGTTGTCTTGAGGAATCATTAGAAAAAAACCTCTGACATCAAAGAACGATGCTCATTCATACATGTCATGTATATAAATTTCCTAATGTTCTTATTTTTTCCAACTCTAAAATAGAGCAGTATCCTCCCTCAACCGTCGCCAGCATAGCGAGTATTCTTACAATAAAATAGTTGAGAGGCGTTGGAATATTTCTTCTTGGTAGAAGACCAATAAGAATGTTAAATAAACAAATAGTATGAATGTTCTTTTGAAAAAGAAAAAGTAAACTTCAGTGACACATCACCTACAGCTCCAAACCATTACTAATGCCATAACACGACCGCTGCTGCTGCTGCAACAACCATGTGATCTAGATGAATATTCTTTCCTGCTGACAATGTAACCTCCATATCTGAGCTGCTTTAAATTTGTTTTTTTTTTAGTGTAATTGATCATTTCTTCGATCAAAGAGTTTCTGTTATTACTGAAACATTTCTTTATTTTTGTTTGTTCTTTATTTTGGTATCTCATTTACTTCTGCTCAACATTATTAGCTGATCTTCAATTAATGATTTATCATGTATGAATATAGTACTGTCAACACTATCATTATTGACAGTTGAAGCAAAGTTTACATTATGAAGAATATCAATAAGGAAGTGATAGAAACATTTCTTGAACCATCGTCAGAAATAGATATACTGTCAGCAGAGTACCACAAAAAGGATTGAAGTCCTCAGTTTTATGACCTTTGAAATGGGTGTTTTCCTAAAAGGTTTGGGACTGCATTCGTCCTTGAGAAAAAAAATCTATCCTACGTTCTCTTGGATGATTTAATAATAGTGTGGGTCCACGAGCACATACAGGCTTATAAATACTTATGTGAAGGTGCTGCTTAACGACGCTCCGGGGAGAGGTTTTGCATGAATCATTGCCAAGGATAATGAGACTTTGGAACTGTTGCTATGCCATACGGTGAAAGAGCTACCACATTTTGTTATTAAAAACACTTGTGGCTTCATGTGTACAATTGTGCCTGCGTATGACGAGAAGTTCTCATGTAGGATGGGAACTCTTGTTTTGGATCACAACCAAGACCACCTCTGGACGAGAATGATTTTCGTCGACGAGGAGACTAATCTGAATTGCCAGAGTTATTCTTCTGTAGTTTGACATTTGCAATGTTTTATGTTTTTTGGTTGTGAAATTCTCATTCCTACCAAGAAATTTACATTCTCGACAATTCTCTCCTTTTGGCTATTTCAAGGGTGGTAATGGGATGATATGTTACCTGGGTTGAAAGAGTATCCAACTCAATTTGGTCAATGTAACAAGGGATGTCACAAAATTAATGTAGTCCGTTATAAGGAAGTTCATAATTTTGATAGTCTGTCCATGTTCTCATTTTATATCATCTCGATAAACCGTGCATTTCTTAGTGTGCCTATATGTAGATTAAGCATAAGAGTGAAGTAAATTATTTTGTGAATGGTTTCATATCTGCATGTGCTTCTATATTTTGCATGAAGAGTGTATTGGGAGCTTTCGGTACATGGAAAGAACAAAGGATGGCCAAGTCATGGGAAGAAGTTGAGTTGGCGGTATGGTGAGAACTCAATAATTAAAAGAGTTTCTCATGATCATTTTTGCATGTGACATTTATTAGCTTCCTTGAACTGTGCATACTATATTGTTGTTTTAACATATAAACGTCCCTGATCTATACCATCTAATCTCACTACTAATAAGCCTCCTTTGCAGGGATTTCAGGCAAGACCACATTCGTCCACTCCCAGGCAAAAAGATAGATGTTGTAGACATCAATCTAAAAACTCCTAGATCGTCCAAATGCTTGCTGAAACATTAATTTAAAAAGGGAAAATACAAAAACAAACCTTAAAGCCGGTTAATAACTGAGAAAATATAGAAAACGGAGTAGAAAGAAAATTCCTACATTGACAGCGGTCCTATTATACACCTATGATGGGAGAAAGAAGGGCCTAAGCTGCAACAGATGACTTAGAAGCAGCAGAAAGCTTAGACCTCCTTTTTGCAAGGCTCTGACTGGGACGTTCTCGCTGCTCCCTCAGTCTTGTGGCTAAAAGTTTATGGTACTCGGCAGCTTCTGCCTTGGCCTTGACAATTCTCTTCCTTTTCTCTGCAATCTTCGCCCGTTTCCTTTGCAAAGTTAACGGAGTCACCAATCTCTGAATTTTTGGAGCTTTACTCACTTGTTTCCCTGCACCACAAAAACGAAGCCAGTATCATTACATAATTTAACAATATAAAGCACTTGAATGATTACTGCAGCTGCATATATGGCTACGGTGTTTGGTCTATCATAAGCAGTACAAGCTGGCAAAATGCATCACATCTTAAGAAACCTACTAGATTTTGTTGTGAATGTTCGGCGTTAAGTGTTGACATACTTTCTAACATCGTCATCCTTTGTCAGATTGAACAATTTACGAATCTTAGATGCCCTCTTAGGACCTCTCATTCTTGGTTTCTCCATATCAGTCAATCCAGGAAGATCGTTCTCAACTTTCTTCACAATTACCATGTTTAGAACAGAAAGGTCCTGGCTAACAATGCACCCTCTTGCGGACTTTCTCTTCCTCTCTCCCTTGCGCCTACCATATCCTCGGAAGCCAGAGGTCCCTGCCAGATAAAATTTGAGCCTACATACCATGTCTTCCAAGATAGCGGGAAATTACAGTGTTTATTGCGGTGGCGACATTCAAAGTACAACACAACAGCATGGTCCAATCATTTGCCTCTGTAAAGCAACAGCCGGACACGAGCAGAGGTCAATACATACTGCTCCATTGGAAATCCTTGCTTGTCGCAGCCTCCCGTGATTTTTAAAACATAACCCCTAAGCTCCTGTCAAGCAAACAAAATGGTTCTTTAAACAAATGTTAAAACTCATAGTAGGATTCGGCAATTAGGGTGTGAATAAAATTACAAGTTATACCTCACCCAGATCATCTCCGCTAACTTCCTGTCGGATCCTCTTGTCAAAAAAAGCTCGGCTGCATGGTAAATGAAAAAGAGTAAGAGCTAAGATTTTTCAGTATATCAAGTTATTTAAACAAGTCCAATTCCAACGACATGATATACACATATTACTTAACTAATACTACTGTCTGTTACAGAATTACACTCAGTTTTTTGTTATTCTGCAAACAATAACTTAGCTCGTTAAACGTTCCGAGTATCAAAAACAGAATTAATTGTGCTTTATAAGTAAACTGCTTATCATAAAGCGTTTGTAGCTTACCAACAGATTATAAACTTTGTATGAAGCTTATATGTTTGAAAATTTCATGACTAAGCATATAAAGAGAAAAGAAAGAAAAGAGCGAGTATTTTTTGAAGGTTACGGTTTCTGATCGTCGTCGACTTCAAGCTTCTTTTGGTATCCCATTGTCGGGTTCGCTATGTTGAACTGCCCAAAACAACTCAAACCATTTCTTATACAAAACAAGAAAATGCGTTGCAGAGAAAAGTAAAGAGAAGCATTAGAGTAAACTTTCATTGTCCACAAGCAGCTACACGATTACTAGAGCAGAGAGCGGAAATTAGTCCCTGCGTTTTAGGCTTCTTATAAGGCGGCATCTCAGTCGGCTAGTGTTTATACCTCTTAGAAGCATAGGAAACGGTTGTTTAATACTTTGTTGCTTTGATTTGTATTGTCCCTACACGTGGATAAATGAATCATGCCCCACCTACAGACTCTTGCTTATAAATATTAATATAAGCAAGATTAATATTCTTTTAAAAGCATAATTTAGAAAAAGAATTGTTTGCAATGTATTTTACCTCTAAAAATTTTAATTTTTATTTACATATTTTAAATTTTACCTAAAATATTTTAATTTTTATGTTTATGTTCAATTTTTTTTATTAATTATTTTAAATCTAATGATAATTATTTTAAATTATTTATTATATATTTTTAAATTTATAAAATACATTAAATATATATTAACAAGTCCTTAGCAAGCTGTGCGTTTCAGAAAGAGCTTTTGTCTCAAAGCCTGCAAATATTTCCTCCAAGCATGAATGTTGCTTCTGGAGATTGGTACACTCAGCCTCATATAGCAGAGTTACTTATCAACCAAATTTGGACTCCTCAAGTTAATGGGATCCATGTTTGATTCTAGCTTGGCATCCGTGGTTCCCTTGAAGTAGAAATTGTTCTTGAAGACTTAAAGAGCAAGCATGGAGCATCTTATTCCTATAATAGCCTAGAGAATAATTAGTCAAAAGAACTCGAAGGATTAAATAGATAAAATTAGTGTGGCAATGTTTATGAAGCCCCAAGTTCTTCTATGCTTAATTTGAAAATGAATCATTGGTATAATTCAACTCTACACATTGTGCTCAATAATTTTATCAATCACTTTACAAAAAATAACAAAACGCATTCAAATATTTTTAAAAAATTTTTTTGTAATAACTTTAAAAATAATAAAACATATTCAAGTATCTTTCAAAATTTTATTACAATAAATTAAAATAAATCTACGCAATAATAAATATGTTCGAGAATAAGAACAATAACAAACCATTAAATAACTTAGATGATTTCTCAAATTAATAACATTTTACGAAAGAATAATAATGATACAAAATTTAACCCGAATTTTCATTTCTTTCTCCCTAAATAGATATTATTCTTCTAACCTCACAACTTCTTTTAGTTTGGCCTTTTGGTCTAGACATTTTTTACTTGCCTAGAACTAGTTATATATACATGGTGAAATATAATTTTTTTTTGGTTATTTTTCTTTTGTACATACTTAGAGATGTCAAACAGACAACTTAATCCGTAAAAATTAGATCCGATGAGTTCGTGGGTTCAAATCAACTTGAACTTATCCAAAAATAATAAGACCCAATATGACTCACAAGTCTTAATAAATTAAAAAAAATTGTGGAGCTCACATAGGCTCGAGCTAGGCTTAGTTTGTCACAAAAGTCATGCTAAGTTAGACTTTATTTATTGTTCACAGGTCAAATTTGAGCTGGTCCAAACTGTTTGACACTTCTATATATGCTATCCATTTTTTTTTTTTTAATTGAAAGATACAAACTCTAAATGTAACTTTAGAAACATCTTCAAACTTAAAATTTTTAACATAAAATTTGAGTTATCCAAAAGAAAATGAAATTAATTTTAAATTTGGGTTAGAAGATTTATCTTATTTTTTATTGAATAAATTCAAAAAAAAATTTATTAGAGTAAGATTTTAAGAGTTTTTTCGAACTTAAAAGACAATTAAAGATATATTTATTATGAAATTAATTTTGTTAACTCATGGAATTAGTTTCGTAAATTTGACAAAGTTAATAATGAATTTATGGAATAAATTTTTTTAATCTTTGAGTTGTTACATGAATTCTAGTACTTTGTCTTTTTTTTTTAATAAGAAAAAGTAAAAACCAAACAATTTTTTTTTTCTAAATGTTATTTTTTAATGCTAAGAATGACAATAAATTTATTGAAAATATGAGATTTTTTTTTACAAAAATAATTTATTTTTATCTTATTTTATATTTATAACCTAAATCAAATAAGTTTTATATTTTAGACTAAATAAAAGTCCTTATAATCATATATGTGAGCGTTATAACTTAAAAAATCTTCTTATTGTAATTTAGATAATTACTCATTGTTATACTCGTTTTAATGTGGTAGTAAGTTTTTTATATTTTATATGTAATTAGATATAAATATAACATATATATTTGTCCCTATTGTTTGTTGGGCTTCTATTTGGCACTCCTCATATCTAAGGTTTATTTGAGTTGGACTATAAATGTAAAATGAGATTAAAAATTAGGTTTTTTTTGTAAGAAAAACTCTGGAAATATTGTCTGTAATGCATCAGTCTACTACCCCTCCTACGTAAACATGATTGCAGAACCTGGCTAACTCTGTTGGCTTGCTATTATTCTGATTACTTTGATCACTTATACAAGGGGTGATGCATATGGAGAGTGAGATAGTAATTAGAAACAATGAGCAAAATCATCACGAAAACAACAAGAGCATCAAGGTATTTCTTGTAGTCCAAAACTGCATATTAATGTCAGTTGGTCAAGCGGGCAGTCCATTTCTTATGAGGCTCTATTGCTTGCATGGAGGAAAGAGGAAATGGCTCAGTGCTTGGTTACTCACTGCTAGATCCCCTATCTTGATCATCCCAATTGCCATTTCCTACGCATGAGCTCGGTCTAGAGCTCAAAATAGCAGACTACTTGCAGCACCATGGCTTTTCGGTGTAGTGTTTTCTTGGGAACTCTGCTTGGTCTTGATAGCTACCTCTGTTCTTTTGGTTTGTTCTATCTGCCGATCTCTGTTTCTTCTCTTCTTGGTTCAACTCAGCGAGCCTTCACCGCAGTTTTTGCGTTTGTTGTTGTCAAGCATAAGTTCACTCATTACTCGATTAACGCCGTGGTTTTGATGACCTTTGGATCAGTGATTCTGGCTTTTCACATGTATGGAGATCGTCCTCCAGATGAATCTGATGGAAAGTATATATAGGGATTCTTCATGACTATTAATTACAGCTGCCGCTCCATGGATTTATAATGGCAGCACTGGAATACAACCACAGAAGGCAGGCATGGCCATCGCCTTTGACCATGCCATGCAAGTTCAGCTTCTGATTTCCATGTTGCTACTGTTTTTTGGACAGTTCCACGCTTATCAAAAAAAGACTTTCAGGCAAGCCATGAATGATCACTGAATTTTCACTTTGTAGCATTTGATGAATTGCATATAGCCTAATTCTGAAAACAATCTTTCAAGAATTTGTTTCCACCGACAAAGTTATTCAATTATTGGCTCAATAAAGCCAAATCTAGTTGGAATGATGGCTTAGCTACACAAATTCTCTTCAACATATACTGCCACTGTCGCTTCTCTTCCTTTGCAGCCTCGACTGACAACTCCTTCAAGCTTCATGATCATTTTTTACGGTGTTTGTCACATGAGTTGCACTAAAATCACTGCACATCTCCGTCTAAAATCATCACGTTATCTTAAGGCAGATTGCAGACAAAATTTCATTAAATTTGCATCCATATGCACTGTAAAACTGTGTGGTTAATGTGTGCCCTCAGCGGAATATTATTTAAACAATTTCTGATGAAAGTATTCTCTGCATAGGCTATACCAAAAGAGGCTGGGGTGTTTGACCTTGGGCTAACTAAATACTACACTATACCGGTGCTGGCGGCAGTAGGAATGCAGTTTCTAATCATGGGGAGTATCGGCTTAATCCTCTCTTTAACATCTCTTTGGAGGTCTTGTTTCATCTCTTCTAGTCCCAGTTCAACAGGATTTTGCTGTGATTCTCTTGTGTGAGCGCTTTAATGCCGAAAAGGGAATGACGTTAGCTATGTGCCTGTGGGGATTTGCATCTTACCTTCACGGCGCAGCCAAAAATGAATCAAATGATGAAGCAATTTGGATCAATAAACCTTCTTATGTTTAATATTGATTAAAACCATGTCAGATTTGCTGTCTTCTTTTGTATTTAACTAGTATCACAATGCAGATTAAGTTTATCCTACCGTATGCAATATAATTGGTTAGTCTCTCCAGGGTTAAGATGACCATTCCTTGGTTCTCTATGCTGCCAGCTGCGAGATACCTTTAGGCCTCTCTGTATATTTTATACTATGGTTTATGAATTTGTTCCACAAATATCACAATTAAAGACAGAAAGTGGAGATGGCGTGGGGAAGGAAAACAATAATTGCGGTTGCTAGTGATATTCTTAGCTGTCCTAAGGTGGTAATTTGTTCATAAAATGACTCCACCGGCCCGGAGTGTCGAATTGCTTACGGAAGCTTGTGATTGAAAGAGACCAGTATTAGAGGGACTGTTGTAACGTTTTGCTTATGTGCTCAAGTCATTCTGGTGGATGGTTGGTGCAGAACAACCTACAAACAGAATTTGCTTTGGTTTGGGGAAAGAACAAATGAAAATAAATAGATTGATCGAGAGCGATAACATTGGCATACTGCTAAAACTAAAATTATGTTAATTGAACTGTTATTCTTGAGTAAAATTGTGGCCAATTTGCCACGGAAGGAAACATTTGTGATTGATGGGCTAAGATATTTTAGCTCTTTGAATGCGTAGGGCTGGCTAAAAGTGCATTCCGTTGACCGAATGCAGATGAATCCGGAGTCATGGCAATAGAATAAGTTTGTCAAGACCTCGCCGGGATTATTTATTGTTCATAACACCGATCAAAATTAATAACAGTATGTAGCAATACAAGTTTTATCAACCCAGAAGTGAATGGATTTGAAATATACTTCCATGTGGTCCCGAATATGACTTGTCCTGCTTTCTCCATTCATCCCAAGGAAAAAGAAAAATAAAATTAAACAAGAATTCAAAACTGCCTCTCTGACGCTAATGACGAGGGATTGTAAAACTGGGGGGACTTGTCTTGCGTCAGTGCTTATTGGCCCAGGAATTACTCCACTGCCCTCCTAAGCTCCTCTGTTTTTCTTCTGTAAGTTATTCTACTTTTGCCAATTATTTTGCTTTTCTCATTCATAATTTAATATTATAAGTTAAATATAATACTGTATTTTGCTCTGCTTTATAGCCATGACTGCTTTTTACAAAGCTGTGACTTTCTTTATAGCCAATAACCAGCTAGCAGTATAGGAAGGAGGAGGAACTTAAGTTGAACCACATGGAAACAGAGCAAAGAAGAAATAATGGGGAGAATAACCATGAAAATAGCAAGGCTATCAAGGTATTTCTTATAGTCCTCAATTGCATAATGTTGTCTGTTAGACAAGTAAGCGGTCCATTACTTCTGAGTCTCCACTTCATGCATGGAGGAAAAAAGAAATGGTTCAACGCTTGGTTACTCAGTGCTGGGTTTCCCATATTGATCGTCCCAATTGGCATTTCTTCTTTGCAAGCTCGAACCAGAAGATTACTTGTGATACCTTGGCTTTTCGCTATTAGTACCTTGTTGAGACTTCTCGTGGGTCTTGAGTGCTACCTTTATACTTTCGGTTTATTTTATCTCCCGGTTTCAGTTTCTTCTCTTCTTGGTGCAACTCGGCTAGCCTTCACCGCAATATTCGCACTTATTGTGGTCAAGCATAAGTTCACTCATTACTCGATTAAAGCAGTGGTTTTGATGATTTCCGGATCCATAATTCTGAGTTTTCACACTGATGGAAATCGTCCTAGTGGTGAATCTGATGGAAAGTATGTATTGGGTTGCTGCATGACCATTGGTGCTGCTGCGCTTCATGGATTTATATTGTCAGCATTGGAATATGTTCAATTGAAGTCAGGCATGGCCATTACCTTTAACTTTGTCATGCAAATTCAGCTTCTCATTGCTATGTTAGCAACTCTCTTTTGCACGGTACCCATGATTATCAACCACGAATTTCAGGTTAGTGATGAATGATGATTGAATTTCTGCGGTGTACTATTTCATAAATTGCATATGGCCAAATTCTTCCGACTAATCTTCTAAGTATTTATTCTACTAAATTCAGTTCAACTATATTGACTCAATAAGGCCTAATTTATCTCTCCATTCCAAAATTGTATCATTTATGTGTGCCACTTGCAGAATTTCGTTTAAACCGCTTATTGTAAAAATATTTTCTGCATAGGCTATACCAAAAGCAGCATGGGAATTTGAGCTCGGGCCCATTAAGTACTATGCTATACTCTTGTTGGTAGCAGTAGCGATGCAGTTCCTAATGATAGGAAACATCGGTTTAGTCCTCTCCTCGACATCTTTCTTCGGAGGTCTTGTTTCATCTCTTCTAGTTCCAGTTCAACAGGTTTTTGCTGTGGTATTCTTGCACGAGAAATTCACCCCAGAAAAGGGCATGGCCTTGGCGATGTGCCTGTGGGGATTTGCATCTTACCTCTACGGCAAATATAATCTAAGCTATAAGAAGGGTGCAAGCAAAAATGAGAAAGATGATGAAACAAATTGACTTGAGAAATCCTCGGATATTTAATAGTGAATAAACCCAGATCAGATTTGCTTGCTTACCTTAGATTTAATTAATATCACAATGCAGATTCAGTTTATCCTACCGAATGCAATGTACTTGGTTTATCTCTCCAGGGTTCATTAACATGTGATAAAGTCGCTTCTTCGTTCACTGTGCTTCAAAGGCAAAACAGCTTTACGCCCCACTGGCCATTTGATAATTACGTTTTACGCTTTCGTTTCACAAATATAATATTGAAAGAGAGAAAGTGGAGATGAGATGCAGACAGAAGACAAGATTTAAGCCCAAATAATGGCGGGTTAGTTACATGCAAAGCTTGCTAGTGATTTTCTTTGCTGTCCCAAGATTATAATTTTGTCAAAAATGACACCAGCCCAGATTTTCAAATTGGCTATAGATACTTTTGACCGAAAGCGACAAGCATTTTCATGGACACACATAATATTTTTGTTTGTGGGCTTCAGTCATTACGGATTGGTTGATGGAGCTCAACCTACGGCCACAAATGTGGGTTGAGCCGAAAACAAGGCTCATTTTTTTGCCAAATGAAAAGAACCTGCAGCCTGACTCCAGGGAATGATCAAAACGAGAACAAAGAGCCTGAGCATTCTGGTAAAAGGAATTATCTTTGGGTATTTGAACTTTTATTCTAGATTCAACAGTGGTTAATTCCATTAAAAACTCGTAAGAAAACCTCTGCTTAATTTATGGTTAGGAAATTTTAGCTTTCTTGGATGTATGGCTCTTGCCTGACTGCAAGTATAATTTGTTCTCCCAGAAATTACCAATTATCAGAAAGTAAAATCTTCCAGAAGCCATTTTTATGTTTGTTGTCTTGAAGAATCAATAGAAAAAACCTCTGGCATCAAAGAACGTTGCTCATTCATACGTGTCATATTTATGGAATTCCTAATATTCTCATTCTTCTAACTCTAAAATAGAGCAGAATCCTCCTTCAAGCTGTTGCCAGCATAGCGACTGTTCTTAGAATAAAATAGTTGAGCAGGGTTGGAATATTTCTTCTTGGTAGAAGACCAATAATGATGTTAAATAAACAAATAGTTTGAACATTCTTTTGAAAAGAAAAAGTCAAGTGGTTCTGGAAGTGTCAATGGTGGTGTCTGAACAATACCATACACGTCGAACACATTTTGAAAGACTCCATAATCATATTATATATCTCGCGTCACTCTATGGTGTGCATTTTCCAACAGGAGATACTCCTAGTTTAACAAAATGATCACATATTAATATCTATACTACAACACAGGTGTTACACAGAGATCATATAGATGCCATATGTTGAGACAAAGATTATGCAAGTGTAATTTCTTAATCATAGTCACGCAACAAAATTCCGACGCTTCTGATTATGAAAACAATACCTCATTATTTATACTCTTTGATCACAATGGGCACACGAAATCACCACTTGTCTCGATATCTTCAAGATCTGCGTCATCTAAGTCATCAAGATCCATGCTACTTCCAAGTAAATGCCCCTCAATTCTGGAGGACTCAACAGGTTTCCTAGCTTCATGTATTATAGACACCACTTCTTCAAGGCTTTGGGATGGATTATTTACATCATTGCTCTGCCAGCTTCCTCCTTCCGTCAGCTCTACGGGCAAGTTTCTTAAGAACCATGGGTGGTTTTTGATCTCTGGAATAGTTATTCTCTACAAGGGGACAAGCAGAAACAATCAGAACAAATTTACATAACTGCATACATTTCAACGAATGGAGCAACTAACAGGGTTTAGACTAAACCAGAATCTAACTATGAACAACCCACACTTATTCAATCTAATCAAAAGACACATCTACATTTCACATCCTGTCTCCCCATTTATAGAGGAGTAATTAACATATTAAAGAGAAAAAATTACAATATTTTCATACAACTAGTAAGACACTGCTTAACCCCCCTCCAATATTTCCCGATACGAATTGTAACTATTAAGCAGGGGAATATTCTGAATTTAAAACATTTTCAGTTTCACAAAAGCTAATTACCTTTTCTGGGCTTGCCACAAATATCCGTGAAAGCAGATGCTTACACTCCATCGAAACTCGGACATAATCTGGAAATGAGTAGTGAACGCTGAGTATTCGCTGCCATTAGCAATAAGATATTAGTAAAACTCCGAACAAAATCAAAGCAGAACCCAAGAGAACCAATGAACAGTTTATGCAAATACTAACACCAATGGTCTTTCTGAAGTTTCTCGGATCTGCAGGATCTTCAAAGGGATATGCCCCAACTAGCATCACATATAAGGTGACACCACAAGACCAAACATCTGCAATCTATAGTTCTTGATGGTTAGGCATTGAAACTTCTTTCACGAATTTTAACAAAACAAAGAAAAGAAAGAAAAGACTTTTACCTTCCCATCATATTCCTTTTTAGAAAGGACTTCGGGTGCAATGTATGCTGGGGTTCCTACTTTGGATTTTGGTTGAGAATGAAACACAGATGACTACAGTATAAGAGAAGAACAACTAGTGAATAAATATTATCAATCTTGATGGCTTGATGTGCTTCTTTAGCATCAGTAAATTAATCACCTTTGAGTACCCAAAATCACAAATCTTAACACGTGGAGCAGTGCTGCCATCCAAGAGTGTATTTTCAAGCTTGAGATCTCTATGGCAAATTTGCTGCAACACATAGATCTCTTTAGTCAGACACTACAATACTAAAGAAAGAAAGATAACTTTATAAAGGAGCAAAATTAGTACCATAGAATGGCAGTAACTGACTCCTGATATCAGTTGCTGGAAGAAAAACCTTGCCTGATGCAAAATCAAATAAGAGAAACAGTATGAATTGAACTCTGGAAATTAATATAATCTTGACGAATATATAACCAAACGCACTCTTTTGGAGGACCACATAATACAAAATTAGAATGATTATCATTCAGTGGAAAATCCAGGAAGCTAAATATTCTATGAAGGAAATAATTCACACGAATTGTTCTCTTTTTACTTCACCTCATCCTCACTAAATCTACCAGCATTGCATATCCTCTCAAACAGTTCCCCTCCTGCAGCATATTCCATGACTATGGCTAGATGAGTAGGGGTCAGCAGGACCTGCAAGGAATAACCTCAAAATCATATATAGAAACCTCTTTCCAGAAATGCAATGCACAGAGTAATTACTATTTTGTCATTTGAAACTAATAGAGATTGAGAAAACCACTAAAATTTACCATGAATCATCCTAATTTCAGCATAGAGGTCTACACGAAACTAATAGAAACTGAGAAAACCACTAAAATTTACTATGACTCATCCTATTTTCAGCATAGAGTTCTATACGGTACAAGTGATCTGAGCTTGCCCCTCCCCAACCCCAGTACGTAGGTTTTCATTTTCTTTCCAACACCAAATGTGAAAATATATTCGGGCAGGCCTATTCAGGGAAGCATGAAGGTAAGTTATCCACAAATATAACACTGAAAACCTCAAAAAGGACCTATCTTTGTGGAGGCAAACAATATATTGGCTGCTATTGCATGAACCATCCCAATACCACCGAAGGAAAATTAGCATTTATAGAATTATAGACAAAGTTATGTTCAGACCTCTTTGAATCTAACAATATTAGGATGCTTCAGTGATCTATGGTTCATGATTTCCCTTCGCACATGTTCATCAATCTGCAAGACCAGCAAAATACTCCAATCAACCAAAAACAGAACACCCAGATGAAAGAAAATGGTAACACAGATAAGAAATAACATTGAATTTGAATTTCCCAAAACAATACAGAACGAAAAAGGAAAAAGAAAATAAACAAAAGCAGGAAATTGAAAAGGTGAAGGAAATGGAGCTCACCTTTAGACCTCTCTCAATGAACTTAACAGCAAAAAGCTCTTTTGTCCACTTGTCTCTAACCAGCTTGGCCACCCCAAAATTTCCAGATCCAATATCTTTCACAATTTCATACCTGTCCATGGTTTTTCAGAAAAGCAATATCCAACTGTCTTTCCTGGGCCTCCAATTTCTCCACTCCTCTTATCTGAGAACTCCTGTGTTTCTCTTCTTTGCAAACTTGAAAATAACAGCAACCGCTAAAAATATATTTCTGAAACTCTAACTTACAGAGCTTTAGGCAAGAGGTAGTTGTGGCTTACAAGTTACAATCCTCACCATCAACATAAAGTCTTAAAGACTTGGAAGCGGAAGAAAGACGAATTTTTTTTTTTTTTTAATTTTGACCGCAGTTACAACATAGGAAAAGATTTCGCACGTGTAAAGAATGGCAAAGATTGAACATTCGATGTGCAAAACAGCAGTTAGTGAAATGTCAGACGGTCAGACGGTGCGAAAGGTACAGAAAATTCTTAATATCTTACGCCCAAAGAAGAAAAAGAGTGGGCTACAGTATTTTGCAGAAAACTGTATGCTACGGCTACATGCCAAAATTGGGCGGAAAGATACACCGTAGAAAAGATATAGATAGCAGCTACTCATTGTTTCGTAGGCCGCGTATTAGGGTAAAGTGGACCACGTCATTGAGCTGCCACTTGTGAGAATCATCAACCAACCATCCCAGCCATTGAAATATTAGGTCTATTTCAAATCCCTAGGAAGAGTTGAGAGGCTTCACCAAATATGAACGATGTTAGCACTTTATGATTATGATTATTTGACATGGAACGACTATTAACAAATTAGAATCGTGTCTGGATTTTATTGATGAATAAAATTTGCAAACTTAAGATTGAATCGATTAACAGTTGGGAACTAAATAATATTATAATTATGGTCGTTGATGCTGGTTAAAAAAAATATATATATATTGTGGGTTGGGTCAATGGAATTGAAGCAGTCACACAACAAACACCACCGAAATGCCCGGAACGATTTACATTTGGCACGGCAAAGTCCACCAAATGAAGCGAAAACTGCCATTAATCATAATGCCAATGGCCCACTGGAATCCCTGTTTCCTCATACAACCGAAACACACGTCTCATTCTACCAAATTGGCCGCAAGTTCATACATAAAGTAACTTTCACTCTTATTCTATTTCACATATCAACCTCTATTTAACTTTGCATTGTTATGTACACAATTCATAAACTTGCTGCTGAGAAATGCTAAACATTTCAGCCCACTGTATGCCCAATTCATTACCGTTAGACAAAAGTTTGGTTTTCCGTTTTACACGACTACGAATCTTATGCCTGAGCACGTGCCATGTATAATGCACTGGAATTTCAAAGATTTAACTGCATTTTCTCAGCAATGGTCACTTCCAGTATCAACGGGAGGGCCAAGGTATGGTGCTCCAGTAACAACAAGATCTTCTGGCAGCTCTCTTTCCCCAAGAACCGCGTAACCTGAGCCAAAAGATTAACAATGAGAGGTCTTCCAATGGAAACTATTTCATTGATTATAGATCATTATTTACCAGGAAGAGACGGAATTGGGAAATCCCAGAAATAAGTAGAAGGTCTTCCAAGCTCTTCAGAATATGGCGGAGAAAGTACATCCAGGATAGCACAAGGAGTCAAGGCTGTAAAGGAATGAATGTTTCCGCCACTTCTTGGAAACAGGACGGAGGATTCGCATGGTGCATTGACGACCCCGTCTATTACCGTGCCTGCTACTCCATCTGCACTTGTCGTTTTAACACCATCTAATAATCACATGAAGTGGGAGAAAGTATAGAGAATTTTTTTTTTTTTCACAATTCTGACTAGAATCCTTACTTATTCCGCACATGGATTTCTCCACCTTGATCCAATCGTAAGCTTTGATATTAAGAGATCCATAGAGGAGTTTGCTTAGAACCGTCATCTCCGGGTGATCATGAAGGGGAAATATGCCTCCAGCTGGGAAGCAAAATACACCTATCTGCTCATAAGAAAGATAAGCACGCATCTCACAAACTCATTTCAGACTTTTCTGAAGATAAGCCAAAATAATTTCAGATGAGTGAGATAGGCATCTTCCCCTATCCAAAAGATGATAATAATTGAGGCAAGCATCTATATGTGCAACTTTGAACAATTATGCGGACAAAAAAGACAAATACTTACAGAGAAATTGTCACACTCATGGATGTGAATATAAGTTATTTCAGAGACTGTTTGCCCACAAGTCAGTCCCTTGATTTCCTGGGTAAATAAATTCGGAGATCCATGGAAGCTGAATTCATCGATGCCAACATCAACAGCCTCAAATGTATCTGTGTTTTTTTTTCAAAAAAAAATTTATAAGTTATTCTTAATTAACTCTAATATAAATAAACAGAATTAAGAGATAAGATATGTAGTAACCAAAGAAATTAAGACTTGTACCTAGGATGTTCTTCAGAGATTGAATTTGTCGGAAACTTGGAAGCTCCTCTTGTGCAAAGACATCATTACAAGCATCATACAACACTTGTATTTTGGTTCTGTCCATCGAACAGTCCATTGTTCTTAATTTGCTGTATAATTTTAGCAACCTTTACAGTGATCAGTATATATGGAGAGAGAACAACTTGTGCAAATACTGAGTCAATAAAACCTAGGGGCTAGACTTGACTTTCGACTTACAGTGGGCTTCTATAGTAATTAATCTAAATGGAATTTCTGTTCACAGGAGAATCCTGAGGGAACTAACTGTATGCACCCACAAATTGGGTTAATTAGGGATTACTGAAACTAAGGTTAAGTGTTGTATTCCAACATTAGACGTGGTATAAGCATCTTAGATATTTTTTTACGATGACCAATAAGAGAAAAGCATCTTAGATTTTTTTTTTTCTTTACAGTAGCACTTGAATCTCAATCCACTAAATAGTGATAAGCTAACATAATAACAAGCAATTAAAACATGGAATTCTTATTTTATTTCAACAATAATGGTTTACTTCGAAACCTAAATATTCTCATATAGACAGGATTGTTGGTTAGTGCAAAAATATACAAAGTTAAGTTTACAGTAATAGCAAATAGAACTTCAGGAATTAAGCAGCTGCTTGGTATATATGGCCATAAAAATTTAAACCACCCTTTTCTTTAAAAATTAGGAGGATTGATAAAAATTTCCAAATTAGCTACTTCTAAAAAAGACAACTACCGAAAGCCCTAAACTGCCCAAAGAAATATCAGAATCATTCGTAAGAATGGAAGTTCATCCAGTCAAGAATCCCATTTGAATTATGAAAATGTGTTGCTTTCAGATTGTGCTCTCAGCGGAAAACAAACTCACAATCATAGTTTTTAAGGCAGGAAATGTTTACACCCGATACTAATTGCACTTGACTATAAATAGTGATTGAGCTAAATATTCCAATCACAAAGAGTGGTTTGTTATTATTGTGGGTTTATAAATTTAAATAAATTTGTTTTTATGGTATATATCACAATCAATAAATTGTATGACCCTTAATGAAGTGATAGAAATTAAAGTGTACTTTGTCGAGAGACAGTGAGACTTTGGAACAATCCATAGAGGCGGTTAACTGGATATCAAAACTCAGTCCAAAATTAAAACCCTAATGCATTGTTGTTGTTTTTTTATTTTAATTTTTTGGCTCAATGCTATACTCCAAATGTGGCTCAAGCAATAATACTCAATTAAAAAAAAAATAGTTGAACACTTTTTTTTTTTTTTTTGTAAGTTTAATTCCAACCACCCCATTTTATGATATAAATAAATTTATTTTATTTTTAATTATTATTTCATTATTGTTTGCAAAATTTTAAAATTTATTTATTCTTTACTTTTAAGAAATCAAGTTCAACACACTTAACTATATTATTATCAAAAATAAAAGTTAAAAGAGTGCCGTGAAGAGAAGAGGTAGAAGCACAAAGCAAAAATAAAAAGAAGAGAAAGAAAAATAAAACAAGGATAAAAAAAACGAGAAAAAATTGTGAAAAAGAAACAAAAGAGAAGGTCGAAAAAAAAATAAATTAACTATAAAAATTAATTTTTAACCAATAAATTTTTATAAGTATTTCATTCTCGTCACTTTCTAATCTTTAAATCTTATAAAATAAATTTCTACATCATATATATTATCATATATATTGATAAGGGTCATATTTTAAGAAGTTGCTTGAAACGTCAAAATCTCGGAGCAGACAACCTTCAAAGGCATGGTGGTATAGAGTTAAGTAGATAAGTCTCAAACCACATCAACTTCCAATGTCGTATTTAGGGAAATAAAGTCGTCTTTGGTGGCAAAGATATGTTGTCTTATTGATGCATATTCGGCCGAAAGCATTTTGCTGGAATTGGTCCAATTTGTGCAGACAGAATAAAATGCTTAATTTTAAAAAACCAAGTGTTAAACTTGCCACTTGCATATTAAACGTATTCAACGTTTCTGTGTTGATCTATTTATCTTATCACCTTGGACATGACCATTGAGTCCGCTTGGGGACAAGAACATTGATTTTTCAATTCCAGGCCGTATAGTATTTGCCTTAGCATTACGGTTGTTAATACATGAGATTTAACATTGCCGTTCTCGGCCCCTTTGATGCAATCAGTGGGGTTAAAACCATAACCAATAAAAGAAAATTTACCCAGATTAAATAAATAACTGCAAGCACAAGCCTAACGTTATTGCAAGATTAGTAAGCAACCACCCGCGGGTTCACGCTTAGAATTTTTTTATCCGATGTTGAGACAGACAGACAGACAGGCACGTGCATGGCTGGAGATGCGTGAAGTTAGGCACAAAAATAGTTATTGTCGTAGTCATGCTTGCTGTTTCTAGTCATCAAATACCATTCATTCGTCTCAAGTAGGGAAGAAGTAATACAAATGAGTCCTTGTCTTCTATTCTAGATAAGTAGGCTGTTAAACGTCACATTCGCTATCTTCCATCCATTTCTACAATTTTCATGTACCAAAGCAACTAAAATTAAGAAGCAACAACCATATGCTCAAAAAAAGCCATGGAAAATGAGTGCCAAACCAATATAGTGTTTTGACAGGGAAAAATTAAGGACATACTCATATTGTGTTCCGTCTGTGCTCGTTTACAAGCTCAAATAATTTCTTCATAGCTAGTATCTACAGCACCTATAGCCTTCATTGCTATGCTAAAATAAGATGAACGGCGAAATCGACCAAAGGGGAAAGATAAAAATAAAAATAAAAAAGAGATAAGTATAGAATTTATGATATAAGAAAAAAAAAATTATATTAGGCTAAATATTGTTAGTTGGATTTCCTTGTTTCTCCCTGCCTCAATTAAATTTTTTTTCTTAGTTATTTAGTTTTAATTTTTATAATTATTTTAATTTATTAAAATATCAAATTTATATTTTATTTTTCTATCCAAAATAGAGATCAAATGCACTTTATTTTTTGACCGGGCCAAAATTGGTCCCGATTCAATTGAGTCTTGCACCAAAGAGATTTTTGCCAATCCTATTATCTTATTAGTGCTGTATGTTTTTTAAATAACCAGTGTAAGGGCATAATTATGAAATGCGAATGATTATATGTTTGGTTATAATCAAAATTCGAAGTGGGCTTTTATTTTATTTGATTAAAATTCAGGGACTAAGATGTATTTAAACAAAATTAGGAGACAGGCCCGTGTGCAAGTGGAAGCCCAACAAATCTTAAATGACCCGACTCGAGTTCATACTTTCAAAATTCAAACTAAAACAAAATAATAAGAACAAAGAAAGGCCACCTTTTTCCTCGCTTTTTCCTTGTGCTCAATCAAAATCCCTGTGTTTGCCAGCTTGCTTTTAGTCCTTTTACCTGGCCATCACTCTCCAAAATCCAACGGCCCCAATTCCATCTCCCCGTTTCTCTCCCTTCCCCATCGCAATCATCGCCTCCCCATTTCCCACCCCAAAATTAATCCCGACCTCCACTCTCCCATTCATTTCAAAACAAACTCCTGTCTCTCTTCCCAGATCTGTTCCTGCTCCTTCTATTTTCTTTTCCTCAAACGAACACCGCAATAACCTTGAACTACAATGGCTGCTGCAGTCACACCGTCGCCACGCGAGGAGAACGTTTACATGGCCAAGCTGGCTGAGCAAGCCGAGCGCTACGAGGAGATGGTTGAGTTCATGGAGAAAGTCTCTGCCTCTGTCGAGAACAGCGAAGAGCTTTCCGTTGAGGAGCGTAACCTCCTCTCCGTCGCTTACAAGAACGTGATCGGCGCGCGCCGAGCCTCCTGGCGTATCATATCCTCCATCGAGCAGAAGGAGGAGAGCCGTGGCAACGAGGACCACGTCTCTGTGATCCGAGATTACCGTTCCAAGATCGAAAACGAGCTTTCCTCGATCTGCGACGGGATCTTGAAGCTGCTCGACTCTCGGCTCATTCCTTCGGCTTCTGCTGGCGACTCCAAGGTTTTCTATTTGAAGATGAAGGGAGATTATCACAGGTACTTGGCTGAGTTCAAGACCGGAGCTGAGCGCAAGGAGGCAGCTGAGAGTACTCTCACTGCTTACAAATCCGCTCAGGTAATGATCTATTTCTTAGTTTTTTTTATAGTTAATTTGTTAGATTTACCGCTTAAATTGCTCTAAGACGTGTATTAGTATTTTATATTAAGTTTATGTTGATTGTCTGCCTAATTTTGTAGGTTAGTATTATTTCCTTATGCATGTTGGTCATATTTTGAAGAACTAACTACTTCGTAGCTGTTAGTTGCTCTAATTTTACTATGGAATTTAATTATGCTTTGAGGAGAGTGTAACTTTTGGAGATTTAACTTGTGATATATTTGTGTTGTTCGGCGCAGGATATTGCAAATGCAGAGCTGGCTCCTACTCATCCCATCCGTCTAGGATTGGCTCTAAACTTCTCCGTATTTTACTACGAGATTCTTAATTCTCCTGATCGCGCTTGCAGTCTGGCCAAACAGGTTAGGGAACCTGAATTGAGACCCATACATTCATGGTTTTGCATTATTTAATTGGTGGTTACATAACTCGGATAACCTAGTCTTGTAATTTGGAAGAAGCTCGAGACCTGTTAGATTTACATTCTGGTGCAGTTATATTTTTTTGCTCCGAGAATTTTCCTAGCAATTTTCAGATCAATCATCAAATTTACTTCAAAACAAGAGAAAGTTGTGTTTGCCGTTTCTGGATTGTCAATGAATGCTCTCATAGTTCTTGGTTTCTACACTTTAAACTGTTTGTGAAATTTGATATTTTCACTAAATATATGCTCATGTCCCGAAAAAAGAACTTGAGAAGCACGGCTTACCCTTCTGTAATCGATAACTTTTGATTATTACATGAATCACTTGCTGTCTTTGCTTTGCTGTTGCAATTACCAGGCTTTTGATGAGGCCATTGCCGAGTTGGATACCCTGGGTGAGGAGTCATACAAGGATAGCACTTTGATCATGCAACTCCTTCGCGATAACCTCACTTTGTGGACCTCTGACATGCAGGTCTTATTTCAATCTTTCTCTAATATGTAATTTCTCTCATTTTTGTATGTATTGTACGAATGATATTCATATTTAATAATTTCTGGTTTTGGATTAGGATGATGGAGCGGACGAGATTAAAGAAGCAGCACCGAAGCCTGAGAGCGAACAACAGTGAGAATTTAGTTGGGATTGAACTTCTCCTCTGTGTTTTTGATGGGAGAAGATGTTTGTTGCTAGTTTCCCCGTTCTTGAATCTCCAGGCATTCTTGCCTCGGTTATTGAATCGTGGATGTACTAAGTTCTCTTTTTTCTTTAATTCTGTGCTTCTGAATGATCCTTTTTTTTATTATTTTTATCTCGTGAAGATATTGAATCTTATAACTACATTGGGCTTGTTAACTACTTGTTTCTGCTGTTGCATGGGATTAATGTTGCCCTTGATGACATCACATTTACATCATTTGTAAGTTCGTTTATGATTGGTCTTCATAGCTGGTCACTGTCAATTTTTCTTATTTATTGGATTTCGTCGTTAGTTCGTAGCCGTGATTTTTCACTTTGTTTCTTGAAAGTACCGTTGCAATTTTGTTGTAAAATTTCCTGCGAGGTGCACGAATCGCTTTCTCCTTGGGACAAGGAATTGAAATGCAATGGCCCATTACTAATATCGTATGAGCAGGCGATGTGGGAAGGGGACCCTATGGAGTTGCAAGAATCTTTTTGACCGATTCCTGTCAAGTGGGGACATGTGAGACATAGGCAGAGCATGATTTTTTTTTTTTTTTTGGTGCCTGTGGCTTTGCTTTTTGGGCTAATTGGCTCCACTATTTTTTCTAACAATTCAAGGGTGCAGATTAAGCCTTTCGCTCTCCTTGTACGTCATCCATGATGCTATAAATATTATCCAAAGAAAGCGAGGTAGGCCATTTTCCTCATTGGGTGACCCTTCCCTCCCTCAAGATCCTCAGTCCTCCTAACTTCTAGTTTGTTCTCGATGAATTTAAGAAATATTCTATTTTTACCATCAAAAAATTTTCAACCCATATAAAATATCTCTGATAACTTAGTGAACCTAAAATTAGTTTCAAATAATTCATTTTCCATCGAGCGCCCGGTGGCTGCATGAGTACCTTGATGCAAAGACAAAAGAGTTCGCCGAAATCGGCTAAAAAGCAAGTTGGATATATTTTAATGCTCCGAACAAGGTCGAAATCGTTGTTTATTTTGGTGGTTGTAATTGACTCCTATGAGATACGTGCTTCAACAACCCACTGTTATAAAAATCGTTCTCTGTATTCATCAGAGACGGAAACGTTGTTTTGTGTTCCGTCCTTGACCAAGTGTGTCCAACCTCAATGTATTACGATTTTTTTTTCGTTTAGTTGCTTTGCCTATTACGTAATTTTATTTTTTATTTTTAAGTTTCAAACTCATATTAAACAGAGAAGATTTCCTAAGATAAAAGGAGGAAAAAAATAGTAATACTAAACATGGCGCTTCGAAATTTTGCTATTAACCATTGTTGAATATACATACATGCATACTATGCTCGTAATAAATAGAATGAAAACTGTTACATATAGATGACTTCTGAAACGAAAACGATTGTAAAAATAACATATAAGAATAATATTTGTGCAACCACAATGTCCTAAAATTTTATAAATTTATTTTTTAAATAATATAATAATATATTAATAATATTTATTTTAAATTAATTATAATTTTATATTATTAAAATTTACCTCATATAAATAAATTTAAAAACAAAGAATTAAATAAAAATAAATTAATTATAATTTTAATTAAAAAATAAATTATAAATATATTTATTTTTTAATTAATTAATTTAAAATTAAAATCACTACAAATTTCCCAAAAAGTTGTATAGCAAAATCCCCATGAGAAATACAGTAATAAACTTTAATAATCCAAAATGTTTGGTTCTGTAAAACAGGTCAGAATTATTATTCCAAGTAACGTTCGATTTCCCAAAATGCAAGCATAGCCCAGTAACTCCCTGACTGGTTTACCGCGATAGATTTTCTTTTGGGGAACAACATCGCAACAAATTAGATCCTACAACATGATAATGATCCAACCAAATCCTATCTACTGCAAGATGTCTACTTCGCCACTAGTCAAGAGGAAACACTTTCCAAATTATGCCTGCATCCTAGTCAGCAGAATGATTCATTGTTCAGAGCAAGGGCTTCAACCGCCTTGGAAAATTCTGACAACTAATGCACAAGAACACTCCCAATTGAACCCCCATGTTGTTTATCATCAAAAGAAGTACACGTATCCCTCCCTCAAACAATTAGCGCTCTCTCACAACTAATACCATATCTTTCTATACAAAGCTGAACCATTCAATTGAATAGTTAGTTCTCTATGAAAAAGGTCAGCTGACTCTCTTCTTCAATACTTCCCACAAAATAAAATCTCATCTAAAGGACTTCTTATTGCAGATGCATTACAAATTTAGTTTTACAAGAATATATAAAATAGTATATGAAACCCCCACACATAACTGTCTCCCACATCCAATCTTTCAACTGCACCAGACCTTGTCCTTAGCATACTTACAATCTTGGTTCTTAAGCCCTAAACTTCAGTGATCTTGTAGCCTAACAAATTACAAAAGATGGATGAAGAACAGAAATAGTGAAACATGTTCAGTCAGAATTCAGATTCACAGCAGGTAGAAATATTTACTAATACACAAATACCCAACCATAAGATTTTTTTTTCCCCTTTATTGTTATTATTATTACTAATAATTTTTTTTTGATAAAGTCGGTAAAATCCCAGCTACAAAGAGAGAATATCTGAAATTAGCAATAAATAAAAAGCCTAAATATACAAGTAAATACACACTGCATATTCCTATTCATAGAATTAGAATTTCTGTAACGCTAGAAATTTCAAAATAGAGAGAAAATCAAGTGGGTATAACATTCAGTTAAGGAATATATCTTTACTCCACAACTCAATATAAAAGTTCTAGCACTATGTCAGACAGGAAATACTCAAAACTTCCTATTGAAAACCTTCAAACCATCATTTTAAAAAATGTATCGATTAAAGCACAGCCAAAAGGCAATTTTTCAAAATCCCCAAATTTCTATCTCTCCACACTCGATCTTATTAAGACTTCTGCTAAACAACGATGGAAAAGTTTAGGATTTTCAGATCCTAAAACAACCAAAGTTGCTAGCATTGACCAGATATCCAAGACCTTGAAAATTGTAAAGCAGATCAGTTCAATTCATCCTACCAAAAGTACTCATGCGGATATTGTAATTTTCCAACTAAGAATCTTCATTACTTCAAATTGCCCAGAAATCCATGAAATACAACACCAAAAAAAACCATCACAAAAGCCTACAACTAACTAAGTTTTATAAGCTGCAAGTAAAAATGAATTAACACACAAACACTAGCAAAAAGAAGGAACATACCATATAATAATAACAAAATAAAGAAAAATTGAAAGTATTTTCCTTTTTCTTTTCACAAGTCTCTAACCTTAACAGCAACATGTACAAAACAAACGCTAACGAACCAGTGCCGGACTATTTTTTTGCTTTCAATCCAACAACAGGTAATTGACTATTAAATGCCCTAAATCCCCAAAATAAATGTACAAAACAGAAAACATGTTACAAAATACCTCTAAAACCCGCAAAATGACACCGATCTATCCGTTTTATTTTCTTACCTCAAAGACCTCTCCATATAGGGCTGGGCACGGGCACCGTCGGGGAAAGCGGAAAGTTTAACTGACCAGATGTTGGCGAAAACAGCAATCTCGGAGAAAGTAAAGGGTACGGTGACCGCGGTGAATTTACGTAACCGAATGGTAAAGGTGATGATGGGAATGGAAACTGTGGCTGTGCCTGTTGTTGTTGCTGCGGCTGCAACTGCGACTGCGGCGGCGGCATTTGTTGCTGGGATGTCGATGGGAGAATTATTCCCTGCTGCTGAGACGTATCACTCGAGTTGTTCCATCGTGGCGAAACCAAAGGAGCCAGCGGAGAGAATCCCGAGAATTGCGGCTTAGAGTTCGGATCAGCAGCTGACATCGAGTTCTGAAGGTACCGCATGTAGGCCGACACAGGAGACTCGGCCGACGCGTGTACCGCCGGTAAAGGAGGGAGTGGCGATAGAGGCGCTGTTGGCCGTTGGATGAAGTTGTTATGGTTGTTACTGAAACCGGCCATGGTGGTGGTAACGGTAGCGTTTGGTTGTGGAATAGGAGGGGCGGCGCAGGAAAGCATGGGAGGTGGACGGTTGCTAACATGCGCCAGAGGCGGAGGACGAATACGCTGAAGACGAGAGCTAGGAGGCTTAGGTTGGTGTATAGGTGGAGGAGTCGAGAAGCGCTCGTGAGCCGGGGAACCGGTCAACTTCTGGACCACATCTCGAAAATCGTTCTTATTAATATTGTACACCGGCGGCTGATGCTGCTGTTGCGGCGGCGGAGTTGGCTCTAGAGTCTGCTGAGGTGGCTGATTCTGATGGTCAAAAGCGGGTGCTTTCTTTAGGAGGGGATTAGCAGTTGTATTGTTAGCGGGCGAGGGTTTGGAGATCTTGTGAGAAAGTTTGTTGAGTTGCTTGAGATACTGATCTCTGTTGTTGGTGGGGTTGGTAATAGTACTACTATTAGCGGAGTCACCGGATGAAAGACACGGTTTATCCATTAATAAACAAAAACAAAGACAAGTCCAAACCTTTCAGATCTGAAACGAAAACGATCAGATGTCTATCTCTCTGTGCAGATCAGCAATGGCGGACTTAAGTGGTCGGCGAGTAGGGACACTCAGAGGGACGGAGGGAGGTAGCGTTAATATATTATTTATGGAAATCGATGAATTTATTTGTTTTTAATTTAATTTTTTTTATAATATTTTATTCTGAGGAGCGAACTCGGAAGAGAAGAGTGTATGTAATAGTGTGGACTGGTTTCTCGAGAGAGGAAGTTAAAGCAGGGAACTATGCCTGAGAGCGTTTGGAATTTTAGGCTTAAAAGAAGAACAATAGAATGCCTGAGAAAAGACAGAGACTCACTCGTTAAATTGGCTATTTCATCTCGTCTCGTCTCGTCTCATTCTTATCTAACAACTTCACTGGGGAGATGTCACAGAGTCCTGGGCCCCTCAGTAAGCAACAAAAACCCCATATCAGAGCCCTTCAAACACGAAATAAAGCCGTAGGGGGTGGGATGGACCCTATCATTATTAATATATTTAAATTATTTAATTAAAAAAATTAATAAAAATTTTACAAATTTTTATTATTATATTAATTAAATAATAAAATTTTATTAATTTTTTATTTATAATTAATAAATATATTTTTATTTTATTAATTAAATAATTTTATTATATTAACGATAATAATTCAATAAAATTATTTTTTAATATTTTTTTGTGTTAAATAAATATTTTTTTCTTGTTATTTTTTAAAAATAATTCAAAAAGGAATATTAATTAAACTGTTTACCTTAGTCGAGTGTCATTTCGGGGAGAGCGAGAGAGAGATGAGACTGAGATGGTTATTTCTTCTTCTTAATCTTTTTGGTCATAAAATTTCTGCATATCTGCTTTGGCCTTTCTCTTTTATCTGATTTATGTTTGCTTTAAATTTGTTTCAGGCGTGTAATTTCGGAGGGAGAGCAACTATTTGAGTCAAAGATTCTGTAACAGCCAGCATTAATCGGCGAGCTGTTATACTCATTGCCCGCCCGTTATCATCAATTAATTCATTATTCCACAACCCACGAAGCAATTTGTACGAAAAGGGTGACAAGAATCTATGACGCAATTATAATGTTGTGGGTAACTTTTAAAATGCTTAGCCCAAAATCCCTATAAATGCATAAATCATCGTCTACTTTTACTTTTTTTTATTTTTACTTTTTCTTTTGAATTTTGTTTTATTTATTTATTTATTTATTTAATGTTTGACATGAATTGGTGAAAAAATTCAAAGAGGAAGTTAGATGGCAAGGACCAGGGCGAGGTGGGTTCATTTCTTTTAGGAGGCATGCACTGCAGTATGTTGTAGTCTTTTCTTAAAAGCAGCATTTAAAGGATGTGTTTGTCTTACCTCCCTCCCTGCTTTCTTTTGACTAGCAACCTACCAGTTTCAAATTACATCGCACTTCATTGGTAACTACTATGTTATCTAACCTAATTATTGTTTAATTTTAACGTTACAATTATACAAACAAGTTTGTAATTTCTTTTATTGAAAATTAAAAATTAAAAATCTTCTCAATTCATTATTTTTCGATCTCCAATTTTTGGCATTTTTTTATTCTATAATTTTCATTAACTATTATAGACATTAAATTTATCTATTTTTATACCGTTTAAACTCAAATGTCTAATTTTATAGTTCATTTTTGTTTTTAAATTATAGTCCAAATAAATGAATTGTTAATTTATATAAGTGAAATGGGTCAATCTTTTTTTTTTTTAGTAGGCTAGTCAATAAAGGGATGGAAAAATTAAAAATGTTTTTAATATAAAAATTATACTATAATAATACATCAATTTATATTGTGTAACTTGTACGAGTACTCAAATTATATATATATATATATATATATATGAAAGATCATTTATGAGTAATTATTGTATAAAATTCAAATATTGTAACACATGCGATGAATTGAGTGAAAGACTTGACGTTATAAATTAGACGAAACTTTAGTTGACAATGTTAGGTATTTTATAAAATTCGATCTTGTAATGCACCGGGAGTTGAAGACTTGAAGTTGTAAATTAACTTAATAACATGTTACATCCAATCTCAATGTGAATAATATGGTCGACCAAATCATAACTTGAGTAACATGACTTACCAGCTTCTGTTATATTTTTGGGCTTGGTATTGTTGGGATTTCGGTGGTTTATACTAACCCAACTTTGCTTCATTTTTTAAAGCCCACTTTTAGCTTTTGGATTTCGATATCCTTAACCCGTGTTCGTCTGTTCAAGTTTTGCAATATTGAGAAGATCATGACTGATATTTTTTGAAAAAATATTGTAAAGTTTACAAGTAAGAAAATTAAAAAATCATCAAAGAAAAAGGCTTTCTATTGTTCTTCGCTCCTATAATGAGATGAGATGAAGGGAATGCACATCCTTTTAAGGCTGCTTGGTGCGCATGTTGTTTCTATGTACTCCAGGTTGCAGAGGGAGCAATAAATATGCGGAACTTCCAAGATTATGGGTGTTGATTTGAATCCTGCAAAAAATTTGAGCTAGGTTGGTAGTCTAGTCTTCGAAGCTAATTGCTGGTATGAAAAAGAACCTAATCTGTGCATTTTTTTTCAATTTTATGGTGTTTCTGTTGAATGGCAGGGAAAAAATTCTGAAAACTGTGGAGACAAAACATTTAGCCAGGTTGATGCCTACCTAGCACTATAGTATTATATTATTCAAGAGAAACAGAGAAAACTAATGATTACATTGCATATATTGAACATTTCTCCATCTGTTGTTAATGGCTTGGTGATAAAAGAAATGACAGATGAGGATGCAGACTATTACTTTGAGTGCATTTGGTTAGCATCAGTACCGAAGAATGCTTTCAGTAGCAGCCGAGGGGGGTGTGTGTGTATTCTAGAAGGGAACCGATTTAAACCAACCCAAATTCAAATCGGAGGCACGGAATGCAGAACAGTAAAATCAAAATTATTTGGGATTTAGAGGTCCGAAATTCAGAAATACGCAAACCAAATTCTGTGGGTCAATTGCTCGATTTTTTGCCGTTTACGTCGGGCCACACAGCGCTGTGTAGTGAATCATATGAGGTTAATTTCTTACCTGCGGCAGAAGGAGCAGAAATTGGAATAGATGAATAGTATCATGTCAATTTAAAAGAATCTGCCTGTTTTATGCCGTTTCCTGCTTCGATTAACTATAATAAAGAATTATTTTTGAATGCTTATTTGAAAGTTTGATAAAATAATATATAAATATAAATTTTTATAAAATTAATAAAAAGTATTTTTTAATAATAAAAAAATTATATTTAATCGTTAGTTAGTTAACTAAAATAATAAAATAACTAAAATAATTTTATCTATATATTTTTAAATTAGTAGTATTTTTTATATATCTTCTTTAATGTTAGAAAATTAATAAAAAATATTTTTAAAAAATATTTTTGTATTTTAATATTTAATTTAATTAAATTTAATAAATATACATAATTAGGTACTATTTTAACATGAAAATATCATAAATTGATTATTTGTATAAAATTATAAATTATTTAATTTAATAAAATATATAAAATAATATGATATAAATATATATCATATTTATATATATAAAATTATTTTAACTATTGTAAAATATTTTTACGTCTAATTTGATAATAGAAATAACTCAATAATTATAAAAATATTTCATAACAATTAAAATAACTATATATAAATAAGTAATTTATAATATCTATTTGTATATATTCATATCATATAGTTTTATATATATTTATCAAATTAAATAATTTATAATTTTACACAATCAAATAATTTATAGTATTATATTATTAAAATTAATACTTAATTTATGTATAATTATTAAACTAAATTAAATATTAAAATATAAAAAATAATTTTTATAAATATTTTAAATCTCAAGGGAGTTATGTAAAATAATATTAATATACAAATTCATACACAAAAGGTTATTTTAATTATTTTGTGATTTTATTTTTTTTAAAAATTTATATTTGATATTTTTTTTTTACTATTTCACATTGTAACAAAAATATATATATTTTTATACATTTAACAATCAAATTGATAAACCTTTCAATTAGATTATTTTTTTATCTCGCTGATAAGTATAATTTAATATAGAACTTAGAATTAAATTTATTTTTTAAGCTTAAAGGTAAATGTATTTTAATGTAAACCTTATAATTAGACTCATATTTTAAACCTAAAAATAAATGTATTTTGATGTAAGACTTACAATTAAATTTATTTTTTAAATTTAAAATTAAATATAATTTAATAAAATAATTAAATCTTATATTATGATAATTTTTTAAGTTTGGGTTCAAATCGACAACCACGAATTTGGATCGGTTTAGTTTAAATCTTGTTATCAGACTATATCGAATGCTCAAATTAATGCGGATAATTTTAGATCTAAATTGATTCATACCGACCCAGCAAGTAGTGCTCGGGAAGAAAAACTGTTTATTTTTGCTCTCATGTTACTAGAAAAAAGCAACCAATATAACCTGTCATATTACTAGGAAAAAAAAAAATTTCCAATATAGGCTTCATATTCTCGTTTGTTTGGCGAAATTTCTGTCAATCTAATGGCATAGCAAATTGCCATTTATAATCTTTGTCTAAATTGCAAGCAATGCCAAAACTTATTGATCAGTTTGTTCGAAACAGAGACTGACAGACAGACGAAAACGAAGATGAAGTCCGAGAGAAAAATACAGCACTGGTTGGGCATTTACTCTTGCAGACAGGACATAATAGTTTTAGTACGAGAAAGTCTTAATAGGTTAGCAGAAAAATATATTATTTCCACTAAAAATAAAGTAAGATTTCCATTTAGATCAATCTATCCTCTGCCAGTTTTTAACAAGAGTAGCTATTCACAAGCAATTAACATCTCTGTTATGCATAGAACTTACATCTCTATATATTAATATAAAGCATGCCATCACAAGTCAGAATAAAAAAAGAAAGTTTAAGCCAAGAACTGTTTTTTTGGTTCTTTATTCAAGGTGAAGTTGTGTGGTCTAATTCAGTTCATCTGTGACTGTAATCATGGAGAACAAAAGCGCATCGCCAACTGCTGGAAAAGTTATAAGATGCATAGGTCCTTTGTTTCTTCATTTTATATCTGTCAACAAATCATTGCTATGTTACTATTCTGATACATAGTTAACTTCATCTGGATTTTCTCTCTCTTCTATATATATATATATGTATATATATATAAACAGCTGCAATCTCCAGAAAACCCGGAAAGCCACTTGTGATAGAGGAAATCGAAGTTGACCCACCTAAAGCTTGGGAGGTTCGAATCAAGATTCTATGCACATCCC
The DNA here is from genome assembly GCA_032401905.1 of Swietenia macrophylla. Taxonomy (NCBI): domain Eukaryota; kingdom Viridiplantae; phylum Streptophyta; class Magnoliopsida; order Sapindales; family Meliaceae; genus Swietenia; species Swietenia macrophylla. Next base: position 4,163,669 of record CP135580.1, on the reverse strand, counting down.
TCTGCCGCACTGATATTACTTTCTGGAAATTAGAAGTAAGTCTCTCAAATTTAATCCTTATTACTTACGGAACTTTTGTCCCCTTAAATGATCAACCTTTCTAATTTGATCATCGCCACAATACTTCTCCAGCCACCGTTAGCAATCTTTCCCAGAATTTTTGGGCACGAAGCAGTCGGGTAAATAAATTCGACCTATATATGTAGAACTGTGTTGATTTGTTTATTCTGTAGACTGATATTGCCATTTACTTTATAAATATAAAAGAGTTGTTGAGAGTGTAGGAGAATATGTGGAAGAAGTGAAAGAAGGGGATTTGGTATTGCCAGTGTGTAAACCAGAATGTGGAGAATGTAGAGACTGCAAGTCTACAAAGAGCAATAGTTGCTCCAAATTTGGAAAGGATTATCGACCGAATATGCCAAGGGACGGAACAAGTAGGTTCAGGGACATGAAAGGAGAGGTTATCCACAATTTCATATATGTATCGAGCTTCACAGAGTATACAGTTGTGGATATGACGAATGTTGTCAAGATTACTGCTGAAATTCCTGTCGATAAAGCCTGCCTGCTTAGCTGTGGAGTAACAAGCGGTTAGTGTTGGCGGTTGTTTGATCAGTTGATGGATAATAAATAAAACCCGATTGCGTTTACCTTAAAAATACGTATTAGTTCTACCATAAAAGAATTTGTAAATGCAATTTTTATTTTATTAATGCTGATTGGTTAGCATGGGGAAGACAGGGGTAGGAGCAGCGTGGAAAGTAGCAGGGGTGGAAGAGGGATCCACTGTCGCAATATTTGGGCTAGGAGCTGTCGGGCTTGCGGTACTTAATCCAACTTTGCTCCATCTATTAAACTTTGCAATATGAGATGAATTTGACCGAAATTTTGTGTAGTTTACGTGGAGCTTATAGTTGTACTAAAATCATCAAATAGAAATGTCTCAATTTGACTACAAAATGTCTCTTAATGGTATTGGCAGGTCCAAAATACTTCTTTCTAACCCATATGATATGATATGTACATTGTAGTAACAACTTATTGAACACAAGATGTTGGAGTTGTTCCTCAATTCTATAATAAGATCGATCACGGAGATGAACATCCTCTTAGTCGCAGAACATGCTCTAGATGTTAACTAAGAGTCAGATGCTTTATCCTTAACCATAATGGAACAAACATATACAGGGCTTCTTGGTGAGCATGCACATTCACGATGTTTCTGTGGAATTCAGGTTGCAGAGGGAGCACGGTTACGCGGAGCTTCGAAGATTATAGGTGTTGATTTGAATCCTGAAAAATTTAAGCTAGGTTGGTCTTTTTCAAAGCTAATTTTTTTGTGTGGAGAAGAATCTAATCTCTAGTATTTTCCATGCTTGACTAGTGTTTCTTTTGCGTGGCAGGGAAAAAATTTGGGATCACTGATTTCATCAACCCTGCAACCTGTGTAAACAAATCAGTCATCCAGGTTGGTCACTAGACTATATTAGTGCTATGTATTATCCATAAGAAACAGTGGAAAGTATACAACAATAAATGGTTCAACAAATTAACTTATCACCATCATGATTTATAGCAAATGATAATGCATATATTAAACTTTTAACTTCTTTGTGTTGTTAATGGCACGGGTAGGTGATTAAGGAAATGACCGATGGGGGTGCAGATTATTGCTTCGAGTGCATTGGCTTGGCATCAGCAATGGAAGATGCTTTCAGTAGCTGCCGAGAGGTTTTCAGATAATCCATATCCTTTTTGTTTTTCGTCTTGAAATATTTATTGGTAGTCATAATATTAATATGGTTGGGTTGGTGAGATCAGGGTTGGGGCAAAACAGTGATACTGGGAGGGGAGATGCATGGCACGCCCGTTTCTTTGAAGAGCTTTGAGATTCTTAGAGGCAAAAGCGTCTGTGGTTCATTGTTTGGAGGGATGAAACCCAAATCAGACATCCCAATTCTCGCTCAGAAATATTTAGACAAGGTGAAATTGATCCGAATATATTTTGTTTGTCAGCTTATCTTTTGATTCCTATAAAAGATGGTGTTTTGATCTCTTAAATAAACAAGTTCATATTGGTATTTGTTTGCGTTGCAGGAGCTTCACCTGGACGATTTCGTAACCCACGAAGTGAGCTTCCAGGATATTAACAAAGCTTTTGAGCTGCTCCTGGAAGGAAAAAGCCTTCGTTGCATCATATGGATGGATAAAGATAAACTTAATTAAATTGGTTTGCCAATGTCCTTGTTGCTTAACGATAGAGAGCTTGAGAATAAACAATAAAAATTTTTTCTTACTAAAATAAATTAACAATGGTCAGTTGTTAACAAGAGTACCTATTTTCTGTATAAAACTTGAAATCTTTTCCTGATGTTTGATTTGGAACATATCTATCCCATGCTTTATATGTATATATAGCACGTAATCACTTATCAAAGGAGAAGTTGGGTGATATAGTTCATTGTGATTCTAATGATGGAAAATAAAAGGATACTGATTATTAGAAGTGGTAAAAGGGCCAGGCCGAAACACAATAGTACATCAATGGCATATATATATATATATTACGGCCTAAATAAATAATTTAAATTAATATTAAATAATTACAATCCGCAAATTGATCCAAGCTATTTGTCACCTTTATTGATTACCTAGTTGGAAAAGTTTCAAAATGCAGAAGTTTCTTTGCGTTTCCATATATAGAATGTTTACTAACTACTCGATTTTACATCAATGTCATAACACTCAACAGATATTTAGTATATTTGTTAATTACTCGATCCTACATCAATGTTATATTACTTAGACATATATAGTATATTTGCTAATTACTCCATGCTACATTAATATTATAATACTTAACAAAAAAATTTATTATTAAGAATAAACTTCACATTCTCATACAAAGATTTTTAGACACTCCATGATACCCAACAAAATAAAAGTTTATGTAAATAATAAATGTTAGACATTGGAGAAGGGAGAGATTGCACTTAAAGTTAGAAAGAAATAAGGAGTTGCTATGATGTTTTCATTAAATTTGTTGTGAAAATTATGCAAACGCAAGTGTACGTTATAGTAAATAAATAATAAAGTGACGAATTAAGTATTATTTTTATAAGAATTATTTATATAAACTCTTAGTATTGATTTTTATTACTTTTAATGTTATTTATTGTAAAAATGCAAATGTTTGGTATCGCAAATAAGTATTAAAATAATAAATAAGTATCGTTTCTATAATGATTAATTATTTACAATTTAACTATTAAATTAAATTATTTTAATTTTAACTGCATGATAAAAAGATGGTTACTTAAAATAATTAACAATTAAACTAAAACTAGTAAAAAAATATAAAGATAAGAACAATAAAGATGAGAGTTTTAAGACATATAATTTCACTTAATCTAATTTGAATTAATTTTGTCCATTCTTATTAACTAAGTATAAGATTATGATTGATAATTTAAAATTTTAAAAAATATTTATTAACCTTTTTAAGGATTATAATAAAAATATTTTTAATTTATTAATTCATTATATTTTTTGTGAATTAGGATAATTAAAGATTCATTAAATTTATAGATTCAATGCATTAATTACATTAAGTATACAAATATATTATTATCTTATATAGATTGAATGACATTTATCACAAAATTACAAATATACATATTAATTAAAAGCACCGAGAACAATGAAAAACATTTCACCAATAGTAAAAATATTTAATTAATTTTTAAAAATAAAAATCAAATAATTTGAATTTAGCTACATTGTAGCTTTGAATAATAAAGTTAGTTTATGTTATAAAAAAACACAATGAAAAAACTAAATTTAACATATCAAACCAAAAAAGTTCAATAAAAAAGAATAAAACTCAAAAAGTGGTAGATTGAGGCTTTGACCTCCGTTTCTCTTATGTTCTCATTTTTTTCTCCTTCTTTTCCTTTATCCTCTCATATTTTTTGTCCTAAAGGTCTTCTTGATAACCCTCCTTGTTTTTTGTGATGTTTGTTCGTATTATAAAAAAGCAAATCGAGCAAAATATTCTAAAACATTCTTTAGGATGCTACGACATTAGAACTATTATTTTCACTATAGCAAAAAATATTGTAGCAATGTCACTATTTCAAATTATCGTAGTAGCACCACGGCTTTGGAGACTTGGAGTTGTGGTGTTGGTGGTTCTAATTAACATCCTTTTTATGAGATCCAAATCTTATTTTTTACTCTAAGTCTTATTATTTTATGAATTTATATCATCTTACACAAAAAAATAATAATAAAATAAAAAATATATATCAAAAATAAATAAAAAGTAAACTAATAAAATATTAAGAGTAAGAGTATAACAAAATTATACAAAAATAACATACATTATTATATGAACAAATAAACATTAAAATTTATTCGCTACTATTAACAATTAAATTAAAACAAAATAAAGACGAAAGTTATAAATAAATAAAAAGAATTTCTAAGCATTTGATTTCACTTAAACTAATTCACATTTAATTTATTATTTTTTAATTAAACCTAAATTTTTAGTTGATAATTAAGAATTTTACATGTATTTACTAGCATTTTTAAGGAGGACAATAAAAGTATCATTAAATCGTTAATTCATTCCTATGTGAATTTGAATAATTAGAAACTCATAAATTTCATATATTTTATACAACAATCACACAAAATTACAAGTACATTATTATCTTACATAGATTGAATAACATTCATTTAAAGATTATAAAGATAAAACCCATTTTCTAAGGCATTAATATATAATTTATTTATTTATTCAATGGCCAATCAAAATAGAAGCAATAACACATAATAAAGTCTAAATTAACTCAAATAAATAAATATGAATCTTTCTTGGTCTTGCAATATTATAGTGTAAAAAATAATAAATTTAGTTCATATTGTAGAAATAAAATTAAGAAAACTATATGCAATATGTCAAACCAAAAGGATTAAAGAATGAAGAATTAATTAAACTTATAAAAGGTATATCAACTACCTTGAGATCCTTTTTATCTTCGATTCTCTTTGTTCTTCTCTTCCTTTTCCTTTGCTTTCTTCTCTTTTTTTTTTTATCCTCAAGCTTATTCTTTGAATTTGATATTCTCCTCTATTTTTAGAAGATAGAAAAATAAAGGTATTTCCAAAATCACCTTATCAAGTGCCATGGCACTTAGCCTTAATGGCCCAAAAACTATTGCCTTCATCATTTTATCTAGGTTAGAGCCATGTCCTTGAGGTTTTAGAGGTAGCCTTGAGCCTTCTATTCGTCCTTATGCATGATTTCTCATAGTTCTTATATTCTATCAACTTCAGATCATCTATAAACTCTTATTATTTCACTAACTAAGAATCAAACAAGAAACACATTAATGCAATCATATATTCTCAAGAACTTAGCTAAAAATTAAGTAAATTACATCCAAATTATGAGTATAAAATTCTCTTATCAATATTCTTTTCAATCAAGAGAAAAAAAGTACAAGATACATATATTCAAGTAACTATACCACTTTTACACTTATATGTGTTGTAAATATGAGAACATAGCTATTCTCATTTTATAAATATAACATTCACTAAATTTTTAGATATAAATGCAACCACCCACTTGTATTTTTTGTAATTTTCTTCCTTCATGCTACAATAAATCTCCTTATTTTTATTTTTTTCCTTTTACTTTTTTTCTCAACTCTATATACATTGCAAACTCCCAATATATGTGTGTGTGTGTATAACATGACTAACTTAATTGGATGATGCAAACAACTGATAAGCTATTGTTTCATCCTTGGTCATTAATACCACGTGTGACAATCATTTTCCTTTACAATAATTTTATCTTGAAATTCATGTCCCTAGATCAAGTGACAATAATAAATAGTACAATAGTTAAATTTGGGCAAGATAGGGTATTCCATATTGTATTGAATGGTATATTAAAAAATTATTCAATATTTAATTATTAAAACATTAATATTTTTAAAATTATTAAGTCGTTGAATGTATCAAGAGTCTAAGAAGGTACGTAATCATTCTTAATTTTGAATATTTACATAATAAAAGTGAAAGAAAAAGCATGTATTAATAATCTTTTTTAGAATGAAGACTCATGCATACAATGTTGTTCTGATTATCCTAATGTAAAGTGACTTAAGACTTGGTCCACCTTCATACATTTATCCATCAATCTCTAACTTAATATAATAAACTTTTGTAAATCATTAATAATTGGAGAAAAGTTTTGCCTAAAAATATTAATTAGATTACTTTAAAAATATAATAAAAAGAGTAACTTGTCATGAGATGGTAATTTAGGTAGTGCCTGTGTGGCGCTTAACTCATTTTAATCTCGCGATGTTAATTAAACAAGTCTTATTTGTTGAGCAAGAAATTATTAAAATTATTAAAGGTTTAAGGAGATTAAATTTAGTAATAAACATAAGAAAAACACAAGAAAGTGTTTATTAGAGAATAACAAAATATTACTATACAAGAAAATAACTACACAACATTTATATTCTTTTATACAAGATTTTGGTGGATAACATGATTCTCAACATTAAAGTAAAAACCCCTGTTTATAGGCTAAATTGGACCTTAAAAAATCACTAAGAAAGTAGTTTATATAAGTGGCATGCAAGTGATGGTTACTATTCATACTCAATTTAGTGTGCTACATACTCAACTTGCCAATTGACCTATATTTCTAGTAGTTAGACATGAGCTTTTATAATTTGGGTCGTATTTTAGGCCTTTAAACCCGTGGACTACAATAAGTTGCTTGATCAAGCAATAAATTACCATCTTAAGCAGGAAAGTCTGTGTATTATTAGAATAATATCCATTGGAGCCTCTTTTTTCTTCTTATTCTCTAGCTATTCTATTTATATGTTCCTTCGTAGCATAGATCACTATTTATTTCAATTGCAATTGTAAGATAGTCTTTGCAATAACTATTTGTAAGCTTATAATATGTTTTTGAAATATTCTGCTTTTGAAATATTCTTGACCCAAATGAATTGGCTCACTCACACTCGTGCAGTTTTAAGCTCTAGTTACATATCACGAGGTACCTTTTACAGTTAACACTTGTCACACTCCCAAAATTAGGGTTCACGAATTATAGTTTAATGAAATAATTTAAAATAAAAGAATAATGTTAGAAACATTTTGGCAAAATTCTCATTGTATATGGATAATATTTACAAAACCTACAAGTATTAAAATTCTACATCACTCTCAATATTTCTTATAAAATTTCAATTGTTACCACACAATATCAATTAAATCAAAATTTAATACATTTTTTAACTGAATAAGAACAATTTTCTTACAATATTCTGATAACACAACATACACTACTAACTATATTTTCAAAATATATCAAGCAAAAAACACAATCTCTTCCAAATCACCCATTTTTTGATTGTTCCAAATGGACCTGGAAAGTAAGGAGTGAGTTAAAGTCCAGTATGTATTCACATATGAATGAGATTTTCAAATGAATGTAATAATAATTATACTTTCAATTAATTACGTCATAAATAACTATAAATAGACATAAATAAGTAAAAATAATGATCATTCAATAATAATATAATTTGATTATCACTATATATAATGTATAGTTTTGAGGCACTATTTTCAGAAATTATAATAATAATCGGTGATCAGGTCCATAGTCACCAGTGCTAAACAAAAGATCATATATTATTTCATAATTCAATCACATACAATAATAATAAAATAATTTATTCATATTACTTCACAACATTGCAAATATTAGAAGCATGATTCAATAATAATAACATTTCTAAATTATTAAAAAATTTGTATAAAATATAATAGTATAATAAACATATCATTGAAAAATAAAAATATTTTTTTCATAAAAATTTGATATAATACCTTATTTTTTAGTTTTTAAAATATTAAAATACTTAATTATATACGTGAAATACCTAGTTAGATATTTTTACGAGTGTTTTTTCTAATATTTTAAAGGTTTCTTTTCCTTCCTGCTATTACCGTTTTGTAACATTTCACAATAATCAATGCAAATCACTCAAACGAACTATTAACTTATATTATTTATAATAAAATACAAATAAAATTTTAGTCTAAAATTCAACTAAAATCTATTTCAAAAATTTTAAAATTTTAAATTTCTAAAATAAAAATATAAGTAATAAAAAATACAAAAAAGTTTTTATAATATAGACAATTACAAAAATACTTGAAAAATATTTATACTTATAATTTAAAATTATTAAAAATTACTATTTTACTTTAATATTATGAGAATTTTTATTTTGACCCCAAAATTATTATAATTTTTATATTTTTACTCCTATTCAAAATTCTACAAATTTTTATCTAATTTTCAATAATTTTTTAAAAATTTATCGATTAAACTATTTCATTAAATTCAAAATTAATAGATTTAGTGCTCTAAAATTTAAAATAGTAAAAATTTTAACGATGAAACTATTAGAACAAAATCTATTTATTTTCTTTAATTTCTAACAGTTTCTACATTAAAATAAATAATTGTTTTCTTAAAATAAGAAAAAATAAACTACTCCTTCTGATTCCTTACCTCTTTTCTTCTTTTTTTTCTTCTTTTTCTACTTCTCCTCATTTTTCTTCTTTTTTTCCTTCCTCTTTTTTCTTTTTCTCTCTCTTTCCCTATTTCTTTTCTTTCTCCTTCTCAAACCTTCTATTGTTTTCTGAAATATTCCAATTCAATTGTCTTATTGCACAATTATATACAAAAGCTAATGTGCCAAGAAAAGGAAAAAAAAACTTGGGCTTTTAAAAAGAAATTTGGGCTCAGGCAATTTGGTTTTGGGTCATTACATTCCTCTCCTTTTAAAAAAAAAATAGTTCTCAAAATTTAATAAACTTATCTTTAGTTTTAGAATAAATAAGAATATTTTTTCAACAACTCCGATTTAAGCTCTCAAATAACTTCTTCTTTTCCATGACGTTACCACGTGACTTTTATTAGCAGAATAATTTTTCTACGAAACACTTGTTCCTTACGATCGATAATTTAGATTGGACCTTCTTCATAAAAAGAATCTTCAGTTAGAGTAATAGTTTTTCAATCTAAAATATAGGAATGATTTGGTTAGTACTTTTTATGCATAAAAACATAGAAGACATTATGAATATTTGATAAATGGGGTGGTAATGCTAATCCATGTGCCACTTCACTAACTTACTCTAATATTTCAAAAGGATCAATGAATTTTAGAGTTAGTTTTTCACCTTTTCTAAATCTGGTAATACCAAAACGAGGTCTAAACTTTAAGAATACATGATCTCCCACCTCAAACTCTAATGGTCTCCTTTTGTGGCATACATAACTCTTTTGACGAGTTTGGGTCGTAAGAAGTTGTTGTCTGATTAATTTTACCTTTTCAATAGTCTCTCTTACTAATTTAGGACTAATTAATAAAGTTTTACTAACATCTGCCCAACATACTGGTGATCTATAAGGTCTCTTATACAATGCCTCAAATAACGCCATTTTAAAATTAAATTGATAATTGTTGTTGTAAGCAAAATTCTACTAAAGGCAAATATTCAGCTCATGAGTCTTGAAAATTTAAAATATAAGATCTTAGCATATTTTTCACTATATGTATAACTCTTTCAGATGGTTCATTCGTTTGGGGATGATATGTCGTACTAATGTTTAACTTAATACAACATAGCTTTTTGTAAGCTCCTCCAAAATTCAGATGTAAATTGTGAGTCTCTATTAGAGATAATAAATAGAGATACTCCATACAATCTAATTTTCTCCTAAATATATAATATACTTAAAGTATGAAAAAAATCTTTATTCTTAATAGGTAAAAAGTAAGCAGATTTTGTTAATTTATTTACAATTACCCATATACCATTATATTCCTTTCGAGTTTTTGGAAGTCCCCTCATAACGTTCATAGTAATATGTTCCTATTTCCATTCTTACACTAGTAAGAATTGGTGTAATCTCGCTAACTCCTGATGTTTTACCTTTACTTATTGACATACCAAACATTTGGCTACAAAATTTCTCACATTCTTCTTCATTCCCTTCCACTAAAGTTGCTTACGTAATATCTGATACATTTTTGTGCTTCCTAGATGAATGGTGAACTTAGACTTATAGACCTTACTTAGAATATCATTTCTAAGTGATTCCATCACTGGCATAAAAAGTCTACTTGCAAACCTTAAACCGTAAGACGAATCAATTAACATCCATCTATTACCTTACCACTTTCCAACTTAACGCGTATTGTTTGTGCCTCATGGTCACTTTGTTGAGTTCTAATCACCTTTTGAATAATAGTAAACTGAGCTACTAAATTAAATAGACAAGGCTTATCTCTTTTTCTATCAATTCTTAAATTAAATTCCTTCAATTGTTTACAAATTCTCCACTTATAATAAAATAGACTAATTAACATACCTTGTAACTTTCTACTTAATGCATTTGTCATAATATTAATTTTACTAGAATGGTAATGTAACGTAAAATCATAATTCTGTAAGAATTTCATCCATCTAAGCTACTTCAAATTTAATTCTTTTTGGGCGAACAAATATCGAAGACTTTTATAGTCAGAGAATACTTCAAACTTTTTCTATATAAATAATGCTTACATATTTTAATGCAAATATAATAGCGGTAAGTTTTAAATTATAAGTAGAGTAATTTTGTTCATGTATTTTCAACTGACATGAGCCATAAGCCACAACCCTATCTCTCTACATTAATACACAATTAATGGCTACTCTTGATGCATTGTATTAGACAGTATATCCCATATTATACTCAGAAATAATTAGAATTGAAGTAGAAGTTAGTTGCTTTTTTAATTTTACAAAAATTTGTTCACATGTTTCATGCCACTTATATTTTACTCTTTTTCTCGTTAACCGTGTTAATAGTGTAACAATTTGAGAAAAGTTTTTTACAAATCTGAGATAATATTCTGACAACCTAAGAAAACTTCTTATCTCTAACACACTTTTAGACCTATTCCAATTTTGCACTGCTTCTACTTTAGCAGGATCAATTGAAATACCTTATTTAGACACCACATGCCTCAAAAATTTTACTTTCATTATTCAAAACTCACTTTTACTCTGTTTAGCATATAGTCAATATTCTTTTAGCACTTGTAAAAAATTCTCAAGTATTGTTTATGCTCTTCTAGTGTTTTCGAATAAATCAAAATATAATCTACAAACACCACTATGAATTTATTAAGATATAAGTGAAAGACTCGATGCATTAAGTCCATAAATATTATCGATGTATTTGTTAACCTAAATGGCATTACCACAAATTCAAAGTGCCTATATCTTGTATGAAAAGCTATTTTTGGAATATTTTTATCTCTAATTCTTAACTGATGGTAGTCTGATCGAAGATCAATCTTGAAAAAATATTTGGAACCACGTAACTGGTTAAACAAGTCATCAATTATAGGTAAATAATATTCTTTATCATTACCCGATTCAGTTATTTGTAATCCATACACAGTTTTAAGCTATCATCCATCTTTTTGGCGAATAAAACTGGTGCATTCTCAAGAGAGGTATTAAGTCTTATAAACTTTTTACTTAGCATTTCTTGCAATTGCTCTTTTAATTCTCACGATTCTGCTGAAGTCATTCTTTCAGGTGCTATTGAAATAGGAGAAGTTTCAAGAAACGTCTTAATAACAAAGTCTATTTCTTTTTTTGATAGCGAACTAGGAAAATTATCAAGAAAAACATCAAGAAATTCATCAAACACATGAATGGGTCGTGTTTTTAACTTTTTACTTTCCTGACAACATAAACTAGTCATTCATCCCAAATAATCCTTATACTCTTTATATTTAAGATAGGCACAAGATATACTGCTACTTATATTTTCAAAGATACAAAATTTATTACTATAGGGAAGAGTAACAGCTACCTTCTTTTTCTGACAATCTATGGTTGCACTCAAAAATAACAACCAATCTATCCCAAGGATTATATTAATTTACCATTCTCATCACCACTAATCCAAAAAATATTTTATGACCCCTCATATCAATTTTACAATCCTGACATATTCTATCAAAATTCATACTATGTCTAATAGACATTTTAATTAACAGTTTAAATTCTAAAGATTCACTTTTTAAACCCAAAGAAGATATTATATTTAAAGATATAAAAAAATGAGTAGCACCAGAATCAAATAAAACTTTAATTCTGGTATTGAACAAAAAAAAAGTGTTTTTTACCACCGTATGATCTGACCCATCCACTTCCCGTATAAGTGCAAAAAGCTGCCATGAGTCTTTAGTCTACCATGACTTTGTTGAGATCCTTGAGATGATTGCTCATTCTGTCTCTATTGTAGGTGTCTATTTTGTTGAGATTGTTACAATATATTAAGGCACGACTCATTACTTTGGGATATTTTTCAAGCTTTAGCATTATTAATGCGTGTCTAAGTGATAGCTTCAATCTCTTCACAAATCTTTTGATTTTGTCTTTCTCCCTTGAGATTAAAAGAGTGGCAAAGCGACTCAGAGTTTTAAACTTAGTTTCGTACTATGATACTGATATGTTACTCTGAGTTAGATGTATAAACTCATCTAACATGGCATCACGTACTTCAGGAAAATATTTATTTAAGAAAAATTCTTTAAAAGCATTCCAAGTCCATTCTTCATATTGCCTGAAGATCTTTATAGTATTCCACCAATGATTGGCATCTTCAACAAATTGAAAAATTACAAGTTTAACACAAATTTCTTTAGATAACTATAACCCATCAAGGATATACTTAATTTGTCCAATCAATTCTTCAGTGACCAAGCGGTTGGTTTTTCCATTAAAAATTGGTGGTTTTAATTTTCTGAACTCACTTAGTGCAGACGTACTTTTAACTTCAGTATTTCCACTATGATCAGATGACCCACTATTTACAAAATCACTAATTGTACTAACAAATTCTTACATAAACTAACAAAATTCTCCAAATTCACATTTTTTTTATGAAGAGAATGACAAAACTTCTCTATTATTATCAGACATGCTGAAATATATGACATAACTTATAATAGCTAAAAAGTAATTACAAAATAACACTAAAAGGTATAAGTTTAATAGTCATAAGAATAATAACTGTAAGTTTAAAGTAGTACAACCATCATCCATCTATATTAAAATATTTGTAGAATTTATAACTTAAACTCTGATACTAAACTATTATACCTCCAGAATTAGGGTTTGTGAATTAAAATTCAATGAAATAGACATAAATAAGAATAAATAATGATAATTCAATAACAACATAATTTGGTTATCACTATGTATAATGCTTAGTTTTGGAACACTATTCCTAGGGATGGCCGTCCAAAAAACGTGTAGTTTATGTATTTTATGGGCTCTATACCTAGAAAGCGCCATTTATGATTTCAAGTTTACGAACTTTTACCGTGGGACTGAAATCAGGCCCATAGTCACTAGTATTAAAGAAAATGATATATATCATTTTATAATTCAACCACACACAGTAATAACAAAACAGTTTATTTATACTATTTCACAACATTACTAATAGTGGAAGTATGACTCAACAATAATAATATTTCTAAATAATCAAAAAATTTGTAAAAGGTATGATAGTATAATAAATATATCACTGAAAAATAATAATATTTTTTCATAAAAATTTGATATAATATCTTACTTTTCAGTTTTTAAAATACTAAAATACTCAATTATACGTGAAATACTTACCTAGACAGGTTTGCGAATGCCATTTCTAAAATTTTAAAGATTTTTCCTCTTTCCTGCTACCACTGTTTATTAAAATTTTATAATAATCAACGTAAATTACTAAAATAACATATTAACTTGTATTACTTATAATAAAATATAAATAATATTTTAATTTAAAATTTAACTAAAATCTTATCCAAAAATTTTAAAATTTTGAATTTCTAAAATACAAATATTATTAATAAAAATTACGAAAAAAAATGTATAATATAAATAATTACAAAAATATTCTAAAAATATTTACATTTAAGGTTTAAAATTATTAAAAATTATTATTTTATCTTAATATTATGAAAACTTTTATTTTAACCCTAAAAATATGATAATTTTTATTTTGACCTTAAAATTATTATAATTTTTGTATTTTTACCTTCACTCAAAATTTTATAAAATTTCATCTAATTGTCAATAATTTCTGAAAAATTTATCAATTAAATTACTTAATTTAACTCAAAATTAGTAGATTTAGTACTCAAGAACTCAAAATAGAAAAAATTTTAACTATAAAACTATCAAAACAAAATTTATTTATTTCTTTCAATTTATAACAATTTCTATACTAAAATAAATAAATTTTTTCTTAAAATAAGAAAAAATAAATTACTTCTTCTGACTTCTTACCTTCCTTCTTCTATTTTTCTTCTTTTTCTGCTTTTCCTCCTCCTTCTTCTTTTCTTTCCTTTTTTTTCTTTTTTTCTCTCTTTCCCTCTCTCTTTCTTTTTCCTTCTTGGACCTTCTATTGTTTTCTCAAATTTTCCAATTCAATTATCCTATCCCACATGTATATACAAAAACTAATGGGCCAAGAAAAGAAAAAAAAAAGAGCTTTTAAAAAGAAATTTGGGCTTGGGCAATTTGGGTTTTGGGTCATTATAATACCTATACAGTGATTAGCTAAACTTAAATTTATGATACGAATTAAGCAAGCTTTATTTGTTATGGGAGATAATTAAAAATTATTTAATGACGTAAGAAAGCTAGTAGTGACAATAAAGTAGAAAGAAATATACAAGAGAGTTTTTTTGGAATAAAAAGAACTTATAATTATACGAAAGAAGGTATAATACAACAAGTAGGCTTTTTGTAGTAAGTTAAATAAATGGATGAGCTTGATCTTAGTGTATACCTTAAAACACAAATGAGTTTCTTTATATATAATTGTTGAGAGCCTTGAATAAATAATTAGGATTGCACCTCCCTCAACACTATAGAGGGTCAAGATTTGTTCTCTAAAATCTTGTACATAACTTGTATAGTTATTATTCATGCCACTTGCTCAACAGTTTATGAACATATTTAACTTTGAACACTGTAGCTCAACTTATTCTTATTGTTGTTCAAGTTATTGAGCAACTTGCAAGAAAAGTGATGATTTTAGAACTTGGGCTTGTTAAAGCAAATCCAAGGACCATTTCCCTTCGTCTACTTCTTTTTGGGTCTTTAAGCTTACGACTCGTAATATTTAGTTCTATTTAACCTAATAGTGACCTAGCCATGCATTTATCCTTTAATCATTGGATATGTTTCGTAAATTGCCATAAAGTTCCTTCTCATTCCTAACTTGCTTCCTTCTTGTACTTAAATCTCTCCTTCCCCCTACCTTTACCATGGCTAGTTTTCATTTTCTTAGGCTGAAAGTAGTCAATAAGAAACTCGACTTTTGCAATAGTGGTGTCAAGATTGCACACTTCATGCATTTCCAACTTTTACTTAGCTTAATCTTTGAGATTATCAATAAAGTAGAAGAAAGCATTTTTATTAGTAATGTTAGTTATCTCAAGTGTTAGGGCAGTGAACTCCTTAATATAGTCGTGGATACTATTCATTTGCTAAAGCCAACATAAGTGACCATAAGTTTTGAGTTCAGCATTACGAAGGGTAAAGTATCTCTTAAGCTCATTCTTGAAATCTTGCCACATCTTAATAATGCACACTCTTTTAGCCATCTTATTATACTTATGCTGTCATTATAGAAGTGTGGCATTGCAAAGGTATAATGGCATGCTATTAACTCTCATAGTGTTGTCCCCTCATATTGATGGCATTAAAGTATTATTCAAGTTCGAAAAAGAAATTTTTTTACCATAATAGCACTATGGGTACCATTGTAATTTAACATTCTTCATTTACTATACTAATTAAGGTTGAACTAGCGATGAAAGTACACTTGTGCCTTGCCTAGTCTAAGTGAATTTTCTTTATCTCTGCATAGATATATCATAGCTTATCCTATGAAGTCACTTAGTACAACGAATTGCTGTTAAAAGGAAAGAAGTTTTCCTTTAAAAGAGTTACTAAATTATTTAATAAATTCTTTGGTGGCCTTGATAACCTAGACATATTCCATCTCCAAGCCTTCAAAATGGTTGCCTAGGTTATCAAGGTTAAAGTTTACTATAGGCATAACTTAATCCTACTAAGATATGTCTTAGAAATTATTCATGTTATTGAATTTAATGATATTTTGTTTTGTGTATACATTATTTATTAATAAAAATTTTTTTTATTTATAAATATAAGTTTTTCCTTTTATTTAGTCATGTGTATAAATAAAATATATTTACAAATTATCATAATACTTTATTTAATTGTTAAATAAAATAATTAAAATCATTTCCTACTAAAATGATATTGAATGGGTAACAATATCACATAATAAGTATACTGAATATTTCAAGTTAATATCATTAGATGATATTAGTGTAGATAACATGATAGTCACGTTATTAAGATATTATTATGGTTTAAATAGTTAGAAAATTATTTTTTTAAATGTGATCACATAACAATAAACAAGTGATATTACATGTAATTAATGATTTATCGTATAATTGTAGTATAATTGTACTAGTGTGCGATATTATCTTTTGACCTAAGATATCATAATCGAATCTAGTATAGATGTACGTGATTCATATGATATATAAATATATAGGTATGATAAAATCGATTTGATTATGTGTTGTTTATATTTGAAAATAAATAATAGTGAAATTAAAATTCGTTGGTCCGATATATATAGAATCGAAGTTACTACTGACTCGATCTAAATTTGAATTTTTTAATGAACATCGATAAATAGTTAAACAATAAATATCTAGTTAAAGTAATTAAATATTATATAAAAGAGTTTGCGGTGATAAATTTAGCATATTTTAATTGATGATTTATATTTATATTGGTATAAGATTTTGATATATTATAGACTTTTATTCGATTAGGATTGAATGATAGAAGAATTTTACCTACATGTACAATTGAGATGAGATTTAATAAAATATGACTTTATTATGATTTAGGGATTATGACATATTATTAAATGTTGGTCATAATCATTAAATTTTTGAATAGTTCAAAACTTGAAAAGTTCGAAAAAAGCTCATAGCTAATTTATATTGAATCTATATAGTCAAATCAATAATCAATAGACAATGAAAAGTATTTGACAGAGGACATATTATCGATAGTGAAGTTAGCACTTTTGAGACAATATTTAAGACAAAATAAATATATATAAGTGTTTTATATATTTATGAATTTTTTAAAGTATTTGTTGAATTTTTCTTAGATTTACAATAAAATGTAATTTAATATAAATTAAATAATTATGTTGATAATATAAATTATATAAGGACTTGTATGCAATTATGTAATTATTAAATAATTACACTTAAAATCACGAATATATACTTAATTGTATTTAGTTAAAAATTAATCAAATATTTTGTATTTAAGTATATGAGCTTAAATGTATAAAATAAAATTTATTAAATGATGACTATTATATCTATAACATATATTTACTTTTTAATAAAAGTTGAGGGTAAATACAAAAAAATATAGATATATGTAAGTATATATACAGGTAATTTTACCAATATTAAAATATTTTGAAAATTAGAAACAAGCTCTCCCAAAGGTAAAATTTGGCCAATCCCTCTTGCTTACATTTAGTGGTGTAAATTGTAGTTTTTTTTTTACGAAATTAAAGATATTTATTCGTCACCCATACTTTATGTATGGTTATAACTCATCCATGATTAAAAATTTTGTATATATGAGATATATATGCACATTTGTCATTCCAAGTATTTGATAAAATAGTTGAATGAAACTCAAGTTTATGTTTAATACATGACTTCATGGTTTTCAATCCTTTAATTCCAAACTAGCAACACTTGATTCAATAGATTCAAATGGAAGGGCTTTAGACTTACTATGCTTGCCTTAGACGCATTGTTTCTTCCGCTTACAAGTTTATTCTTATGGCACCTTCACGTCAGCAGCAAATTTAAGCAGTGTGGCCATTGTTTCTTTTGTGTGATTTGATGTTGCCTCAAAGAGTAACACAATTTTGATACCAATAGTTATAGGACGCTTCTTACAACTATTGTCTGTACAGTACTTAGTTAGATTTAAACTTAAAATGCTAAGTAAGTAAATCTTATTTGTTGCATGGGACCCAACTAAGATGTGTTTACTGGCGTAGGAAAACAAGCAGTGGCAACAAAATAGAGAGAAACACACAAGAGAGCTTTTTGGAAGAAGAAGAACCTATAATTATACAAAAAAGATATAAGTACAACTAATAGGCTTTTTGTGTTAGGTTTGGTTGATGAACTTGACGTTAGTGGATGCCCTGAAACACAAATGAGGTTCCCCCATTTATAATAGTTGGGAGCCTAAAATAAATGGTTAAGATTGCAGCTCCCTTGGCATTACAGAAAGCTAGAATTTGTTCTCTAAAATTCTCTACACTATTTGCACGATTACTATTTATGGTACTTGCTCAACTTGCTAACATTGGAGCTCAACTTGATCTCGCTGATAATTCAACTTTTGGGAAGTGTTTTTAGAACGTGGGCTTTCGGAGCATTTCCAAGATCCATTTTCCTCCTTTTTGGGTCTTCAAACTTGCGACCCGCGATATCCAGCGCCAGCGGCACCCTTTAAAATATTATCTCGATGGGTGGCCATATTTAATGAAACTTCCAAAGATCCCGCGCGGTTAATATTGCGCCGTCTAAATATATTTTTTTTTTCACCACTGCGGGAAACAATAACGATACCTAATCCTTGCCGACCCTTACCAATACCAGTTCTCTTCTCCAGCGTCACATTCTGCTCTTGGCTGCCTTTGGGAATTCCAACTAAGCAAGCGAATAGCAGCTGAAGAAAACAGATCGCATTTTGGTCCATCTATGGCGGAAGCCCAAAGGGACAAAATCCCATCCCTATCCGCGGTACGTTACTTTCTCATCGTAATTCTAGTACAATTTAAGAGGATAATCATTTTGGTCTAAGTTCGATCTATGTTGCTCAGTATGGACCTTTGTTTTCGTTTGAATGGATTTCACTTAAACGGATCAACTGATGTAATTTTCTCAACTATTGGTGGGGTTGGATATTAATAGGAATGGGTTAGACTTTTATTATGATAAACCTTTTCTGGAATGGTTTTAAGTTTGACGGCTTTTGGATGTCTTTGATTTGAAGATTTTTGGTGTTTTATGATTGCAGTTGGTTCCTTTGACGCCCACAAAAAATTGAGAGTATAAGGTTTGCATACTTGATCCTGGTCAAAAGGAAATGTAATGAGCTCTAGCTGGATGGATATAATAGGCATTGGTTATAGCTCAAGTATGGCTCTTAATCTGTATCAGATTCCACCTCGGAGCTTCAATACTCATCTTATTGTCGCTCATCTGCATGGTAGTTTGTAAAATATTGAGCTCCATAACTTGTGCTCTGGTTTTCATGTTAATAAACTTGACTTGGCTATCTTTTTGACATGCACTGAGAAATAGATTTTTTTATCTACATGGAGTAAATCTTCTTCTGGTCTCTTCATTTGACTTGCGCAGCAATTATTTAATCCTCCCTGACTAGAATTAGAACTCATCTTGGTGATCTTTTTCTTATTACTATTATGTTTATGTAAATAATGCTTTGGTTGGCAGGAATATTTATTGAAGGAGGAAGAGAAGAAGCAAGATGTGGCTACAAAACCTGTGGAAGTAAAAGAGGATGAGAACCCACTGCCTGCTACTTCTGAGGAACTTGTGACTGGCAAAGGTGAGGAAACTCCTGCTGCTGCAGAAGAAAGTACTGAAACCACTTCTGCTTCTCCAGAAGGCAAAAGTGGAAAAACTGCTCCAGCTGTTGCTGAGGAACGTAGCGAAACTACTGAAGAGGAAAACTTAGGTGATGAGGAAGCCTCAGAAGAGACACGAGAAGTAAAGGTGAAATCTAAGTATAGCCTCTGTCAATGGCCTCCTTTTTGTGCTATGGCTTTTTGTTTATTTTCACTTTTTTGTTCTTTCTTTGACTTCTGCATTATGGTTTTCTGGTTGGTATATATAGCTGGAGACTGCACCGGCAGATTTCCGTTTCCCAACTACAAATCAAACTAGGCATTGCTTTACCCGCTATATTGAGTATCACCGGTGAGTTATCGTTTCGCTTTTTAATTGATTGAAGCTTTGCCTGATCATTGCATCCCAAATTTTTTCTAGTAGCATATTATTCATTATTTTGAGCTTTCCAGGTGTGTAGCTGCTAAGGGGGAGGGTGCTCAAGAATGTGATAAGTTTGCAAAATATTATCTTTCTCTTTGCCCTGGTGAATGGGTATGTATTACCAAAACTTGTCATAACCTAAGAACTTGTATGTTTTCCTTTTATTCTCCAATTAGTTTTAATATCGTTTTGGCCATTTGTCAGTTTTTTGATGTTCAATGCCTGCATGTCTACTTAAATTAACCTAACGTAAAAAGCTTGTTTCATCCTCGTATTAGAGGGGATGTTTACTTTCTCAGCTTGCTGCTAAATTGCTACTGACTAAAAGATTTTAGTGCCAGTTGGAGGTATGTCGAGGGGAATTTCAAAATCTAAATAAGACATTCAGAGCAATGGAGAGGGCATAAGTTCGTTTATTGCACAAGAAAGGGGGTGCTAGAATAGCATGGGTAGAATAATGGATTGAACTGTTTATCAGAATACTGCTAATAGTTGGTACAAGGCACTGTAATGCCATCTACAATACTTAAAATCCTGTGAATGCTAAATCTTACCCTTCATTATCCAAATTAGTTCTGAAATATGTTGAATCATCTATGGCACTGTATGGTTGAGATCTTTGCCTCCTGTTCAATTCTAAAGTCTTTTCCTTGCTCCTTCCCTTTCAGTTTCTGAACGATAGAGATAAGATTTCTAAATGAAATTGAAGAAACATACACTAGTTTTTGCAGTTAATTAAATGATATAACATTATCTGTATTATGCCTATGAGTATCCATTGAAAAGGTGGTTTAATCAAATGATCTATCATGGATATTACCTCTGAAACCTTAACAAGAAATCGAAAAGAAAAAGTTGCATTTCTAAGATGAGTGGGGAGAGAACATATTTTGATTTCTTTGATCGCAACGGAGTGATTACTATTGGACTCTGTCAGTGTATTATTTTTGGGCGATTGTATCCTTTTGTCTGTATCAAAACATGTATGCCCAAGCATAAAATTATAAACAGAGAGAAAATTTCATATTTTTTTCCTTTACTTTTAAGGCTGAGATGAAGATCAGGAATGTACTTGAATACTAAAACAACATTTGAAGTAACATTGTTTTATTACTTTCTCTACTCCTATTGCTTCAAGTAATGTTCAAGTTGAGAACAATCCAACGGCTTGGTGGCTCTCGTCTCCTCTCTCCAACCATGAGGAAGTGGAGTCAAACCCTCTTAGTTGCTAATGAGAGGAATATTTCTCCCTTAGAATAAATGGGAGGTAGACATGATCCATGACCCAAAAAATGGTGGTCTGTAGCATAATATAATCAAGAGTGTATTCTGGTAGGAAATTGATTGACTGTTAGCAATTGGAAAAAAAATAAAAAGGTAATGGCCCATTTTGTCCGAGCCATATTTTTAATACTTTCTCTAGCCTGCTGTTTCAAGAAAATGTGGTCATTTTGTATAGCCTAGCCACTTCATCAAAAGCTCAATTTGCCCATCAATTTAATTATTTTGCATTTAAAGCAGATTACGGATACTCATGTCTTTGACATCTTACAACCGGACTGGATAGTGATGATTTTACATCTACAACCAGACTAGAGAATTAGCAGACATTAATTTTCTGATCACTAAATTATATTGATGTTTTGATTTGCTGCTATTTGGTTTCTTTGGTAGCTGACTTCGTATGTGGATGCTGCACTTTGAGCTAACTTTTTATATCACATATGTGTTGCAGATAGACAAATGGAATGAACAAAGAGAAAATGGCACCTTTCCAGGTCCTCTGTAGATTGTGCCCCTTCTATAAACATGGGGGTGTGTTCGCATTCTGTAGTTAACTCAAAGTTGTTGATCTGAATACAACAGAGAATGAGTTAATAAAATTTTTGACTTTTCTGTTAGAAGTATTTCAAGTCTAAACATCAAGAATGTACTCATAACACAGGCTATTGCTTATCATCTCTAAGATGAGGTTTTCTCTCATCATGCTTTTCTGGGGTATTGGTTAGAAGTTTACTGAATGGAACCCGACTGAAACTGTAGCGTTATATGTCGTCGCAATAAAGATAAATTGCCCCACGGGGGTTACGTTTTCATTTTCCTCCATGGGATAATAAGACTCAATAGCAAAGTTGTTTGCTTCTTTTAGGAATACGCGCTTATATGTCAGTTCATTTTATAATCCTGTGGAATCGGCTGGCTTACAATACCATATTGCTGTTCCTCATGCAACATTTGGTTTCGCATCACCTTTGGATACATTTATAGGCAAAATGAACCATTTTGTATTTGCTGCAAAACTACGTGCTGCCAGCGAATCATCACCGTTAAGAGAGTGATCAAAGTCTAAAGGAAGGCAGATCCAAGTTCACAGCTAGAGGAAGCTTGCTATTTCTTCCAAACATTGAAGACTGCTCGACGATAAAGGTTTTAATTACCACACCAAAGCAGCGGGAGTAAAACAGGAATCGAGGAAAGAAAACGTAAAACGACGTCGTTACAAGAGGGTCAAACAGAAGAATGCCATGATATAGATTAAAAACAGTGGATGCGGTTGAAGATAAATAGAGCCGAAAAATAGCGTTCTCATTCTCGTAGTTATTATGTTTTCAAAGCCTCCGCGCAGGCATACTGAAACTAAGCCATGGGGACTGCATTGCAGACAGTGAAGCTCGCAGCTATTCCAGCCGCTTTTTCTTCTTCACGGTTTATTTTCAGGCCGGTAACTAAAACGATAGCCGTATGTTTAACTTACCGCCACAACTATTCTCAAAAACCTCCTTTTCGGCTTTTCGCTAGAGCTCTGTCCTCAACTGCCGTGCAAATATCCGAGACTACAGAGAACAAAGGTAAGGTATTTTTTAGCATTATTGTTAATAGAATTTAAAATTCAAATGGGCTTTGATATTTTATTTTGTTTTCTTGAAGGTGGTGCCGTTGTGAAGCCACAGTGGAGGGCTGCCATTGATTTCAAGTGGATAAGAGACAAGAAGGAAGCTGTTTCCGCCAATATAGCAAATAGGAATTCCAACGCTAATTTGGAACTTGTGCTCGAACTTTATGAGAAAATGTTAGATGTTCAAAAGGTTAGGTTTTTCTGTAATCAAATTTCGCCTCTATGCATTTGGAGAACGTTGTGTTAACCAAATTTGAATTGTTATTTATTGATAGTGTAATGCACGATATCCTCTGTAAATATTTTGAGCCTGTGATATAACACAATGATGTAAAACCTGCACTTCTTGGCCTAAAGAATTGAATTACCCTTAAAATTGAAAATCAGGTCAAATGGAAATATTTGCTTGATAATTTTCATTAATTATGTTGGTTCTGGTTTTAATGAGTACTTTAAAATTGTTTACAAATTCAATATGGGTTTCTAAATGCAACTTCTGAATAGGTAATTGATTGTATGGTCCGTGTATTTTGTACTCCTATTCTTCGCCTACTGAGAAGTGTTTGTCGCAGCTCACAGAAATAATAATAATAATAATAATAATAATAGTTAAGAAAAGTTAAGAAAAAAATATGAACTGGTTTTCTTCTTAGTTTTATCTAATTGTTACACAGATAACAGGAAGTTGAACGGCTTCGCGAGGAAAGGAATGCAGTTGCAAACAAGATGAAAGAGAAACTGGAACTATCTGAGCGTCAAAAACTCATAGAAGAAGGTATGGTTGGAATATGGTACATGGTTTTATCATTCTTGTGGCTTTATTGACTTCTTTGGTTTTGTATTTTTTTTTTCAGGAAAGAATTTGAAAGAAGGACTCGTGACTTTGGAAGAAGACCTGCTTAAACTCACTGATGAGCTTCAGCAGGAAGCTCAGTGTATACCAAATATGACTCATCCAGACGTTCCTGTAGGAGGGGAGGATTGTTCAATGATAAGAAAGATGGTATCTCAATTATGATTTGCTCGCAGATTTTTGTTCTGATTTATTTCTCCTGTATCTGTATGTGTGTGTGCATGCTTGGTCTCTTCTTTGAGGGAGGGTTGATGCAAATTGGTTTCATGCTGCTTTAATTTACTTAGCTATGCATTCCTGTAGGTTGGTAGCCGACGTGACTTTAACTTCCCTGTCATGGATCACCTTCAGCTTGGGAAGGAACTTGATATCTTTGATTTTGATGCAGCTGCAGAGGTATTCCTTCTGTTTAATATAAGGTATTAAAGTATTTCTGATTGGAAATATAAGTCTAACTGGATATTGAGGGGTTTAAAGTCTGAGGTTAATGATACAACACAAGATCTAGATAGTTTTTTTTTTTGTTCCAAAGTTTCATCATGATAGGAGTTCAACGATTTTTTAACTGAGCGCTAAAGCAAATTCCATCTTCTTGTATGAATTTTACCTTCACTGAGCATCATCGGTAAAGCAGTTGAGAAATTGCAATTGCTTGGGAAATTACTTAAATTGCCCCAGGCTAAACCAGCATTATTAAGCATACTCGGATTTTCTTACATTTAGCCACTACAGTGCTGTGCTTATACATGTGCATATTACCACGACAGATGCTACTGAAATTGAGAGATCTAAGATTAAGCCTTGGATTGAATCCCAAATGATAGCGTTAGGTAGTTTTTGCTTCTATTTAACAAGAAAAGCGGACTGACTTTCATTTTATAAGCAATTCGTACAGGTGAGTGGATCAAAATTTTATTATCTAAAGAATGAAGCTGTTATGCTGGAGATGGCCCTCATCAACTGGACACTATCAGAAGTGATGAAAAGAGGGTTTACACCTCTAACTACTCCAGAAATTGTTAGATCCTCTGTTGTAGAAAAGTGTGGCTTCCAGCCTCGTGGAGCAAATACCCAGGTTTGTGGATGTTCTGTTTATGTATACTTTTCTTAAAGAGAAATACCATCTAACTGTGTGTGTTTATTACAGTATATTTTGCCTTTAGATTTACCGTATCATGCTTTTTCCTGCTATGGATCTGATAGTAAATTCAATTTTTATACAATTTTGTTCATAGACTGGTCAATTCACTGGGTTAATTCAACCTTTATGTTTAGTTGAGTTTAAATTGGTGAAGGCCTCACTGATAATTTAAATTCTTATTGTTTATCTGTGCTAAGGGCCCAGCATTAGAAAAAAGTTCATACTCTAAAGACTCTCAAATTTTTCAGAGCTGTGATTTCTTAACACTCTTGCCGTAACACTTGACAGGTTTATTCTATTGAAGGAAGTGATCAATGCCTTGTTGGCACTGCAGAGATTCCTGTTGGGGGAATGCATATGGATTCTATTCTTGCTGAATCATTGTTGCCTCTGAAGTATGTGGCATTTTCCCATTGCTTCCGAACTGAGGCAGGTGCTGCAGGCACAGCTACAAGGTATTCTAGGGTGCTATTCATTGCCGTTTAACTATTTCCTATACTCATTCGGTTTTGCCTTCTCTTGTCATCTTTAATACTCTTGAATAACAAAAAGAACTGCAGTTAATCACTAAATTAGAAATCCTTGGAGAAATGTGATACTAGCAACCGCTGTCATAGAAGTCATAGTTGTTTCAATGATTGCTGGTTCAAATCAAGCTTATGTTGCGGATGATATATTTCCATATATTATTTACTTTTCATGAAATTATCTACACTAGAGACATGCCATTTCTCCACTTGCAGTGGTCAAGAAAACTTTCTAGGTGATTTTAGACTTAGATTTAAGTAGTATCTTTTAAAATTGCTAGTTATTCTATTTTAAATTTCAGGTTAAATGGTAACCTCATGGAATTTTTGAGCAGGGGTCTTTATCGAGTACATCAGTTCAGCAAAGTAGAGATGTTCATCTTTTGCCGGCCAGAGGAGAGTGATTTATACCACGAGGAGCTTATTGGAATCGAAGAAGATCTCTTCTCACAACTAGGATTACACTACAAGTAAGGATAGTCCTTGGCATCCCTTTAATAGTTGACATGGTTTCTTTTTTTATTTTCCCCTTTTCATAGGCTTATAATTTTTTGGCAGAACCTTGGACATGGCCACAGAGGATCTGGGTGCCCCTGCTTATCGTAAATTTGATGTGGAAGCATGGATGCCCGGTTTGGGACGATATGGCGAGGTATTGCAATGACATATCATACCTTTTAAACCTGTCCAATGGGGATTGATTTGTGTCAGTTTCATGGGTTATGAATTTATGTGAGCAGATTTCAAGTGCATCAAATTGTACAGACTATCAAAGCCGCAGGCTGGGAATTCGGTACCGGCCTTCGCAGCCGTCGTCAAGTAATTCTAAAAAGGTAAAGGGGCCAACAAAGTTTGTACACACATTAAATGCAACAGCTTGCGCAGTTCCGCGGATGATAGTATGCTTACTGGAGAATTACCAGCAAGAAGACGGCTCGGTTACCATTCCTGAGCCGTTGAGGCCATTCATGGGTGGCCTTGAGCATATTGCTCCAAAATCCAGCTAAAATAATTCCATTAATATACTTATTTTTATTGCGGGAGTTGTATTCAAGGAGCAATTATCGGGCTCATACAAAAGAATGTAGCCTGGCTTGATGGACCAAAGAATCGAGGACGCTAAAGCTTATCGAGCAATGGATCTTTTTTTTCTTTTTTTTGTTCTCCTACTTACTGTTTTGATGAAATCCTCCTTTCTTTAAAGAGATATGATAATTTAGATTCTTGTATTAATTAATTAATCATTTCTTTTTTTAGGTTTCTTATATCAAAATTTTGAATTTTAATCTGCCTGAAAATTGGAGAAAATTGCAGTATTGAAGTTAGAGCTGGATAGAAATTCTTCAAAATTTTTTATTCAATAGGCTAATTGGCACTGCAGAGATTCCTGTTGTGGAAGTTCGCATGAATTCTATTATTCCTGATTTCATTTTTGCCTCCCAAGCACGTGACAGTTTACCGTTCTTTGGATACTGAAGTGGGGCCGCTGACACCACCATATGGACAAAGTAAACTACCAATTTCTTTGCTGTTAAACTATATATTTACTTGTTTGTACCTAAATTTGAGAGTTCAAACACACGCACACATATATTGTTTGATTGTAGAAAGGCAGTAGCCAGTAGAAGTTTCATGGATCAATGTATGGTGACTAGAAGATTGCTTGGAAAATTGTTGATCTATGTCGGCATTACAGATGCTATTGTGATCCATTTTCACAGGTCACGTGGCGTTCTCTAAATAGAGAAGAGGTGACCGGATAATAATGGAACTGAAGATCTGAGTTGGCACTCATCTATTGGAGGTTTACTCACAAATCTTACGATTTGTTCAATCTTGTTTACTTAGTGCCCCCTATAACCGACAGACGAGTGGATCTACACTAGGATTTGGAGGAGCCCTAATCTCGGTCCCATAAAAAATTTAAAATTTAAAAACAAAATATTTATACTTTAAATCAAAATTCTATACATATTTATGCTTTGGCCAATGTAGTTTTAAAAAGTTAGCATTTAAGCCCAAACATTATAACTTTATTTTAAATATTCGGTCTACTTGTTTTAATTTATTTAACACTCTAACCTCTGAACTTGAAAAGTGAATATTTAACCCCACAATTTATAATTTATTTTTAAATGTTTGACCTAGTAACTTCACTTTCTTAATTTGGGCCCTTGACTTTTTATTGGTAGCTTTGTTTCTGCCAACAAAGTTGTCCCTTTGATTTTAGGAACACTACTTCAATTTGAGTAGTCCTAGGTTAAAAACTTCATTCTTATTATGGAACCAACCAACCCAGCCCCTTTAGATTTGGACTGACAACTTCAATTTTGAACTCAAATTTTATACTGATTTACATTTGTCAGTTTGTATTTGTTTGTTGCAAACCAATTCAATTCTAAATTTTTTTTTTAAAAAAAAAATTCTTGCATAAACTTTATTGTAAACAAGAAAATAGAAAATAGTAATAAAGATGAAAATCTGAAATTTTTAGAGTTTTTAATTTTCATACATTTCTAACTAACTAAATAATCTTTATATTCTTCTTTATATATAACTACCAAAAACTGAGACAGAAGTTTCACGAGGGAAGAAAGAGATGTGCATGTAAAAAAGATAATTTTGATATTGACATGCAGCTAAAGAAAGAAAAAAAAACATCTAATGATTTTTAGGGAGAGGTTATAGGAAGGAGAAAGAGGAGGATGTGTAGCTAGAAATTAGGGTTTAGAGTTAAAAAGAATATTTTGTATTTTAAACCGTGATAAAGTATGGTTTGTAACATTCTTTATATTTATATATATATATATATATATATGCGCGCGCCCGCGCGAATTTATTCTACTTGAA
This sequence comes from Swietenia macrophylla, assembly GCA_032401905.1. Lineage (NCBI taxonomy): Eukaryota > Viridiplantae > Streptophyta > Magnoliopsida > Sapindales > Meliaceae > Swietenia > Swietenia macrophylla. Next base: position 4,135,018 of record CP135580.1, on the reverse strand, counting down.
TGTTGATATGAATTATTGCTGATTTGTTACGTTCCAAACCACAAAATGACAATTGGGCGTGGGGCGTGGGCTCTAGTTGAAGGCATTGTCTTGGTTTTAACTTTTTGGGCCAAGTTATAAGCAAAGAGGTTTTATGTTTGCATTGTTATAGATTTGATTATGTGAAACTGTTATTTTAATATTTAATTAACAGGCCTATTCCCATCCTATGAACAGGGCTTCTAACACTGTTGAAAAAAAATATATAGTATGTGCAATCTTGCTCTATTCTTTACTAACACAGGTTCTTACTATTCCAACTTTGCTGTATTTAGGTGCGTCACCCTTAGAATAATTTGGCCTTTGAATTTTAGAATTTTAACAGCATGTAGTATACTCTTGTTGCATCAGAAAATTTTGTTACAAAAGCGAAATTTCAATTTGCTCTTCAGGAGCGGGATTATACACACCTTGGTTATTTGTTTTTCTGTTAGTTATTTTTTTTATTTTTTATTTTATTGCTGCTTGGAGTCTCCATTGTCGGTTTTGTTCTTACTGCGTTCCCTCCGACTTTCCTGCGGCTGTTCCATTTATTTGCTGTTGCCGCATCCTACTGCGTGTTGTTGTTGCCTACTGCTGCTGTATGCTGCCTACTGCCTGCTGCTGCTTGCCAGCTACCTGCTTGCTGCTTGCCCGCTCCTCCCTGCCTGCCTGCCTGCCTGCCTGCTGTATTATTGTTGATGCATTTTTTTATCAACCAGCTCACAATGGGTTTCAAGGATCACTTATTCACGTGCCACACTTTGATTTATTAATTTTTTTTCTCTCTCCTGTGAAACATAACAAAATCAAAGGTGCTGGTGAGTTGCGAGCATTAACCTTCTGACGATCAATTTGATTGTCAAAATTCTCACTTTAGAGACAGAAGCTCCCAAAGATAAAATTTTATCCTCTCTTTTTTTGTCTCCTTTATATTTTTATTCCCGTCCTTTTGATTTGATCGTTGTCAGAATACTTCTTTTGACAGGTATCATAATCTTAGTGCTGCATGGTGTTTGGGGCTTCTTGGAATTTTACAATGTCATCCCAGTAACAACCGCAGCACCCAGGCAGCACACGATGACACACAGGCAGTGCATGCAAGCACACAGCAAGCAACACCCGCCTTGTGCGTCATCATGCATGAAATCGCATGTTACAAGACTAGTAGCGCGCAAGTTGCCGAACTTGCGCGCGAGACATGCTGAGCAGCGCACGCAAGGTGCCCAATAGCTAGCGAAAGAGGCCATGCAGTGCATGCAAAATACCGCAAAGTATATCCGATATCGCGTGCGAGATGCCGCAAGAACTATCCAACAGCGCGCGCATAGGCCCACTTAGCGCACACGCCATCAGCGACCATATGCCGCATGCCATCAACACGCTCACGCCAACATGCAGCAGCCAGTGCAAGCATCCGCGAGAAATTCTGCCAGCAGCGGGAAAGCATTGCGGGAATATAAGCGCTCCAGGCACTACACCAACCTGCAATCAAACTGGCAATGAGGCCTAGTAGAGCCTTGGGAAGGAAGTTTCTCACGATTTGTCTCCTCTTCTTGCTCAGGGGGCTTTACAATTTTCGATTGTAGCCCCCAGGGCAATGGGGTTGGTACAATGCTCCTCGTTGTATTTTCTTGGCTTTACTTGCCATGACGCTCGCTACTCGAAGACATGTCCCTCTTTAGTTGATCTACAAAATAGATTATGGAGGCAAGTTATTGTCCCAAATTGCCTACTTGTTCATTGAGGGCGTGTTGGTCCCTTTCTAAGACCAAAATCCTTTCTGGGTTGGTCATAGAAATGTTCTCACCAGTGAATTCTTACTGTAATGGTTATTGATGCTATGGTTGTTGCTAGCTTCTTAAAATTTTACAGCGTATACTTTCTGTGTTATGTCAAATGCAAAGTAATCGATTTTTATTCTTTGAATACATTTTTTGTCATTGCTTCTTTTTTGTGGTTGAACTTTTATCTTAAAAATGCAAAGTAATCGATTTTTATTCTTTGAATACATTTTTTGTCATTGCTTCTTTTTTGTGGTTGAACTTTTATCTTAAAAAAGTAATCCTAGTTAATGATTTTCGTAATTAAAAAAAAATTTACGAGATCCTTACTCATTTAAATGTAAATTTTTAACAATAGTTTATAATTCTCATAATTAAAAAATAACTTCTTTTTTTATAAGATAAGAATTTAATCATAAATAGGTGATTATAGTCAATTAAACCATTACAAGGATAAGAAATGAAGTATAATTTATTGGAGCTATATTTTTGTGATGTTTTAATTAAGTTTTCTATTGTATTTAGGAATGCCACACACACACACATATCTTTTAATTAATTATTTTTCTACTTATTTTAGAATTTTTATTCTTAATTATTTTAAATTAGATTTTTTATTCCTACTTATTTTAGATTAAGATTTTTAATCTTAATTGTTTACAATTTTAATTGTAAGGGTTTAAACAATATTGTAATTAAAAATTAAATTTTATTTAATTAAAATTGACAATATTACTCCTCTTTGATTCTGTATAAAATTTTGTAAACGTATCAAAAAATTTTTTTTGTAACATTCAAATCTTTTCTGATACTTTTAGTTTGAGATAAATAAAATCTTAGGTCAGGATTTTTACTGTTGGTTGTTAGTTTTTTTAATCATTTGATTAAAATTTTTTAATTTAAATTTTAGTTTTTTTAAAACTTGAATTCAAATTCAAGTTACTTAGTTTTAAATTTGATATTTTTGAGTTCGCATCACCCTCAATTTCTTATCACTAATAGAAAACTTAAAAATGGTATTGGTTATAAAAGTTGAAACCTAGATTTTTGAACAATTTTTAGAAAAAAAAAAAAAGATTATAAGAGGTGGGTTCAAAGTTCTTTAATATTTTGTAAATAAAAGCGATAAATAGTCAATCCATAAGCCCTCTACTACTAGAAAATTTTTATTGAAGGGAATAAGATTATAGATAAACCCCTGAGCCTATCACTTTGTAAAAAATTTTCATTTAAAAAAAAGGCTATAAGCTAGTCCCTAAAATTATTAACAGTTCATAAAAAAATTTTATACAAGGGACAGGGTTTCCGAGGAATCTCTAGGATCCCTAACACCTTGTAAAAAATTTTTGTTTAAAAGATGAGGGTTATAAGCTAGCTCTTAAGGTCTTTAACACTTCGTAAAAAAATTGTATTTAAGAGAATAGCGTTATAAATGAACTCTTAGGGTCTTTAACACTTTTTAAAAAAAAATTCTTTAAAGAAAGAGGTTATAGGCTAGCCCCTAAAATCACTAATACTTTGTAGAAAATTTTTATTTAAAAGGATATGGATGGCTATAGATGAATTTTTAAGGCCCGAACACTTTGTAAAAACAATTTATTAAAGCGGATAAGACTATAAATGAACTCTTGAGATCTCTATGATTTTGTGAAAATATTTTATTGAAGAGAATAGAGTTATAAATGAATCCTTAAGACCACTAATACTTTGTAAAAAATTTTCGTTCAAGAAAAGAGGGTCATAGGTTATCCCTAAGATTCCTAATATTTCATAAAAAAATTTTATTCAAAAGGTTATAAGCTATAGATAAACCTATAAGAACCCTAAAACTTTGTAAACAAATTTTGTTAAAGGAAAAAAAGCTATAAATGAACCCCTAGAACACTAACACTTTATAAAAAATTTTCCTTTAAAGAAAGAGAAATATAAGCTATCACTAAGTTTTTTAATACTTCATAGAAAATTTTTATTTAAAAGAATAGGGCTGTAGATGGATCTTTAGGACATCTAAAATTTTGTAGAAAATTTTTGTTAGAAGAAATAGTGTTATAAATTTAGAACTCCTAACATTTTGTAAGAAAAATTTGTTCAAGGAAAAATAGGCTATCCCTAAGAACCCTAATACTTCGTAGAAGATTTTTATTTAAAAGGATAACACTATAGATGAACCCTTAAAACTCTTAAAATTTTGTAGAAAATTTTTATTAAAGAAAGAGGGTTCTAGGTGAACTTTTAAGACATTTAACATTTTTGATACTTGTGCCACCATTAATAGTAGTTTTGTTGTCTTTAATGTGTTTTTTTGTACTTTCCTTTATAATATCATGTTCTTTTCCTTAACCATCATTCATATCTAAACATTTTAAAGAGAATATTAAAATTTTTAAAAAGAGATGATTTTAAATTTTTCCTAACTTGAACGTGCTTGGGCATCCTTTCCTGAGGTATTCTTTTTTTTTTTTTTATTTCTATATGGTTCTTATGAATGGACATTCATATAGGTAAATGTCAAATTTAAAAATTTCACCACTACATGTGGATAAGGATGTTAATCATGAGGGCCTTGCAATAATATCTACACAAGAAGTTGAGGATATTATTCCCTTAGCTCAAGAAATGCTATCGATTCGTAGAATAGATGAGTCAAGGCTAGTAATAGTAATAGGCCTGGGAGAATTACTTCCCCTCGTAGGGATGTTAACCATTCAGTTTATGAAATCGATTCAATCAAGTGTAGACAAAGTCATATAGGGTTAAAAATTCAAAAAATCCTATTAGATATTCTTTGGACTGTTAATCTTTAATTTGTTGATAAAGGACATAAGATTAATTGTCCTCTTAAGTGGGCTATAGGAATGATGAAGATGGTTTTAAATGCTAGGATTCGTATACCTTTCCATCATTTCATTCGTAGGCTATTAAATGCCTTCAATCTTGCCCTGACCTGCCTTGCTCCTAATACTTAGAGGATGATTATAAAATTATGAATTTTATGAAGGAGATTAGGTTTTAATAATTCTTTTATTATTGAGATTCAATACTTTTTTAATCTTCAATCTTATCCTAGTAGCCAAGAATGGTATTAATTAGCTTCTTATACGGATGCTTTCTTTTTCTTCAAAAATACTTTTTTCCTTAAGCGAAAATCTCATTATTTTCTTTTCATGGAAGAATGGGAGTTTGAGGATGGGGATTTGGAATGTCATATCACTATTTTTAAGAATTATTATAAGCTATATTAGTAACCTTTCTTATTTTTCTATACTTAAAATTTTTATTTATCTATTTATTGACACTAGTTCTTTTTTTTAAGCCATTAGACTAGTTTAGAGCTTTCTCTTGAAAAGAGTGAAAAGATTAAATTTATACATAAACTAAGTATTGAAGAGTGCAACTTTGTGGATCTTTTGAAATCAACTTCTTTAATAGCTGTTGGAATTTATCCTTCAATCTATTATCTTCATCCTAACCCTCTAAAAGAAAAAAGAAAGAAAAGAAAGATGAATCCTTAAAGAAAGCGTGCTGCTCTAGCCAAGAAGGCTAAAAGACTTATTAACAGTAGGGCATTTCAACAACAACAACAAGATTTCTTAATATTATCTTCAAACCAAGAACACAACCTAACAAATGAAATGCATTCTTCTTCCATAATTCTAAAATCTCAAGCTTCCTCAGACAATTGGTTTAACATTTAGAGGGATGCTTCCTTCAATCAATCTTTAGTCAAATACTCTAACACTGACATTTTCCCTTTCTTTACCTTCTCAGATGATTTGGGAAGAAGTTATTTGGGCAAGTAGTTAACTTACAAAAAAGCATTCAAATTATATGGAGACTTTAAAATTTAGGCTTGAAGTTATGATTTAGGTTTTATTCTTTCTTTTATTTGTACCTTTTTTCTATGTATGATGCTAGTTAACAAGTTCAAACCCTTAGAGATGAGCTAGATAATTTTAAAAGAAGGTTTGAAGAACTTGAATCAGACAACATAATTATTAAAAACTCTCAAGATTCACTTTTACGCCAAAAGGATAAAGAGAAAAGGAAAAAAGAGTCACTAAGGATAAAGTTGCTCAATAGTTTGAGAAGATCGAAACCTTAAAGAACCAAGTCAAAGCACTAAAGAAGGAAACCGAGGTGTTGAAAGAGCAAAATCTTGATGAGTATCTCAATGCAATAGATTAATGTAAGAAGGTTGTTTTAATTAATCATCTTAATTTTGATTGATCATATATTAATGCTATGATGCATAAGGATAAATGGTCAGACACTTCTTTAACCTTAGGGACTTATGATGACATTCTTGATGTTGATGTCCCTACTTTGTGAACCCTATAGTTGCTCTGAATTTTCAAGGGTTCTTAATGGAGGACATTTTCAAGAATGCTAAAACCACAAAGACTAATGTTAAAGATGGCCCTTAGACTTGCTTATTTTACTTATGTTTTTTTAATAACTTTGCTTTATTTTATTCCTTTATATTAGTGTAATTAACTTTAAATATTAATAAAAATTATTCTAATTTTTTCATTGTTTATATATGTTAAAGTCAATTTATTTATGTAACCATTTTATTTATTTGCACAAATATATACATGCTCATACATAGTAGTTTTATTTATAATAATTTCTAAGATGCTCGGCATTCTGAGCATGCTTAAGTAGACTACCTTCTAAAATGAACAATATATAAGTCCTAAGTCAAATTAGTTTATGCGCAAGACATGAGCCTTCCTATGTAGGCACAAGGGTTCTTTCACTTTAGAGTTGTAGAATTGAGCCATTATGTGATGGTAAGAGGCCATATTAATCATGGCTTGGTCTTACTCTTCTTCCAACAAGTCGAGGTTCTCTAGTAGGCTATTATTATTTGTGTTAAGGTCATTGCATTCTACTTGAAATGTTAGCATCCCAATCTTTATAAGAATGACCGTTTCATTCACATAAGTTAGTGAAAATGGTGTTTCCCTTATCGATGTCCTTGATGCAGTTCAATATGACCAAACAACATGAGGAGGTTTTTCGAGCCAAAGTCCTTTGGCTGGTTCTAATTTTGTTTTGAGGGTTTGCTTTATGACCTTATTAATAACTTTAACTTTTCCATTAGCTTAAGCATAGACTAGTAATAAGTTATGATTGTTGATATAGAGTTCTTTGCAGAATTTTTGAAGTTATCATTGTCAAATTGCTTTCCATTATCCGTAATTATTGTATGTGATATTCTAAATTGATATTTGACATTCTTTCTAAATAACTCAGTCATCCTTTTCTCTATGAAGGTAGAAAGTAGTTCAGCTTTAATCTATTTGGTAAAGTAATCAATGGCATCAATCAAGAATTTTACTTGACCCTCTTACAATATGAAAAAGTCTATAATGTTAAGTTTCCATTTGGAAAAAGGCCATGGTATCTCGAAAGAAGTTAAGTTTTTTGGTAGTATTTTATGGATAATTGTAAATTTTTAACATTTGATACAATGTTGGACCAACTCCTTTGCATCCTTATGCATAGTTGGCCAAAAGTACCATTGCCTCCTTGCTTTGCATGCAAGAGATCGAGACCTTTAGCGATTTTCACATATCTCTTCATGGCTTTCCCACGAAGAATTAAGTTTTCTTGAGGTGATCGTGAATTTTCCTTGAAGAGTTAAATTTTCTTGAGGTGACCGTGATTAATAATTCTTATAGGCAAAGAGGACTTCTTTTTTAAGTGCAAGTAATCAAAATTAAAAAGAACTCCCATTTTTATAATATATGAATTTAGTTTTAAAAGGATAACCTGTAAATAATAGTCTCGTAATTAATGAGGACTCCCTTGTGAGATTCTTACCCATTTATCTTCTTAATTTTGGATTTATGAGTTTGAATCTATTAAAAACTTTACTTGTGTGTTTGATCCTGGGGTTTATATACAACAATTCCCATCTTCTTGGCGCATTTGACTCTACGCTGCTTCCTGCTGCATTTCCACAGGGCGGGAGTTATTTTCCGAATTTTAACCTACTGTTTTTCTGTTGCCAATTGGTCCGAATCTGATTGCTATTTTTGCCCACAAAACATTGCTGATTTTTCTTAACTTGGCGGTGTTATTACACCCAATATCCCAACATCTGATAACCTCATGAAAAAAATTATTGTTCAGTGGTTTTCTACACCAATTCAGCAAAGCGGAGGCATATCTTATGCCAACAGGATGAGATTATAATACAAAACACCAGAAGCTTCGTTGAATTCAAGCGGACCTTTTCTCCTCATTGGGATTAAAATTATAAGGATCCTTCTCAGTCCTCAACACTTGTTTTCAAGTAGTTCACATGGTTTTTGCCTTTTTCCGTTTTGATATATATCAATTTCTTGGCAGAACTTTAGGTATGGCTACGGAATTTTTGGGAACCACTACTTATCGAAAACTCAGTGTGGAGGATATCTATCTTTTTCTGGCTGTAATACTTTCTTAACAATGTTTTGATACCTTAACTAATGCATTTATGTGAGCAGATTTCAAGTGCATCAAATTGTACAGACTTTCATCATACCCACAGGCAGGTAATTCGATTGCAACCGTTGTCAACAAATTCTAAAGATGAGTAAAGGACCCGATACAATTTGTTCACAGTTAAATGCAACAGTTTGTGCTGTTCCACGGATGATAATATGCCTACTGGAGAACTACCGGCAAGGAGATAGCATTATTGCATTATCTACAGACGACCATTTCCATTCATTGATAATTTAGATTTTTATAATAACAATTTTCCTTTTGTTTTCTTGTTTCTTATTAAGAAAAAGAGCTTATGGTTTAGATTTGAAAAATAATGTCCAAGAAAATTGTGTTCGGGAGGATGTCAATAATATCAAAACTGTCAGCTATTCCGAAAGATTATTAAGAATAACCATGATTAAGAGCAAGGCGGGGGAGAGAGAGGCTATTCTTCAGGTTGCTAACGAAAGATGGGCAGGTATAGTTAAGATTAGAGATAAAAGAGAGCTTCCACAGGGATAATTTACATTTTTCATTCTGCTGTAGCAAGTAATGGAGTTATAACTTGTACAGACTTTCAAGTCTCAAGTTTATATTGATATCTAGAACCTGACGGATCAACTCGCTACATGAAATGCACACTTGTAGAGGGATATCTCTGCTTTGTAATAAAAATTGTTCCCAGAATCAAATAATATTCAAGCCGGAGTTGGCGCTGCTGCTTCAGTAACATCATCTACTTCCTGACTACAATTTGAGTTTGCTCAACTCAATCTTTTGAACAGGATACGAGTAAGCCTCATAATTGACTTGCTGGCCCAAAGTACTTAATTTCGTGAGTGTAGTTATCAGATCAACCTGTTAAAGAATCAATTTGGAAACCGAGCCTATGAATTAAAATGTCAATAAAGCAATACCGAACAGATGCATTTCTGTATCAACTATACAACACGAGGTGGATCTTAACAGTGGCACCATAGTGATGGCCCTAACTTAATAAAAAAGAAGAGAAAAGAAAAGAAAAAGGGGGTAAAGCAAATATCAAACTAACCTCATAATCCGTCTGAGACACTGTTTCTCGGCTACGTTGGTATTTCTGAACCCATGGAGAAACATCTTTGTCAGTTGCTAACAAGGCTTCTGTTGCCGTCTGGTCAGGACCCAAGAATGCAGACATAACCGCCAACTGCCAACCAACAATAGGATTTCAAAAGAACCAGAGTGGGTGTCAATTATAACAATATAAAAAAGTAAGAAATGCTGGTTGTCCTTCTGCATAGTTGAAGTGTAATCAAGGATTTTCCTCAACCTATTTATTTATCAATGTCATTATTGGCCTTTCAAGTTTCATCTTTTTGAATAAAAATTGTTGTAACAATTGGAAAGCAAGACATAAATTACAAAGAAAATCTAATACCACATGTTTCAGCATCAGAATGATTAATTGGGCTATACTGGTAAGCGATCAAATTATAGACAAATCTTTTGATAACAAGTGTTGCATTAGTGGCCTGAACTTAAGGCAATTGAATATAAGCAGTAAGTCTTAAATGAATTTTTGTTGTATTTTGAAGTCAGGCGGCACAGTGAAGAACTAGAAAAACTGTAGACATCAGACTACAACATATTTCAAATGACTTGTGATTCTAACCGAAGCATTGTTTTATGTGATATACGCATACATTTGACCGGGGGGATGCCTTTCTGTGGTGTTTGCCTCAGTTTGCAAGAAATTTGGTTGTATGTCAGTTTCATGATGATACAAAACCGTAAAAGAGCTATTTCGACCTTGAGTGTATAGAGAAATTACCTGGCGGGGACCAAAGCCAACTGCTGAGAACTTATCTTTCATTTCCTGTACAGTAGCTTTCTCCCACTGAGGAACTCTACCCTCTGGATCTGGCTTCTGGGCATCTGTCCTTCCCAATTGCTTCTCAAACAAGCCCCACTGTTGGCAGAAGAACAATTTTTTTGCATTGTGCATAATCCCATAAATTCCTCTACTATAAATTTAAGTGCAATAAAGATCTATATCAGCAGAAATGTATGTATCAGACAACTCATTTATACATGATGCAGCCATAGTTTTAATCTTTTCCTTCTTCTCCCGAGGTATCTATCTTAGGTTTTTAAGTGCCCGATAAAAGCAGCATAGTGATTGCACAACTAATTGTCTTTATAGCTAGCATAAATGGACTCTTCTGTTTTAAAGACAAGAATATCCTAATGCTTTAAAATTAACACCCTTGTGAAGAAACTGAACAGAGGCAAATAATACATCCTAGTCAAAGGAGACACAGTTGAATTAATTGATGACACATACAGACTTAGACTATAAATTTATGATGGAGATGTAAGATAACTGATTTCAGTAACAGGCTAACTATTGATCTGAATATGGCACAAGATATGAAGACTGATGTTGAAAATAACTATACAGCAAAGTATATTGAGAAACATACCTGTCCATTTGAACCATAGGCAGTATATAATAATCTCCCTTTCTCTTCATTACCTCCACATTTGCGGACAGCAGATGCCAAGAATGTGTCCTTAAGGGCACTTTGTGCTACATAAAATGAACCAATTGAGTCAGCCACGTGAGCCTTCTCTGTGGACGCTCACAAATTAGGCAGTCTTAACATGTTCATATCTCAAACTTGGAATTTCTAATATTTGTAACCTGCATATTGGATAAGATCTGAAAAGGATATTGGTCCACCCTTGGAATATGAATCTATCTCCTTCTTTGTTTCCTCTAATAAATTCAAAGCAGAAGTAAGACCCTTATTTTCAGGTCTGCTTATCTCTGAGCTTCAGGCAACAAAAACAGCAGAAGAAAATCAAGGCAACTTTTTACCAAACCAAATTAAATTATCATTGCTTTATTGCAGGAAAAAAGAAAGTCAGATTGCTAAAGCAACAGAAAATTCATGAAATATAGATTAACATATGATTTTGATAAATAAAGACGAGCACAATTTTTCATCTCTTCCCATCCAAATGTTTCTGTAAGGTGACAAAAGAATTGATCAAAGGACAGCTGGTAACCAATTATTGACACTTGAAATGCCCGAAAACTGGTGAAACTTAGCATTCTGTATACCAACAGGTCAATTTGGGAAGATCATTATTGCAGTTTCGTTAGCAAAATGTCATACTGATACTATGATTCTTTCCAGTGTGCGTACATTATCCACATACTCATTTCTAGAAGTGAAAATTTTGTATCTTGATCAATTTTGGGATTATGCTACAAGCAGCAAGTACCTGAACCGAATGGATCCATTGGGGCCCCCAGATTTTGTAGCCTACAATCTTAACCAGCAGGACATCAGTTTATCTCCTTCACTTTTTCCACGACAATGTAAAGGACTTCTATGACATATCAATGAGAAATTCAAATGGGTACAGGCTTTTCTCTGACCTTATCATAAGTCATGGCATCATTCAATGCCAACATTAGTAAAGATGGGATAAGATCTGGATTTCCCTGAAACAGGTACATTCAAAGAAGCAAACAAAATGCACATTGACAGCATGATTAGCCTGCTGTACTTATATACATGATCTCCTTATGTCAATATACCATGACTAATTGGAATGCACATGTATGCATACCAGTACCTACCTTTATAGCAGTTTGGAGGGTCCCCTTGACACTTGCTGTTACGGAAAAAAAAATGTAAACTTTGGTTGAGCAGATTCCTGCTAGTTAAGTTTAGGAAAGATAAGTTTACAAAACTTACAGAGAAACTCAGAACGTTGTCTGCGTTGGATCAAATCAGCAGCACTTGCCATTTCAATTGATCCTGAGCTTGTTATTAATTCCTAAGGAGAGAGAAGAACTAGCAGAAATTCATCATCAAATCATTCTTGTTCATGAAGCTATACTTCATAACAGGATTTATCTATACCTATATATATGCATGATTACATGGTTCCACAGAGGATAGGGTCAATACAGCCTGTTGAGAAGAGAACAATTTGATTCGATATTGTTTTGGGCTGCAGCATATTTGTCAATTGAATTTTGCTAACAGACTCTGGTTTTGTTAACGTCAAGTATAAAGTTAGTTGTTGCAGATAGACAAAGAGACAGTAATTGGTGCTTCACCAAGAAATGAAGTTAGGCAGATAAGTTGGTTTCATCATAAATATCTGTTTCAAGAAGGACCAAAGGAAATTGGGCAAAAACAAATGTCTTCACCGTCGAATGATCTAGCCAATAAGAAGTAAAAAATTTAGCTCCGTTTGCTTTGTAATTAATATTAGGAACAAACTAGTTCTAAATTACACGCATTAGACGGATAGAGGAAAGGAATGCTCTCACCATGCCAATGGTTGCACCAAAGCAATTCAGAATATCCCTTCGACGGAAACCGTCCTCAACAGTAATTTCAGTCTCCATTTTATGACAACGTGTCACACCCTGAAGGTTGAACATTCAAGTCCAGTTGAAGTTACAGGTGAACGGTGTAGAAATGAACATTGCAAATAAAAGAACGAAAGATTGAAGCAGACTCACGACATTACGGTATCTGGTGGCGGAGGTAGAGAAATTGCTGCTGAGAGATGGGACAGGAACAATGGGAATTAAACAAGGAACTGCTGAAAGGAAAGACGCGCCCATTTTATTTTCTCTTAATCCTTCTTCTTTCCAATATTCAAAATGTAATTCTCTCCTTCTTTGTAAATGCGCAGAATCGATCGATGGAGAGAGAGAGAGAGAGAGAGATTGTGTGGGCCAATGATTTGGTTATGTGTGTGGATTGTGCATGGGAGTTCACGATTCGTGTTATCCTATCTTTGATTCTTTCTGTTGAGTTGGATCAGTTCCTGAAATTTCCTAACCTTGGATTAGTTATCGACCCGAAAATAACCCATTTTCGTTTCGGATCGGAATCACTTACCCTAAATCCAGATCCTAATGCGAATCCCCGAAGAAGTCCGCAAAAATAAGAACAGGTGTGCCACATTTGTTCGTATAACAATCTAATACAATCTAGTCATTAATATACATTCACTTTTAAATTAATCAATTATAAAAGAGATATTTATAACTAAAAAAAATTGTTAAATTCATAACTTATCTAAATTTTGTCAAAAATTTTAGATGTATTATAACATTATAATTGCCAGTAAAAATTGATCATTCGTGTATTGATAATTTGACAAAAAATATTTTAAAATAATTTTATTTTAATATTTTTTTATATTTATAATTATTTTTAAAAAAATTTTTATTAAAATAATTTATTTTGATAATTTTATTCTCACAAATAAATTATATTACTAATTTTACCTTATAAATTTATCACAAATTTTACTTTTCTTCATTTTTTTTCACTTTCTTCTTCACCTTCTTCTGGCAAATTTTGGCCATATTTTCTCGCAAAAATATACATACATATTGACATATTTTGATAATAATAAAAATAATAAAAGTTAATATTACTTACATTATTAATTTTTACTATATTAATGAGTTTAAAAGTATTTGTAAGTTGTTAGTTTGTAACTAGATATTTATACATGTATTTTGTATAATAATTATAGAAAATAATATTAAAACGTATAAATTTTATAAGTTACATGCTTGTATTTCAATGAAAAAGATTTTGACTTTTTTTGCCAGAAAATGTGGCCGAAAAAATTCTAAAAATCAAAAAAATTTGCAAAAAGAATAGGAGAACAAATAAGTGTGTGAGCTTCACATGTCTAATTCTTGAAAGTTCATAAAACTCACAAACCTGGTTGATGTGGCGCATGTAGTGGCCTACTTAGACCACGCGCGTCAAAGTCTCCCAAGTACATACACGGTTGAAATTTTTTTAAAAAAATAAAAATTTATAATTAAAAAATAGCAGTAATTATTAATTAATTATTAAAATAGCAATAATTAAATAAAAATTTAAAAATAATTAGAAATTAAATATTTTTGTAAGGTAACTATTAAAATCCAAATTTAATTAATTTTTTAAAATATTTAATTTTTAATTAATTTAAAATTCTTTAAGAATTAATTAAAAAATTATAAATGTCAATTTTCATAATTTTATTTTATACGAAGAAAAAATAGAAACAATTGAATGTAATTTAAAGATTAATTATAAATGTAAATTAATTAAAATTCATTAGAAATTAGTTACAATATTATAAATGTCAATTTTTAAAATTTTATTTTAAATTAAAAAATAGATATAATTGAATTTAATTTAAATATTAATTATAAATTTTTATTAATTGAAATTCATTAGAAATTAATTACAATATTATAAACAAGTTACAAATATTATGAATATCACTTAAAATTTTGTTATTATTTTAAATTTTGATATAAAAATAAATTAAAATTAATTAAAAATAATTATTAAATCCAAATTTACTTAATTTTTCTAAAATATTTAATTTTTTAATTCATTTGAAATTCATTATAAATTAATTCAAATATTAAAAATGTTATTTTTATTTTTTATTTAAAATTAAAAATAAATAAAATAAAATGTAATAAAAATAAATGGTATTCAATTTAGTATAATTATTTTTTACTTTTTTTTGTTAACAGATAATTATTTATGTCTTCATTGTATTTAATAATTTCTTCTTGCCTCACATAACACCAACACTATAATATCGATCGTATCCAATTCATCAAAGTTACAATTAAAAGAGTTTATACATTCTTCAATAAGGCATTGATATTTTTTGTGATGTTAGTTATCATTATGTTATATCGTCTTACCAAAAAATAAGATCTACCCATTTATGAAACTCTACTTCATTTTATAAACAGTTAGTAATATATGGGTGTATCAACCTCTATTTATCCATATATTTTTTAAAATTATTATAAATATAAGTTTTGGCAACAAGATAAAATCCTGATAAAAAAATTTCTTTTTTTCTTTATCCTTAAACTTATATTTTACCTTGAAATTCTCTTCGATGTAGTAAGAATAAAAACTATGGCAATAGTCAGAAAACACTTTCATTATCCCTTTATGATACTATCGTATCGATTTGACACAAACACCGAATCCAAAATATGTCCAAATGCATCTTATAGTTTTTCTATAAACCATTTTCTTGATATATCATTTTCAAAATTTCCTACTCTAAATGTCATAGGATAAATTTAATCGTTTTCGTCAAAAACTATTGCAAACAAACATGACTCTTCGATATGTACCCTTTAAAAATGTGCTATCAATAGTAATCACTGGTTGAATTGATCTACAAAAATCACTAATTGATGCGCCCAATGCTATGAAAAAATACAAAAATTATCATCCTTATCTATTTATATATACGTGATTGTACCTAAATTATACTATTGTAAGACATAACAAAATTATGGCAGCAGTTTAAATGATTCTGTTAGATCTTCGCATGCTAATCTTTATACCTCTTCTCTAGTTAGCCATGCCTTATAATAGGATACACGAACTCTAAACTTACAATGTATATCATCTCGAATATTATTTGAAGTGTAAATCCTACGAAGATTTTGAAATTTTTCAATCATATATTTATCAATAAATCGACTACTAGTTTGACGATCGAACTGCAGCTAGTCGCTTTGACAAGTATGAATTTCTTGAAAGTATTTAACATATAAATATTCACCATGTTTATTTGTGTTAGTTGTTTGAATTCACCATCTATATTTGTCAATTACACTTTTCATCCCGAATCGATTTGTTATAAATTTTGTAACGCAAAATTAAAAATAGTTCTTCAATGCTATCATACCGAGTTTATCCCATAACTCTTTTTTTAAATTAAAAATATAACTAATAAATATAGTATTATGGGCAAAGGTGAATAGTATATCTTGCGACCGAATAATTGATGGCAAAATTGGTAGCAAACTTCGATAGTTTGATAGTCTTGGCATGTTATCTTGACGTCTCATTGAGTTAGTCTGAACTGATTTGTAATAATTCCTACACGAGGTCTTGAGTGTATTGCAAAAACTATAAGCACCTTCACTGTCTATACATAATTGATTATGAAAAAAAAAATCATATATAAGATCTTCATTATACTCGCATGGTAGGTACTAACCATGAATTCCACCATTTTCATGATGTACAAGTAAAGGTTCTATAGGACGCATCTTGTCTAATGAACGATTTTTACCAAAGTTGAATTTATTACTTTTCAAAGAATAAATTAATGGCTATATATAAACTTTCAGATTAATAATTTGCAAAAAAAAAGTGCAAAATACTCTATAATCATCAATAATTATCTATTCTATAATGATATAAAGAGGAGTGAGATATCTACTCACTGATATTATGATACTGTTTGTAAAGGTAAATATACAATAGTCATTATTGATATCAACCCATAAATCAAATCATGTCTTATTATCTACGAAACTTATTTTTATTCTAATAACGAATTTCGTTAGATCAATTCCAATAAAATCATATAACGTTAGTAATAATTCGTGATATTTGATATTCTTTAAAATTGTAACAGTTCAATGCTTTTACCACGTTATTTTTTTAAGCCATTTAATAATGTAACTTATGATTCTCCATAACGAACACCAACTAGTACAATTTTAATCATATATCTAATACATATCAAAAATATTTAAATATAGATAATTTAATATTAATAAATTTTTAAATAAAAATTGACATTAAATATAAATTAAAAAATTCATACAAAATAATAAATTTTCAATTGAAATTAAATAAATTTATAAAATATATGTATAATAAAAATATAAAAATTTAATTTAAAATATAAATTAAAATAATTCAACATTAAATTTAATATTAAAAATATTATTTAATTTAATAAATACAAATTAAAAATTAAAGTATAAATTAAAAAATAAAATTTATTTTTAAATTAAAAAAATAAAAATATATTAGAAATACCCTCGGATCGTTGGCACAAGGGTATTAATTTTGTACAAATTGACCGATTTTAATCAAAAATATTTTTGTTCTAATAAAAAAATTCATATCTATATATATTCTATATGTTTATTTAAAATTTTTAAACATATAAAATTTATTAAATCATTATATATCATATTTATAATCTAAATTTAATTATAAAATATAAATTATAATAAATTTTATAGTCACATTTATTTTAAAATTAATTAAAAATAACAAATAAAATAAAATATATAAATTTACTTGTCAGATTGAGTAATAAAATATTTAAATTTTTGTACCGCTGTATCAAATATTAAAAAAATAAAAAAAAATAAAAATTTTTACAAATAAAGAGAAATATGTGTGCAATATATATATTTTTTAATTTTACAAATGTAAAAAATAATTATAAGAAATAAAATTATAAAAAATAATTATTTTGATAAAAATTTTTAAAATTAGTTATAAATATAAAAAAATATATTAAAATAAAATCATTTTAAAAGATTTCCCTTGTTTGACAAGCTCATAAAATCAGCAAACCATCCCTGTTTACATCAAAATGTTAGACACTATTAAGAGGATGACCCAAAAGAAAAGAGAAGAGAAGAGAAGAGAAGCTGGAAAAACTGAAATATTATTATTTTATTAAATGATCACAAGCGAAATTACATTCGGGTAATATAAACTTTATTTCTTGGAGTAGATTACACCATCATAAATTCATATCACCGTCGCCAATGAATCAATCCCTCGTCCTTCTCTTGAAACGCAGCCAACTTCCTGAATCATATGAACGCATCGTTCTGATGGAATGAAACTCGTTCTACCTTTAATAATCTAATCCTTGTGCTGCATCCCCGAGGCGTATCGTTTTCACCAATGCATTGAAGCTATCTAATAACTCGAGACACACATTCCGCGTCCCCAGATGCCTACAATGGCACCACCACAGCTTGCAGAATGATAATATTTGAGGAACGAATGCGTGCCAATAGCTGACTGGCTTGGAGATCTTTGTTGAAGGATATTATTCCACAGCAATCAACCTACCTAATTGTGAGTGAGGTGTTAACATGTAGTGGTTCTTTCCGACATAAACAATCCGGCAGGGGGTTTACATAGAAAGCTTCTTCTGAACGAAACCTATCCATGCCCTTTGTTCCTGAGACGGGGCCCTTTCTTTTTCTTGGAGACCCTTGCCTGTGAGACCAATATAAGAAACAAAATTAAAATGGGTGCTATGTAATTCAACATATTTGACAAATGAGAAGACATAATACCTTCATTATATCAATACTCCAATAAAGATGGGCAACATAGACATGACTCCGGTTGAGGTAAGAATCCTCAATTTCACAATTCATGGTCCTTATTAATTACTATCACTAAGCACTGGCATTTTGGGCCACAAAATATCTGTTAGTTATATCTAATCAAGTCCTAATACCTGAGAAATATTTAAAAAAATAAATAAATAAATAACAGGCCCCTACTAATTTTCCGCCAAAATTCATCACAGATTCAATATTGTCTACTCCGAGCTTTGCAGCAAATAACATATACAAGAAGAATGACTACAGGAATGACATGATTCGGCCAACCAGACTCCAGAATTTTATTGAAATGTTTCAAATTCAAAGGTATCCAAAAAGTGGCCAAACAAGAAAAGGCAACCTAGTGGTGCTCACACAACACTAAAATAATATAGTGTTAGTTTCAGGAGCACCAATCATATCAAGAAACTAGTGATACAGTAAGGGTGCACAACCAAAAAACAAAAGATGGTGACTCTTCATATACAACTACAACTAATGACATACCGTCTTTTGTGAATTTCACTGATTTTATCCGATAAACTTTTGCCTTCTTTAAGTGTTCCCAGCTCAATTTTGTCAAACAGACGAACAAGTGCTTTCCTGATGAACAGAATAGAAACAATATTAATACGGAGCACTCAAAGTGGAATTTGAATCTGGATGTTTTACCTAAAAGAAACTGCCAAACCTATCAGGAGAAATTGTTTTCCTATGTCCCAGAAATCGGCGATGACCTTCAACTGCCCTTGCCATGTTTCCCGAGTATGATGGGATAAACACATCACTTTCAACAGATACAATGTAGTCAAGCGCAGCCATTTGAGAAGCATGATTGACAAACGGTTCCAACTCCTCAACAGATGCCAATTTTTCCTGAAAAGCAATCAAAAATATGATTCAGCTTGCCAGCCATCAGCAAAAATATCTGCCAGTTTAAACTTTAGCTGCTCTGAACCCTTACCCAAAACTCAAAAAATGAATATAATGAGATAAAATCATCTCCTTCCTTCTGTTTATTGCATGCAAGAGAGAGTGGGAGAAGAAAATTTGTCATTGATCAGAGAAGAAGCACGATTTTTAACAGGGAGTACCACAAGTTGATTGAATTTCATAAAATTTATTATTGATAAGAGAAGAAGCATGATTTTCAACAGTGAGTACCACAAGTTGATTGAACTTCTTCATAAGCCAAAAACTGAAGTTGACTACAGATTGGTCCTTCTATAATAATTGACAGTTACTTGGGCAGTTATGGGACTCATTGGCTAAACCCATTGGCACAAGATCATAAAATATCTGGCTATAATCTCAGATGAACTAACACACACATCGTGTTTAACAGAGCACACATAAACATTCTTCAGCATTAAGTTTCTACTGTGAGGTTTCACATGGTGGGTCAATGTTCACCAAAAACCTCATAAAACACATTCCAAGAGTTCACTAAAACCAAGCCCCGTCACATATCACACACAACATCAAGCAGCAGAAGATACAAGTCACACCTTACTCATTAATATTGGATAGCGGGACTGCAGGTTAGCCATATGAGCATCATCACCATATATCTCTCCAGCAGCAATGTATATAGGGGTGTTCGGGGGGAATCCTAGAGCAGTAAGAAATATTCCAACCTCTTTTGGAGTTAAGGGGCAATAACCTTTGGATCTCTGTTCATTGGAATCAATGTCCTTTACTTTCCAGTAGGCAGTGTTTTCTCTACCAATTTTAAAACAAAGTTAAAATACATAATAAATTTCTTGCACCAAGTAAAATAAAGACCAATCATCAAACGAAGAAGCATCAAATTGAGCATTATAAATCATCACATACAGTCAGCTCAGACCTTATTGTCCTCAGTTCATCAGCCTCGGAAGGAGATAAACCATGCGTGCAGCCACTAAAGGCAAGCATGTCCTTCTCATATCGTAAATGCAGTGCAATGTAAGGGCCATAAGACCTCATCCGATCCACCAAAAACTACAATCAATTAGAAAATTCACACACTGTAACTGCATCTGTCACAAGAAATATAGCCACTTCAAAGATCAAATGAAGGATCAGGACTAATTATTTACTTTTCCCATTGCTTCAATTTGCGGGGCAAAACGGAGGGCTTCATAGCAAGCACGGCAACGTAGCTTTTGAATGTCTGGAGGTAGATTGTTATTTGCCAGGCGAGAATCAGATTTGGCAGCTCGAATAATCTGTAAGGAATCATGTGCGTATCAAGATGATTGCATTTGGAATACCACAATATGCAAATAAACAGTGAAGAAGTTCAAGAAACACACCTGGTAATCCTCCCACATGCTAGCTATCTCAACCTGGTAGTAATCCATACCAGACCAGCTTCTGAAATGCTTAACTGCTCTGGCAACCGTACTGAGTTCCTTGGGGAGCTTTTTTATGACTTTTACATCATTAGCCAAAGAATTAATGAAATGATCTTCATCAAAAACATCAGAAAAGTTGCTGCATACAAGAAAGTAGAAAATAGACCATGGTTATCAGTAGTGAAAAAATTGATGTAAAGACAGACAGTTAACTTCCAAAAAGGGAAAGGGAGGCACCTAGGGTCTTGCCAAAATGACCGTTTATCAAGCTCTGGAACTACAAGAGTGGCATTTATGATACGAGCTACTGCTACCATGTCACATATCTGCAACTCAAACATTTAGACAATAGTCAGCACTAAATAATAGCCACAAAATATTTTAACCAAGAAATTGCAATGATCAAAAGAAATACATATTAGCTATGACATTTTTCATTTTTATTAAACTCAACACTGTAAGAACAATAAACTAAAATACCACTTTTGACGTGTTAAATTGTTCAATATTTATACTATCAACAAAAGGTGGAAAGATAGCATGAAAAGGGCATAGTAATCTCAAGCAGTAAACATGAAGACTGTTAATGAGAAAAGTAGTCTAGATGGACTATAATAGATGCATGCGTAGCTCATCCAATCTGACAGTTGCAGATAGGAATAGGTTATGCATGCACAGCTCACAAATAATATGAATACATTAAATCCATAATTTTGGTATTAATGATAATAATTGCAGCTAAATGAAATTAAGATAAAAATGAAGAAATATTAGAAGGTACATGAATAACTTCCACCAGTTGCACTGAATCAAATCTCAATTTGATTTCCAAAAACATGAAAAAAGGAAAACTTAGAACAGAACTCTGAATCTCACACTTTAACAGGTCAAAATGGAGTCATTTACTGTAAAATTCCAGCTGTTATTTATTCCAACTTCTCAATTCACCAATCAAACTGTAAACAGTCTCCAAGTGAATAACCTAGTCAGTTTGATCTTTTGCATGGATACAAGAGGCCAAGGAATTGATTTCCCCTCACACCAACCTTGGAATGAAAATTTCTTTAATTGTGCATGTGGTGGTGGGCTTGGGTGTGAAAATTCTTAAATTAAAAAAAAAAAGGGCAGGTTGTAAAGAACTTTCTAGCCCCTTGTATAAGTGCTTGGGAATACATTAGACAAAAATGCAAAAATTATATGTATGGAAGAGACGAAAGATACAAACCCCAGTTCGCATCTGATTGAGTCCACCATTTGTGTGAACCAGAAGAAAACCGCGTGACTCTGCAGGAGCTGATTAAAAAACAGTAAATTAGTAAAATAAGTATACATGAGTCCAAAGAAGCAAACTCAAAACTGCTTTCTTACATGTATAATTAGGACTAGACTCCACGCATGGCACAAAATCTCGATTTGAGGGAGGCTTCCATAGCTTAACGAAATCCAAATGCCCACTTGCACCAACCAACTGTCAAATCTAAAGGAGTGAAAACATGAAAAAGGCATGACTGCTTCGTATCAAAATATATAACCCTGCTTTCACCGACTAATCACAGGTCTCCATTATGTACAAAGCAAAGATAATAACAAACAGAATCCTCATGGCATTTGCTTTAAATCAACATTAGAAACCAAGCATCGCGGTTCCTTTGCATTTTTGTTTTTTCCAGTTAATTTGTTTCCTCATTTGGTAATAAATAATATAAATGTACGGCCGAATACATTAAAATGAAAACCTTGCGGGAAGGTAACGGAGCTTGGGACAGATGAGGGGGAGCTAGCTCTTGAGTCCAGCTTTGCTCTGTACTCAAAATCTGGTACTTGATTTCGTGCTGCTACAAAAAAAAAATTATGAAACAAAAAATAAATCCATACATCAAACCGCACAATCAAAACTAGAGAATGAAATAAATAAAAATAGAAACTTTTTGTCGTTACTTGAATTGAAATAAAAATGGAAGATAAGAATTAACATTTTAAAGAGAGACACGAAACCTAATTAGAGAAAGAGGGAATGAAAGAAAAAAAGACACCTGAGTAACCGTTGGGAGTTTGTAAGGATCAGTAAAGTCCGGCAACTTAGAAGAAGGAAAAAGGGGCACGTGGACGTGTAAGGATAGCAGAGCCACCAGCGCTATTACGCACATGGCGCACGTTAGCAGCTTCCTCAGCGAAACCACCGCTCTTCTCCTCCGCCTCTGCTGCATCTTCTAGAATTTACACAAAACAAGCCGGACTTGAACGCACACAACAACTCTCCCTCTCTCTAATAAAACTGAATGAAAGCAAAAGGACGACACGAATACATTGTTTATTAAAAAAAAAAAAAAAAGAAATTCGAGATCACGACTGGGTGTCTCCCGAATCTCTGCTTTGAATAGTGATAAAAGCGGGCGGGCAGCCGGTTGTTGTTTCCTGTTCTGGGTCTTTTGTTTCAGTTATTAAGCACTAAAAAAGCCACTAGTATCATAACGAAGATGGGAAATTAAAATGCTACAGAAAATATTTTTAAAAAATTAATAATGTGCTGTTATCCGCTGGTAGGACAGCTCCTCCGTAAATACCTGGATCTTGCCGTAATTAGCTTGTCAAGTTTCGTTCAATAACAAACCCTTAAAAATCAAGCAAGACACTGATCAATTGTTAAAAAAAAAAAACCACCGTATATAATAAGTATGATAAAATCTGCAATTAATTTAAGGAGTGAGGCATTAATTAAAGCTAATGTTACATTAAATTATATTAAGAGAATAATTAACAGTATCACGGAAGCCAAGCCACGTGGGCAACTAAGAGTAGGTGCTAGCCTGTGCTTTTTTTATCTTGTGATTGGATTAAGAAATTCTGAAGGGAATTCTCAAATAATGTAACGGATAAATTATTCATTTGCTAAGGATGGATTTAGTTGACCAAAGTCTAATAATTACAGTAAACAAAATCAAAGCTATAGAAGAAGAAGCAGCATCAGCATCAGCAGTTGTGAGCATCTCAAGATGGAGCGGCAGTTGCATTCATTGAAAGTATGGCTTGCATGCGCGATGCAAGGAAGGTGTCACGAAATGGAAGGTTTTTGTCGAATTTATGCGGGCGTTGTCGTACGGGGTTCAATAAAAATTTAATATTTTGTGACACGATCTAAAGTGTAAAATAAATACTTTTAAAAAAATTATAAAATTTTATAATTTTATAAATTTTTTATTTAATTTAAAATATTTTTTTAAAATTTTTTTATATTTTTTTATTTTTTTCAGTCTTTTAAATTTTTTAGTGTATTTAAAAATAATTTTTATATAATAATTAAAATTTACTAATTTAATAATAAAAATTCGACACTAATTAAATATCGCGCGAATTCCGGCAAAATTTTAAGTACCTGACAAATGTCTTTTAGCTCTCTCCTTTCTTGTTCTTATGTACACACTCACAAACTGGATTTCAATTGGGTTACTACTGTTAGTTGTTGAATTAGCTTCATTCACTTGCGTGTCTTTTCCGATGCTTTTTTACTTGTTTTTTTATTTTTAAAAATATTTTTATATTTATTTCTTAAATTTTAATAAAATTATATGTAAATATAAAATTTTTTATTAAAATTAATAAATAATATATTTTTAAAATTAATTATTAATTAATTAATTAAAATAATTCTGTGTGTATAAATTTTATAGATTAATATTTTTATATATTATCTTTAAAATTTAAAAAATTAATAAAAAGTCTCTTAAAAATTATTTTTAAAATTTTGATATGCAATTATAAAGGAAACAAATTTAATAATTATAAAAATATTTTAAAATAATTAAAATAATACTATACAAGAGAATAATTTATAATATCAATTTTTATATATATTTATACATTTATGTTTATTTTATATCTATAAAATTAAATAATTTATAATTTTATATTGATAAAAAATTTTATTATTTTGTCCTGTATACTTCATTTATATTTATTAAATTAAATTAAATGTTAAAATTTAAAAAATAATTTTTAGAGGTATATTTTGTTAATTTTTTAAACTTTTAAAATAAGTACGAGGAAGATATTAAAATATAAAATTTATATATACATAATTATTTTAATTATTTAATTATTTTTAATTAATTAATTAATGATTAAATATAATAATATTTTATTAAAAAAATTATTTTGAAAAGTTTACATGCATGCGTGAATTTGATAGAAGTTAAACGAGGCATGTGAAAATAACTTACAAGGGGCCAGGATATGTACGAATAAATTATTGCAGATCTACACTACGTATAATATACCAATATCCTGAGCATATACGAAAAAAAAAATCAAATAAAATAAAAATGACCGGTACGAGTACATGTACCTTACAAATTGATATGTCTCTTTAGCCATTCCTTCCTTGCTTCAACAACTAGCCATTTATTTCTCGCGACACCACTCCATTTTTGTTTGCTACTGCTTCCTCCTTGCCTCTCATACTGCCGTTTTCCAGCTCACATTAACTTACAATATGATGACAGAATAGCAAATTGTGGACTGTAATAACATTTATTTGAACTAATTTATTTTTTTGGTATGGTCTTGTACTTGTTATGTCCTATGTACAGAATGGTGCGTATGTGAATTTATTGATTTGAGGGCATCCTAAAAGAATAGGGTATCCTATTATTGGCATGGGGAGTGGCTGAGAGGTTTCTATTTCTTTGATTGTCATGCTATAAAAATTATGCTATTAACGAATTATTGTTATAGTTTTAAATAGCTTGTTTGTTTATATGATCAAATTCAAGACTGTTAAAGATGTTATAATAGCCCCCCACAGAATTACGGGGTCTTGTTGCGTGCCTTTATTCCTTCTTTTCTTTTCTAATTCTTTTATAAAACTCCCTTTTAGTGACCACTTTCGACGTGTTCAACAGGTAAAGCATCACATCTCACGTAGGCCACGAGGCTTGCACTTTCCGCCCAGGCTACTCGACGATTTTCGAAATGTAGCGTTTGGTTGGAAGAAAGAGAGCATCGTGCGGCAGTGGAGTTATCACTTTGTTATGCCATCACACGTGGCAGATGATCGTTTCATGTTGCAGTAAATCGTAATCACATCAGGTGGGTCCCGTGTCTTTCACACTCACCCTTCTATTCTCCTCCTTTCAAGGCGAAACATTGCCGTCGTGATAAGGAACAAGGCACGTGCTAATTCAACACTGATATCCAATTATTACCGCATGTGACGGAGAAGAAACTGTCGGTAAATTTGAGTTACACCTTCTGCAATTAGGAATAATCTCGCAACCAAGTGCTGTCAATGTTGCCGTTTCCCCGTTGGAATTGTTGCCATGGGCGATGATTTTGAAATCAAATTTGAAGAAGAATTGGAAATTTAAGTGTGCTTGGTGCTACTCACGTAGTGGGCACGACAGGTGAAGACTAAAAGCCCCTGGATGAATGAATATTATGGCATGATTCATAATCAACATCACAACCAGAACTTTCAAATGAATACAAAATCCTTGAACAGAAGTATAGACTAATGAACAGTAACTGGTCCCAGTACCTACGATGATTGATTACCTCATTTGTTTTTATGAAGAAAATAAGTAGCATGCGAGGCTCAGCAGGGACCTATTGATTAAAATATCTAAATTACTCCAAGGACACAAGGACATAATAAAAAAAAAAATGAACTACTGAGTAATCTTTAGTCTTAATTTGAGATTGTTGTGTCTTTAGTATGTTTTAAAAATAAAATTTAAAAAACTAATTTTTTAAAACTAAGTTTAAGCAGGTTAACATTATTTTATTTATTATTTAACATTTACTTCAAAATTATTCGACTTTGAATTGGTTCCTAAACAATTTCTACAGTAAAATTAATGACTTAATTAAATATTTTATTTATTTTAATTTATCGATCTGACCGATTTTTTTTCCTTGTGCATCAAGTTTATTATTTGTATTGATATTTAAACAATAAGATAATTATGCGTATATATTTAAAATTTTATATTAATAGACACCTCTAGAATATAGGATACATATTTAATTATATTTTTATATATCAATAATGTTAAGTATTCAAAAATTTATTTTAAAACTTATATTTCAAATATATATATATATAGATATATGGTAAGTAAGATAGTATTTAATAATTTTTAAAATTATTTATGTACATTTTAATTATTGGTACAATAGATATTATTTATTTATTTGTTCATCACTAATTAAAAGGGAATTCCCTCTTTAAGAATTTGGCAACATAGAATTTAGTGATGAGTAAGTTTTTGAATGGAGTGAAGGATGAACTAGTTGAATCAACTATATTCAAGTTAGAAGTTGTTGGAATTTGGAATTAGTGGAAGGGTTAGGCTATTAACACTTCGTGGGAGGAAAACCGACCCATTAACCACATTTATGATTACAACAAAGATCAAAGCGCAGCAATATTTATTTATTTATTTATTTATTTTTCTCATTTGGCATTACCATGGGTGTTTATACTGCTTCTAGTACTAGACCTCATGAATTGTAGCTTTTGCTCACCTAACTTCTAACACAATTGTCAAAAGGAAAGTGGTTGGTGAAGAATCAGCGTAACAGAAGCGGTGGAGCTTAAAGAATTTTGATTTGGGACAATCAAAGTGTGTCGGATTAATTTCGTTCATCCAACATCTACTTTTTAATTTAGTAGAGTTGCTTTGTATTGTTGTTAAGATTACTATTCCCTGTGGGTTTCATTTTCAAGCACTTATATTCAGCAGCCAACTGTAATCGACCACCAGCCCTGCCCTGGGACCAAACCCCCATTTATGAATTGAAATAACGTTCCGCCAGAACTCTGTAATTGTAACTAGTGCTATACAGCGCTGATACTACTACCCTTTTATTTGTTTCGAACAAGTTTGGGCTTTTCATTTTCTGTCTGCAGAAGTAGATTTTTGGTCACTTGTTCATTAATGAGAATTCTAGAAATTGGTTTTTATTTGTGTGAACTGGTTAGATCTTCAAACTAATGAAACGGGTTCAGCATCTGTTAGCTGGATGATAGCATAATTTGATTGAAAAAACAAGCAGCAGAGTACTGTAGACAGACCTGAAGTAACCTGCAAGTTAGGCCGTCTCCATCAATGTGAAATGACTCAAACAAAACAACTTCTCAACTAACAGTAACGGACCCAGCTGATTCTGGATCAAAACCAGCCCAACTAGATTAAAGTCTGTTGTTAACAGTTCTTTTGGTCTATTGAGCCCAAGAGCTTGAGTACCTGTCAACATTAGTACCCACATTTCCTAGGCCATCCATGAACGGCTCGGAAATGAAAATCAATATTTGTAAGCCCAAGAGCTCGACACGATAGTTTTAAAAATAAATTATTTTATTATATTAAAATATGTAATATAATAAAATTATTTAATTAATAAAATAAAAAATTATTTATTAATAATAAATAAAAAATTAAAAAATTTTATTATTTAATTTAATTAATATAATAAAAAAATTTATAAAATAAATTTCTTTTTTTTTTTCATTTACTTGTTGCCTTATCTTATCTTGTTGGTTGCAAACTAACCACAAGAAGAGAGAAACAAAAGAGGACACCGGATTTAATATTTCTAAACAATCACTACGGTCGACCGAGATATCGTAACAACTTGATAGCGATAGCTATTTTACCACAGTCTTGGATCTTGACGATCATGTTTTCTTCATCAAAATAATGTACGTAGTGTGTGTGTGTGTAAAACTGTTCCGAAATGAGAGACAGCATAATATACTGCATGAGATATATCATGTCTACTAGAAATTAAAATCTGCCTCAGATCGATGGATGATGTCTCAACTGGAAACTTATTTCATCACGCCTGTCTTTCCTTTTTCTTTTTAATTTCCTCCCAATGCACAACTTTGAACATAAAACTGCATGCCAGTATTATAAAAATGTAATTTGACAGTTGCTATATTGAATTATTAATTTTATTGTGCCAGCTTGACAGTTTTGATTTGATCAGCTGGCCAGCTTTTAAGCTCCGAGGAAGCTGCTTAGAAGTTGTGGCTAATTGGTATTTTACCAGCTGTCCCACGGAGCTGGCTTTCCAAGTTTGATAATTCAGCCTTTGGAAATAATCAAAGTGGACTGGACTGCTGAGATTCAACGAATTGAAGCTGAACTTGAAAAATATTGTAATCTGAAGAAATTTCTTGGATCCGGGGTCAGTCGGTCATAAATAAGAGCATAAGACCCGTTAGGTTGCTTGCCAGAATGTTTCTGCGCTGTAACATGTGGAATTTTTGTCTTATCATTAAACAAAGATAAAATAAACAACCCTTTTCGGAACAGCAATACAACAAATTAATTATAATTAATTTCTTTGTATATACAGTGAAAGACAGATCCGTACGTACAGTTACTTGTATACACAAAGAGAGAAACAGGAACTGATGAGCAACTTTTCTTCGTATTCCCAACAGGGATCCGTACGTAATATGTATAGCCAAAAAGAAAACATGCCGAATTTCGATTTCTATGCGCTGCTTTTCTGTGGAAAGAATTATTCTCTCTTTGTAGACAGCTAATTTTCTATCTATGAAGGAAGAAGAATGATAAAATAGCAAAAATGAAAAGAGCAACATAAATATCCATTAATGGAAGCATGCAGTTGCTAGCTCGCTAGCCGGGAATCCCGATTCCCCTCACGGTTCTAGAATGCACCAAACCCTCCTGTTTTTTCTTGCTTCTCGGACGAAGTAGCTTGGACAAGAACCCGGCTTTCTTCTTCTTGTCTTGATCGCCTTCTTTATTTTTCATCCTTGGCACAAAAACCAATGATCTACTCTTCGTTAACACATTCTTGCTACCAAACAGCAAAGTCGGCAGAGAATTCATTCCCTTAGTGGTAAAACGATACCCATGCAATGGTGTAGAGCAGGAAGAAGCCGAAGAAGAGTAGTAAGAAGACAAAGAAGAAGAAGAAGAAGAATAACAAGAAGACCCCATTGTAGTACGTGAAGAACTAGAAGTTGCTATCTGAGAGAGTTTCTCTCTTAAACAAATGGAGCAGACGCCTGGCGATTGCTTGTGCTTTGGGTGCTTTTTACAGCGAGTATCTGCCTTTGATGTTCGGCCAGGAGCATCCTTTGTTGATTTTCTGGGCATAAGGTGTGCCATATTGGGAATCCTCTTGGGGTTTGTTTTGGTCAAGTGTTGCAAGTACATATAGAGATTTATATGGCTCATTTCCATGATAGTTCAGGGGAGGTTCTTTGGGTTTTCTTAAAATAAGTTCTTTTGACGGTTCGCGTAAAAGTTTGAAAAGTTGGTGGGAAGTATTTAATCAACGGTTGTGATTGCAAAGAGGAGTTTGATGGGTCAATCTCCTAGTTTTGACTTGTGGTTTAATGGTTTTAGTAAATTGGTGAAGTGTGATTTGGAATACGGGAACAAAGCTTTATGATGGGCGGCCCGAAAAATCGAGCGTCCCCATAGGAAAAAGGATAGGCGTGGACATTATCAAAGACTATGAAACGTCGTCGTCCTGGTTGCGAGCTTGCTGGAAACGTATTAGCAGGGACGTCGGTTCTCGGCAAATGTACAGAAAACGAAGAAAATGTCTCCAACCGTAAAGCTTGCGTGCGCTGGTTTCTACCGGTGCAGCCAATGGAATTTTGCCACGATATAAACTCAGAAAAAATTCTCTACACCTTGTCTAAGCATTAAAAAAAAAGGAATAGTCTCTTTCCCAATTTGCAGCACGCTAAAATAAAATTTCGCCGCGCTCTTAATTGGAAAAAAAAAAGTTTTTAATTCCAATTGATTAATTGTGTGAACGGTCAAAATAAGAAAAATCAAAGGAAACTGAAGCTAAACTCGAGCATGGCACATTACCCTTAACTTAAAAAATTCATTAATCTAGCTGATCAAATTAATTTTAAAAGTTTTTACAAAATATAATTATTTGATTTATTTAAAAAAAATCTTAACTAATACAGTTTGATTATATAATATAATAAGATTATATAATTAATAAAATATAAATATATATTTATTATTAATAAATAAAAAAATTAATAAAATATTTTATCATTTAATTAATATAATAAAAAATTTATAAAATTTTTTATTAATTTTTTTATTTACCATTAATAAATATATTTTTTATTTTATTAATTAAATAATTTTATTTAAAATATTTTATTAAAAAAATAAATTTATTTACGTTAAATTACAACCGTTGACTGGGCTATTATACATATGGAATGATACGGTAACTTTCGTGAATTTCAAGCAATTTATGGTCCAACTCCAAGTAGAAGTGTTTTAAATTAGACATCGATTGTGGATTGGTC
Source organism: Swietenia macrophylla (assembly GCA_032401905.1). Lineage (NCBI taxonomy): Eukaryota > Viridiplantae > Streptophyta > Magnoliopsida > Sapindales > Meliaceae > Swietenia > Swietenia macrophylla. The sequence continues at coordinate 4,103,848 of CP135580.1, read as the reverse complement.
TTTGTCCTAAAATCTCCATTAATTCTTGAGCAGTAGTAGATCTGCGACATCTCCATTAATTCCAGGAAAGTACCGGTTCAAAATAATAGTCCATTTTGGCTCCAAATCACAAGGAGTACCAAAACCGACATAAACTATTAATTAACGAGGTTATTTGATCTTTTCAGGGCATATACTTTCTCACTTCATAGTGCAGAGATAGCATAAAAGAAAAGAGTTAGGTGGGAAACAATGCAATAAAAGTATCGAACAACTTGAAAGAAAACAATGTCGAACACACATAACTAAAGGTTGGTCCAAACAACCAGTAGCGGTCTTGCTAATCTTGGACACTCATTTTATTAAAACGCGGAAACACGCTCTTTACACTGGCAATTTGAGTTCCTTCCAGGTTCCGGACTTCCAGCCACGGAGACTCGTACCCCATCATCTGTAATCAAGGCTTTGTCTCACTATACTATATCTCAAATTTTTTCTTAGTTTCAGTAGCTAGGACCTACGTGGAAAGCTAGCCTTTTTATTTCCATAAGAAATTGACTTCCTAACTGAACAACCTGCTCGTATTGGCATACCTTGCGGAAAAGATGAATATGCTTTATGTTACGTAGTTCATACATGTGAAAGTTTGATGCTGGAGAATCTGATTGCATTTCACTAGGGATTGAGGAAAAAAAAATCCATTTCTCTCCTCCAATTTCATGTCACCATATTGCGTCTAACTTGAATATATTGCACATGACAGTCGCAGGGAGAAAGATAATGCAACCTTCTGTCTTTCTATAATTATTTTGCTGATTCAGCAGCCTCGTGTGAAGGGTGATTCAAATTTCACAATCTGATCAGTTGTTCATGCCTGCATATTTCAACTGAAGCTGAGCTGTATTGGGTGTTGCTGAGTTGGCAAGGATAAAATGTAGCGAAGCTGTAATTTTCGGTTAAGGCAGTTAACAACAGAATTTGGTAAGTTAGTTTACTGTGATAACTGAAATTAGGTTGAAGGATATACTTGTATAGAAGGTAGAATGAATTAAAAAACAGCGGTGCAAAAAATCAAGAAAAGAAAGGCTGATTTCGGGAAAGATATAAGAACATAGAATCAGAAGAGGAAGAACGGAAAGTGTTCTTGTAATTCTTGATTCTGTATTCAGACTGATAGATCTTTAATAATACATGAAGTGTTCTTTCTTTTGGTATTTTAGTTTCTAGTTTATCTTTACATTCTTGCTGGTGATCAATACAAGTCTTCATTGTTCTCTTGAATGCATTAAGTTGGATTACTTGCTGGCATCTGTGTAGATAGTTCTGGTTTCAAATTCTTCTGATAAATACCGGGTGGTCTTCGTTGTTGAGATCCTATACACTACACCTCGGCGGTTCTGAGATACATATGGTTTGAGCTGCAAGCAGGAATGGGCAATATCAATCGGCATTATGTCAATCATAAACTTTAAAGCCCAAATCTCAATTAGGAAACAAACATAGGCATAACTAAGGGTTTGGTATCAGAGGGATAGGCAATTCCCTATTCCAGTCCGGCCAGTGATGGTCAATGGAGGGATCATGAACCATAAATTTCATCCAGTCAGCAAACCAAATATTTAGTTATGAACTGGATGTTAATATTTAGTACATGAACAAATAGAGAAAGGCAGTCCCAATATCATCTGATTAGCCATCGTTCCACAGCATCACTTGAGAAATGAAAACTGCATCGTTTTTCTTGGGAAGATCGCAGTAGAAAATAAATTTGATACCAATATGGTGGTTGGAGCTCCAGAATCAATTAGAGACACCAATTTGCAAACAGCAAATACATTTGGATGGTTTGCTAATTGCTGAAAGTTCCAAAAAGCAAACAGTAATAGTGAATTGAAGGCTAAAAATGTTTATATATATTAGTAACATAGAATTAATGCGATGGCCGCCCAATTATAGCACGGTTTATGATTAAGGGGCAAAGCACTTATAAGCATAAACTTAAGATCCTAAGTGATGTGAAATTTTAGAAATAAAATTAACTACTAGCACAAGTTTGTGAAAGCAAGGGGAAGGGGAAAAAATTAGGGCTTCAACCATTTAATTGGGAGTCAAAATCTTTCAATTGTTTTGAAATTTATAACACACTTTTTAAAATTTTTTTTTTATTATTAATAAATAAAATACTCTTACTTTATTAATTAAATAATTTTACTACGTTAATTATGTTTATATAATAAATTTACCCAACTTAAAATTTTTTTTTATTAAAACCAAAATTATGAGATTAAAAAATCACCCATTATTTCAAAAGAAAAAAAATCCACGGTCGCGAACTTTGGAAATAACTAAATTTGATGAAGTTGTCAAATTCCTGTAACTGAGGGGGCAGAAAGAAAGTTCTTAATGCATTCCACCATACATTGGCAAAGGACAGTTAAACTCATAACGTTAACGAACTAGATTATTCAGTTGCCCTAACTTAACTTCATCCTACAACTTCAAAGAAATTCATATATTAACCAAGATATTGGAATCTAAATAAAATGCAAATGTTTAGGCAAGAGTTTAACAAAAACTAAAAAGGGAAAAGTAAGAAAAAGATGAAGTATGAGAACTCTGGAGTCCGTGAAATCAAGAACCACATAGTTTGGCAGCTTCTTTTGAACAACAACATGCCCACCTGAGATTAAATGATTGATTAAGTCATTAACTATATAATATATGTATATGTTCTAAGCATGTAAAGTGAAAATTTTCATGCAAATTTCAAGAAATCAAAATGATGAACCTTATTCCTTTGCACCTTGCAATTATGTTCCGAGGACCTAATACCTCAATCTGCCTATCATTCATAGTTAGCAATGAAAATGGTGCCACATTTCTTTTTAAGCAGAGCCTCAACATATAATTCTTAATCTTTATCCTTTTCCCCCGATCATGGGTTGGTTAGGCTATGCAAATAGACAAGGACTTAGTGCCCAACATAGAATACGACTTGAGTAATTGAATTCATGCAGACATTGTCATTGTTACGAAAAATACTTGTTAATATTAACATCTATTTAATCTTGAAACGGGTAAAACGTAAATCATAGTGGGAGCCATAGAATTGAATTTTCGCTAGTTTGGAAACTGTTAGATTCATATTTGAGATTGACTTACTGTGTAAATGGTTAAATTTGATGAACAGTAACAGTTTCCGATAAATAGTATTATGTAAATAGTGATAGACAACACTAATGTTTAGAATCGCAGCGTCTGACTAGCATTGATTTGCTACTCGAACGAGGTGAACAGTACTATGAACAATGACTCGTAAACAGTGATAAATAGTGCCAAAATGTCTGGAACTCTAGCGCCTAATCTCTGCTCGAGCAGTGAACAGTATGTGATATGGTGACTCATGGATATTAACTCAACGCCTAACCTTCGCCCAACCTCTCGAGTTATTTGAAAAGTCTGCTTGTTCCTGAAGAAAATACAAGTACCCTAAGTCATGTTTTGGAGTTTTTCACGACGCTTTTTAGAGCTTTTAGAAATTTTTGAACTTTTTGAACAAATATATCTTTTTCTAAGTTTATTGAAAGTATTTTTTATTTTTTTTAAAAAAATACAAATTAAATTTTTATAACTGATATTTTCTTAAATTATTTTTCTTAAGAGATTTTTAACTTTTTTTTCTCTAAAATTCAATAGAAAAACATTCATAATTTTGTAAGATTTTAATGATTAGAGAATTTAATCTCTTAAATATATTATTCAAAGATTATGTTAAGAAAAAAAATTTTAAAGTTCTAAATATATAAAAATTTAAAATAAGTTACTTAGTAAAGTTAGTTAAAATTGAATTACAAAAATTTTTATAAAAAATTGTTGTCTTTAAATTTTTTTTATTAATAAAATATTTTAATTATTTTTAGTATTAATTTAAAAAATTTTATCCCTAAAAGTTTTTCCTAAAGTACTCATTTAATAATAAATCATTGTATTTATTTTTTTTTATTATTTATTAATTATTAATTAAATTTATTATTATATTTTATTTATATTATAATTTAGTTAATTAATTTGAAATATATTCTTTTTGAATCATTTAAGACATAATAAATTTTAATTTATTTAAATTAATTTATTTAAATTTTAATTTATCGCTTAAACTCCCTTTCACCATTCTTCCCAAGTGATCTCTGATTTAAACCAAGGATTTTTAGAAGCCAGCAGACATGCAATTCTTTCGTCAGTAAAGGTGCACGTTTTGATGACGTAACCAAGAATAAAGCGTGTAACAACTCTCAAGTCAACTTGTTTGACGATATCAATGACAATTGATCCACCCTAGCATAGATGCGATAGCTTTTGTGCTTGTTATGAAAACAAAATCAGTTTTTTGGCCAAACCCACAAGTAGTTTGATCAACCGCTACGTGAAACTAACGCCATTTATATCAAATAATCAGTCCGTGATAAGTGATTCACAGGAAACCCGAAGGGTATTATTTTTTGTCAAATTACCCAAAATGAAATGCATGGGCCGACGGGCCTGGTCTAATTGAAAGAAAGAAGCCCAACAATTATTGGGCCTCTTTGGCCCAAGTTCGGCAATTGCTTTTAAAGTTGAGGCAAATGACAATTCACCCCTTCGACTCCTCAAAGACAATTTTTTATTTTTTTTTCATGCAATAAAAGATGGAACTCTATTCACAAAGAAGGGGAGTGTAATCAAATTATAAGCGGGTGCTCTTTAGAAACCCCCGCAAAGTTATAAAACTAGAAACTTCGGCTTAAACTGGCCGTTGGATTTGATTTCAGCTATTTTTATACATCTTAAAAACGAACTATTTATGAAAAGAAACGACTCTAATAATTGACGTTGATTAATTAACTAAAGTGACAATGACATGAATTTTGTGTTGCCTGGTTAGGAGCAGCCTCGCCACAAATTTCTACTCTTTTATCAAGTGAGGTCACATCTTTCATAGCTCATCCAAATTAGAACAACAAATAGACAATGATATATACTTTTCTAGACTAACCTAAAGAGCTCTACTACAAAATTAGCACAAACCAACAGGTTGATAGAAAGACCAAAAATGATAAATAACAAATAAAGACATGGATTGTGTGGTGATAAGTTGAAATCCGAGAAAGAAAATTGATGATAAGATGAAAGAGCAACATGGGTCTTTGTCTCTAAACTTATCTTTCTTGCAAGTTGCAAATTAAATTTCCCAGCTTCCTAAATCATCGCATATTTCATTGGGAAGTGGATATACTGCCAGGAATCAGAATTGTTAACAAAGCATTTGGCTTTGGTTATGGAGATGCACAGAAAGAATTGATGATTGAAGAAGGATTTGGTGAAGAAACGACATCGAAGAGGAAAACTTAGGCTGTAGCTAGATTCCCGTAGGAGGCAGTAAGAGTCAAAGATTGATTCCAAGTGGGGTCTCACTTCTGACAAGGGCAAGACTTTGGAAAATGAGCTGTGACTCTCTCTCACTCACCGAGCTTTTTGCTCTGTCTCTTTCCCACCACCATACCAGTCGTTTTCTCATTCGCTTTCTGGCCCACTAAATACTATTAACGGGGGCGTGGGGGGTAGAGAAAGAGACTTGCATCCTCTTCACCTCCACTTGTTAAGCAGCTTTATTTTAATTACGCAATCAGGCTTAGTTGTTAATATACTGTTTCACCGTAATTAGCCTAGAGTTTTGCATTACTAGTTAGTGTGATTTGTGATGCTAAGTAGTAATGTAGAAGAGAAGAAGAAGACTGGTCAATTCAGAAAGTGGTGCAACTATTCTAACACAGTCTCTCTTCTTATACTTAGTAGTGTGGCCAATTCTGATAGTCTTGCCATTTAATTTAGCTTCTGGCAAAGCTATGCTTTTTACAAACCACAAGGGTTTGATAGTCAGACCACCCATCAGAATTCAGAATATCAGAATAGAATTGGGCGAATTCATTGGAAAACAGCTGTTAGAAGGGAATTCTCCCCCCTTTTTTAAAGTCAAGCTGTTGTTACATAGCCAAATTTTGCACCGCTGATTGAATTTCTAAAGAACCCTTTGCCAATTCCCGATATTGATTAGTACAAAATGAGGATATAACCATAGACGCATATCGAATATCAGTTTACTTGGGATAGAGGTGTCGGGCATTTTTACTCCCTTCAATTAGATGTCGAACTGTGAGTCTGTGACCATACTTGGTAACGTTTATAAGTAATAGTAATTTTTACAATAGAGTTCACTAATGATATTGAAGTACACTTTGGCATTGTGGGGGAGCAAAACTTAAAGCCAAATTACAGAACTTGAAACTATAGTATTCTTTTTTGTTAAAGAAGAATTTTAAGTAGTTTTACTGCCCAGTAAAGTACCACTGAAGACTAGGAGCTTGATCAACTGAGAAGAAATTGCAGGAATCCTCTGAATTAAACAAACTTTGCTCTTCAACTTTCACAAAATGAGGCTGGTGACAGACATTACTCAGTATTGTTCTTGAATCAGAAAACTGAACCCAATTCATTGACGAATGTGGGGAGGAAGAAGAGCCGCTGAAAAGAGAAGCAGAAGAAACAGGTGATATTAGTAGCTGGGCATTTGCATTATCACACAAATCGTGGTTTTTACTCTGCGCTGAAACATGGGCTTCTTCTTTAACAGTATGACTGCTCCCTACATTTTCTTGGTAAAGCTTCGCTTTCAATTCTCTTATCTACAAATCAAACACCAAATTGTACAATTATGAAATCAACTAATGAATTAAACTGAGAATTTAATTATATATAATAATAATAATAATAATAATAATAATACCTTCGCTGTAAGTGCTTCTTTTTCTCGTTCCAGAGTATTGTAATCAAGCTTTAAGGCATCATAATTGGCTTTCAGAAGACCGTAGTCTCGCTCCAATTCCTTGCTCTTCGAACGAGCACGGCGGTTTTGGAACCAAACAGCAACTTGTCGTGGTTGCAGGCCTAATTCTTCTGCTAATTTGGCTTTTCTCTCTGGCTCTAGCTTGTTGTCCACCGCAAAATTCTTCTCCAAGGCCTTAACTTGTTGCAAAGTTAATCGCCGTTTCTTTTCTGTAGTTTGGCTAGCCTCCTCTTTGTAGTCTTCTTCCTCTAAGCTGTTTATCATTGCCTGAAACTCTCTACTGTAAATTTGGTTGCTCTTTGGACTCTTCTTGTCTGTAATGAACACAGTTCACAGAGTTTATTACTAATATTATCATAAGATAAAAGAAAAGCAGAAGCAAAATGAAAAACAAAAATGCTTGTGTTTGACTGGTTTAGGCAAAATTTTAATTTGATTCTCAATTTGGCTGCAGAGAAGAGGCAAGAAAGAAAAAGACACAAGAGTATAAGAAATTGCCTTTGTCTCACCATAAACAAAAGTAATTCACCTCAAATGGCCTTAATCTAAATATAATCATCTGGTTTATATGCTGCATGTTCATGGGCTGATTGTTTTTTCTTCGGAAAAGTATAAATACATCGCAGAAAATGTAGAATCAACTTATGCTGAACAAATTTGATTCACAGGTTAAGGAGTAGTACAGAGTTGAATTCTGTTTACCTTTAGTTTGACAGGCAGAGATCAAGGCATCCAACGAATCGGTGGAGCTGAAACGCTTCATAACTCAAATGAGAAACCTAAGCAGATGTTGTACTGATATCGAAATGCAAATGATATTTATTTATCTATTTAAAATTTTTATTGTTACAGGAGCCAAATATCTGCAGAATCGAAATGCCGTAAAAGGAATAAGCAAATTTGGCTACAAGAGTAAGAAGGAACACAGAAACAAATTCCACTCTAAAGACTTACAAAACCCAGATTTTTATTTTTTGGATCAATGTAACAATGAGAGAAAGAGAGATGGAGAGGAGGGAAAGAAACGGAGACAGTGAACTTGCTTCAGGATAAGCTTAGCAGTTATAAATACGAGCCAACTTGACTGATGAGAACTGTTAATGTGATTTAACATGTGACATAAAACTCGGATTATTTTTCTATTTCAATTAGTAAGATTTTATCCCTTAATTACTCAACATTTGTACACTACATAGATTTGGACTGTCCGAACTGTTTTTATAAATGAACGTGTACTCAATCAATTTGTGGCCTGTTGCTGCAGGCTCCGTGGAGAATCGTCTCTGTTTTATTTCACAGACAACTTCAAATGAAGGTTGTAACAGTGAGAAATGAGAATGGAACTCAAAATGTTCAACCCAAAATAAATTTTCAACAGAACCAATTAAGTAGATTGTTGAACTATACTGTATGAAAAGACTTAAAAAGCTTCAGAGTCATAGACCATGGAGTCAAAGTATGTATTAAGTTATCTTGCACTCAACAATCATCACATAATAATTGGGGGACAGACTTGGAGAAAGACTACGCAAGGAAGATGTATATGTGGAATAGTCAACGTCGTTTGTCAGATTTTCCTGGAAAAAAAAAGGGGGCTTTCTCACAATTTATTAGGTTTGTTCAACATTAAAGATTGAGATTGGAGGATGAAACCACACGAAATCCTTACATAACCAATGAGAACAGATTTATTATGTCTCTGCTTCCCATTTCCAACAAAACCCCACCGTTGAGCCAGAAAAGACATGTTCTGTTTGGAAAATCATTGAATTATTTGCTGATATATGGATATTATATACATCGTTATATAGGCCTCGTGAATCATATGAAAAATAAGATTGCACGATTTCTCGATTATGTTGTTTATTTATTAAATTGGAAAATGGCAATGGCCATTTTGCACCGACCTATGATTTGAGAGAAGATAAAAAATAAAAAATAAATGGGTATTTAGAGAATTGCAATACTCAAAGATGTCGGCTGTCAAGCTTGACAGTTGGTTTGTGACACTGTGAAGGCTCACAGCCATTCAATCAACCCATATTTTTCAATGCCTGAAGTCCATAAAGCTGCACAATTTACTCAATAATCAACGCAACACACGATGCTGATGGAGATATGAAGTGAGATGTGCCGTGGCTTTTCATAATCTTATTGATCTTGGAATCTAAATGTCGTTAGATATAACACAATAAGACCAGGACATTCTTGTTGGCATACGTCTATTTATTTTAAGGCAAGGCAAGCAAGCCCACATCGTTGAACCCCAAAATCTCAAAACGAGATCATTCAAGAGAGCAACAAGTTCCAAATATAGCAATTTCTTCACATGGGTTTTGCTGTGAACTTATTGTCCAATTCTTGTACAAGGGTCTTGATGAGTTTGAGCTGTGCGTTCAGAAATTGATGGATAACAAACATGTCATGTAACTTCGTAGCATCTGTTGGTTTTCATTCTTGAAGAAGGAAAGCGGTGCACGGATTTGTTTACTTGGGCACAGGGACACCGTAAAAGTTGTGAGAGAAGGGCCCAAATATATATATATAGAAAATAAAGAAACAGGGCAAAAGATTTTGAGTTAGGCGGGGAGGGAACTGCCCTTGTGCATGTATGCGTGGCTGTGTGTGGAGAGGGAATTGAGGGAGAGAATTGGGACACAAGAAAACAGAACAGGCAGCTTTATTTTAAGCTTTCCTTTCTGTTTGTTAAGCTACACCAGAGACGGGTTGGAAAGCGAGGGAATAGAGAATCTCGACTTTCTTGCGCACAGCAATCTAATCAAAAGAAATAATTGGCACAAGAGAGTTAGGTAAGATTGTGTACACACGTTTGCTGTTTCAGAATCTTGTCAGTGTTCTGAGAGAACGTGTGTTTTTTGACACGGTAGATTTCACATTCACAGTACCTAAAATCTCCCGACTTTGTAGATTTTTCTCTCAAACTGGAAAATGGCTCCTCAGCTACTGCAGAATAATTCAAGCGTTGCAGAAATTATCGCACACTCGGTTGGCTACATAAAGTTAATTTCAGAGAGAAAAGTTTGGCAGATGTACAATGAATTACCAGACAATACGACTCTGTTTTTGTTCCCGTCCGAAACAAAAGCTACCATGGCCAATAAAGCAAAGTTGCAAATCTTTTACATCTGTCATCAACTTGTTTTACTTCCTACATATACTCATTTTTTATTCTTCCCATTTCTCAATCTGTCTTACTGATTAGAAAGTTGGTTCCATAAATGATGCATGATCTATGGCTTCATAAAAGGCATTAGTCTTGCCATTTGAGAGCGGCAAGTACCATGCCATTATAAAGCAACGTAACTAAAGAGAGATGCAATAATTGAAAATGATATTTCGTGTGTGCTACAGGGAGAGATTGGCAGAAAAAGAACAACCGTTAGTGTTTGAGTGTTTCAAACCAAAATTCAAAACAATTTGAGTTTCACGTCACCTATAAGTACAAGATCTTCATTAATTGTATGCAAAAACAAGTGCCATCAAAATTTTTCTAGTAATTGCACGACAAATGAACTGAGGGGAACGAAAAAGGAGATACCCCAATGGGGCATAATTCCTAGCTCTTATACAGAAAATGATTCAAAGGAAATAAAGGAGGAGAGAAACAAAACCAGAAAAGAGATTTCCAATAAGGTATAATTCCTAAAGTGGCAGCATATGAGCTAACAAAATTTATGCTGCGGTGTTGTGTTGTCACCTGTAAATTAGATTTCTTCTGTGTCAAACTCTTTGAAGTGGACACGTAAGAGTCCTCAATAATTTCTTGCGTGTATATTTCTAACTCCAATTAGGAAGAACAGCAGGAAGAGATGTCAATTCCAGCAACCTCCATGGCATTGCAGACCCATTCAGGGACATCACCCTTGGGAAACTACAAGATAATAAAGGCATCATAAGGTTCAACAGTTTCCTAGTTAATACTCACTGTGTGACAGCTCACTAATATTACTGTCTTTATGCTAGGTGAGATTCAAATCCAAGACCTATCCTATGCCAACCCCACCCAGAATTGGATGAGAGAGAGAGAGAGTTTGTGGGGTAACATACCTCCAGTACCACGCCAGTGAGGCTTTACTACTTTGGTTAAATGTCAACTTCATTTTGATACCAATCACTAATCAATAGATAGCATCTATGCTTAGATTAAGCAGCCAAGAGGATAAATTTGCCAGTAAGATGACTGAAGGCTGGTAATGGGTTCAGAGATGATAACATTACTGCCCCAAGAAGTCAAGGACTGAATGAACACCAATGGTTTTTTGGATTTGATTGAACAAGGGGAAAATTATATATACTTTTTCTCTAATACAAATGACCTTATTTGTGAAAAATGAGTATGACATAGTGAGAGCCATTGGATTCTCAATTCACTGAAGATGTCAGCTGAAAAGACAATGTCTTCACAAAAAACAATGAATTGAGAATCAATGGATCAATCCAGCAGCTCTCGTTATGACATCCTCATTTTACAAAAAAGAAAAAAAAAAGGGGACATCCTTAGTATTTGATCTAGCAAAAGTTAATTAGAGGAACCCTAATATGCCAACAATAGCACATTGTTAGAGATACTGTGAATCTCACATGGTCAATAAATGTGGAGGGAGAGGGAGGAAATATAAAAGCCAATTATACAAGAAATTACCATTTTCTGCAGAAAGTTGCACACAAACCTGCCAAAGGAAAAAGTGGAGCAACATTAAGAGCTACTGCACAGATTTAAGTCAGGAACTATGTATAACATACTGATTAGCAATTTAGCATGTTCTTCATTCAACAAAAAATAAACAGTTAAAATAGGTTGGGGGAGGGGAAGGGAGAAGTATGAACAAAGCTTATCACAGTCATACTCTGGAAACCTTTCTTCAACTATTGATGAGAATAGATTTCTGCTAAGCTGCATTTGTGAGAAAAAAAATAAATGAAAAAATAAAATAATAATAACAATAATAATTTCAATCACAAACACAAAAACAGCAAGGTAAGGAGAATAATCCTATTATAGATCTAACAGTTTGTACCTGCATCATGTAATACAAATTATGATAAGACAGAAGCTGAGATCCCATAGAATCCTTTGTAACAAGATAATGAATGTAGGCCCTTGTATAGTTCTTGCAAACCTACAGAGACAAACAGATAATGCGCAGATAGAATATAAGAGAAATTATAAATTAACATCTAAGATGAATGAACTTCCAGTTAGGAGCATACCATACAAGCGCATGTAGGATCAATGGGGCGAGTATCATCAGCCATTGCTTTGTGCTTGAGTTTCAGCACTCCCTGCATTGAGTATTTAAATATTAGAGGATTCAAAATGGGGAATTCTTTCTGGTGATCTAACTGCACATTTATGTGTCAATTTCATCCAAAAAAAAGGGAAATGAATGTTCACATGTAAACGACGTGGGGGCTGTCATCATTTTGAAGAAACATATCCGGTACAAGTTTTGTTAAAACTCAAGAAAACAGTCATTTATAATTTTGAGAAAGAACAACTCAATATAAGTGAAGCACAAATACGATTAAGCAGCGGCAAAATCTTCACGAATCCAATTTCTTGTTGAGAAGAAAACAAATTATGCAAAAAAAATATTAACACATTGAACAATCTCTACTTTAATGAAGCAAATGCTACATAGAATACATTAACCACGAAGTTAGTAGAAAACAATATTTAAGCAAAGACAACACCATAGGTTTCTTTTCTTTTTTATTCCACCTTATTATTGTTGTTATATTTTAAAAAGGTTACAATTTTGATTAGTTTTATTTGAATGATTGCCAACAAATATATTTTTAACTAATTTCAAAGAAGAACCTATCACCTCAGGTATAAGAGCAGTGCCAAAGCGAGCAGTACGAGTGGGATAAACACAATCATACATATCGGCACCCAAAGCGCTGCAAACTACAATATCCAGTGGATAACCAACACCCTGAAATATAGTGTATGCTCAATAACAATATAAAAATATCTAAGAGAAAAAGCTCATAATGCATTAGCATATGAGATTGATGGATGTGGAAATAAAATGATATAGGTAATCTTTACCATAACATATCGTGGTTTATCTTCAGGCAGTGCAGCAGTACACTGAGCAACAACACGCCAAAAGGAATCCTTATCTTCACCACCTGCAAGGCCACCAATAGCGTAGCTGTCACAGAAGTAAACTTGGTCAATTCAACTCCTAATCATATAATCTGAATGGTAGAAATGTGAAGCCAAAGCCATAACTAATCAGTCTAAACTTAAATGAAAGTTTAACAGAAATTTGAACTGGAAACTGACAACTCAGTTGACAATTGTTCAAATATTAGGGGATAAATAAAGAATGAACCACCATGAAAAGTTAAGGCAAAGAACAAAATAAAATGGTAGGAGAAAATTCTAAGCTGCAAATTCCAATATTGAACCCAAGAGCAAATTATCCTCCACCTCAAAAAAAGTATGATGTTCAACCTTTCACATTGTAAAGAGCATAAATTAAGAAAGTCCAATTTTAAGCATTCATACCCAGGTAAATTCCGATCCACCAATCCTCTAACGCATATATCCCTGATTACAATAAATAATGGTAACCAATGAGTAATATTAGTCAAAAGAGACACCTAGTAATAGAAGAACAAAACATGCAGTGCTGGAAATTAGAAGTAGCAAAACAATATTTCAATTAGAATTCACCTTAGCACAGGGTCCAAACCACCTTGTACAATACCAAATAAGTTCTGCTCATGTGGTCTTTTGTGAGCTGTCCACAAAAGTCAATACAGCAAAATGTACTAAGCAACTTAATCAAAAACATCAATAGGGAAGCATGATTATAGATGGCCAATTGATACATAAAGATAGAAGGATTCAGTGGAAAGGAGTACATGCCAGCAGATAAATATTATCCAACAAATGACCTCAATCATTACATATTGCATCAATCCCAGTATATTAGTCAAGTCAACAAAATACAGTGAGCCTAGGCTGCAAAGGAAAAGAATTACTCAAGGCCAGCAAGCCCAGACCAGTCATGGGCGCACCAGGGACGCTGCCTTATTTTCACTAAGTTTATGGCTTCTTTGCTTGCATTTTAAATCCATTTGTCCAATAAGCATGAGTAACACTAATTTTTACATATAGTTACCTGCTATACATCTGTCTATCCATCGAAGTGTGCGATACATGGCCTCCTCGATTCGTGGGCCAGTAATAGTGGTTTTCACTACATCATCAAGAGCCATAATTATATCCGCTCCAATTCTGTTCTGCAGAATCATAAGCAGAACAGTAGATCCGCATGGTAAGCACTTAAGAAACAAAAAAGTTTGACTACATGCAAGCATTTGAAATTTTATCCCCGTGCTGACAAGTATTGCACATTCATACTTATTGAATGCCATATTGCAAAAGCTAGGTGAAGAGGCTCCTTATGGAAAAGAAAAAGAAGCACATAATTATGTCAAAATAAGGCATATCAGGCGATCACTGCATTTCCACTTAATGGATTTTTTGGTCCATAGAAGTACAAAGTAAACAACAAGTTGACAATCATACGCATATTTAATACGGTTGAACTTGGCCGGCCACCTATACATTTTCTTTAATTTTATTTATTTATTTATTTTAAAATGGTGGACAATAGCAGAGTGCTCTGCATTAAACAATAAGATCTTGAGGAGACAACATATCAGTGGTAACAATGGAATACTCCACAGTAACTGATTAGATTTTCTAACAACAATATATTGTTAACTATCAAACATAAAACATAATACTGCAAAATATATGTAAGATAAGGAAACTTGAGCCATAATGACAAAGCCATAGAATAACCAAAAATGCACAAAATGAATGTACGTACTTGAATTTGAATCGACTCCTCAGGTGTTAAGAGCATTGGCTTTCCGTCAACTGGTGACTGAATTGAAAAAAAAAAAAAAGAAAACAAGGTGTCGATCACAGCGACATGCTCCAATATTTTTAACAAGACAGCAGCAGAATAAGTTAAGGGGAAGTACACAGATTAATATAATAACAAAGTAGTTCAACATTCACATGAAGGCATATGATACTGCATTCGACAGAAATGTTGTTGGCTAACATAAAAGAAATTGATATTGTGAAAGGGAAAAAAAAAGTTTCATATACATGGTTGTTTTCATAAATATGGAAGCAATTCTAACAAAGAATAAAAGAGGGGTGATGCTTTTAAACTGTAAACTCAAAGTGTGCCCATATTTTTACAATCATTAAACACATCCAGTTGTACTAACACAACTTAGTGGCAGCTGGGACCCCAAAAAGGAGATATTCACAGACAATTACTGGAATTAAGCAATTATTGAATCACTCCTCTTTTACCAATCAACATGGACAAGGGCTTGTACATGCACACATCACAATCACAAACACATATCCGTATATGCATATAATTTAACTTTATATTTTCAATTTTCTACAAGATACCCATCATGAAATATTAGAGATTGAACTAAAGCAACCCTGAATCTCATTTCAGTAGAGCATTACGGTCTGAAAAACATTTCATGAATTTTTCAGTCATTTCGAAAACCAAAGCAAGAATTATAACCTGAAATGTTACACCCTTTTCTGTGATGTCAGCTAAATGCAAAAGAGAGACCTGTAAATATAAGCAAAGAAAAATGTTAGCCACACATATCACTACAAAAATTTCTGCCATGCATAGACTCATGATGCACAAGACCTTGACAGAACTACTATCATGATCTTAAAGCAAAAAGACATTCTATAACTAGTTTTGCATTAGGGACAGAAAGAAAGGATAAAGATATCATCAAATATATTAGAAAATAAAATATCTTAATCTAGATGACAGAAAAGCTCAATTGCATATCAAGTCAGTTAAAGAAACTTAATGCCATTGAAAGTTCCATGAGGATCATCAATATCCACACCAGGAAAATCATTAATTTAAACTCATAATATATAATGTTGTTACGGACATCACCCAAAAATACTTTGTGATCTTTAAAATGATAGGCAAGGCATCAATTACTACTATAATTACTAGAAGAAGGAAAAATGGATAACAGTGGAAGAAATTATCGTACATGAATTAGGCCACAACCAGTTTATATATGATCAATACGCACACTATCCACATAGAATATTATGCATGCTTATACGAATAAATCAATTATGCCCAACTCTGCCCTAAAAAGGAAATCTGGACAACATCAAGAATGCAACTGATAAATAATAAAATATAGAACTATATAGAATATTAAGACAACCATCTGAAAGCCACCAGAGTCAGTAAGCAGTGCTCTAGTCCAATTCATAAATTTGTGGAGACCGCCCAATTCATCAATAAGTTCGGAACTAGGACGAAGTGCCAAATGATATGTATTCCCAAGAATTATTTGACAGCCAATCTCCTCGAGCTGATTAGTTGTCAAACCTTTTATTGTACCTGTGAATTAAAGAATTTGATTTAAAAATTGTCTCTTAAAAAAGCATTTTCCATTTTAAATTCTGTCAAATTCTTTTCTTTTGGCTAGAACAAATTTGTAAAGAAAAACATTGTTGACAACTGGTTGGCTATCTAAACAATGTACTTAATAAATGAAACTCTAACCTTGTGTCCCCACAGGCATAAACAGAGGAGTCTCGCATACAAAGTGAGGGAGTGTCAATTGAGCTGCACGGGCACGATTAAACCTCCCCAAAACCTATAAAGGAACCAACAAATAAATTTTAAAACAAGTATTTAACAAAATAAATTTCCTTCAGTGAGGATGGTAAAACCTGCAGGTGAATAGTAATAAAGGGGCGCAAAACTTTTTTGCAGCGTTGAATAGATAAATTACTTCATCATAAGTATAACAATCAACCCAGCCTAAAAACACAAATACATTGTGCGATAAGCAAATCATGAATAAGCAACAATGTTGCACTTAAGTTGATTTTGGTGACTAACAACCACCAGTTACTACCTCATTAAACCGGTGCTATGACCAAGCTAGAATTTACATAAAGCAGTGCTTCAAAATATCAGGAGATGTAGAAACAATTGCCGTTAGATAATGTTAACAATGAAGCTCAGCAACCAAGAATAATTCCAGGTGAAGATAACTCTAATTTTTAGTATTTTTAAATACGTACGTTCATTTACTTTCCCTCACTAATTCCAGTCACCAAACAATTACCGCCAACGCCGTACTGCACAATGAGCTTTTATAACATTCATCAGCTTGTTTAATATCTGTTTGCAACGCGTCTGAGTGAAGCAGATATCATATTCTCCACCAATAAGAATAGAAGTAACAACACAAATTCAATGCCTTACCTCAAAACGAAGAGCCATTATACAAGTCTTTTCTCAATTTCTCTTGCAGTGTACGTCAAAGCTTGTAAAAAAAAAACACACAAAGTGACTGAAAGTCTAAAAACAAAAACCTAAGAGATGTAAGAAACAGAGAGAGAAGAGAACAGAACCTACGGAGAGCTCAGAAGAGATTGTATATAAGGTATTCGTGAAGGATAGGTTTAAAACAGAGAGGGTGCACGCGCAGAGTCTCGGTCTTACTTGGTGGCTGGGTTTGCAGATGTGCCGGCAAGCGGTCTTTTTGTTCTTTACCTCCTCGCTCTTTGTAGTTAATAGAAATTGGGCCTTGTTCAAGATGGGCAAGCCCCACACCGGTTCATTCGGATTTCGGATCTGAAAAACTTGTAATTCGACTTGTCGGCTAACAGAAAGCCGGTTCTTGGTATGGAAAAAACTAGATTTTAAGGTTTTTTTTAGGTAAATAATTGTCGTTGAAAAAATAATTAACCAAATTAGAGAGTTGATTTTTCCGATACTCCTAAGGCTAATCACTAATCAGTTACTAAATACGTAGAAATACTGGCAAAGGACGTTAGGGTTTAGCATTAACAAATTAGATAAGGTAAAATCGGTCGAGCTGGGTTGGGTCTGTTACGGGTTTGGAAAGACTTGCGGGTCAAACAACTGGAATGCATTACCATAATGAAATGGTCAGGCTTGCTAGTAGCGATAATAACAGCCATTGATCATGCATGCAATTCAACCTTTCTAATTCTCCATTTCTAGATCTCGTTCCCGATTTAAACCCTGACGGCGCCACCAGGATCAGGATTCTTCTTCTAATTTTCTGATCTTTTAGGTCTGAACCGTTCTTTCCATTTGAATTTTGTTCATCGACATTAGGAACTAGTTCCTGTCTTGTTAAGACGCATATACTCACTGTTTTGATTTGTTTCAGAAGCACCCGTTTCTTGACTATTGATTTATGAGGTTCGGGTTATCCTACGTGCAGGGATTGGATTAAGTGATTGGGTAAAATGCAGCACGCTCCGACTACAATTGAGGAACAGTTGCTCGTGAAAGCAATCAATGAAGAATGTCCGTGGGAGAATCTCCCAAAGCGGCTTCAAGCTACTCTTACTTCAAAAGAAGAATGGCACAGAAGGTTAAAGAGTTGCTTCTATTTTGCCCTTGCGTTATTTTGTTGTTTCAATTGTTTTATTTGTATATTTGAAAGCTAGAATGGAAATTATTGTGATTCATCGTCAGGTCAGCTCCAAATATCTGAACTTGATGTAAAATATTACTTGAAGGTCATTAATAGACAATTTTAAAATTCTTTCTGTCGAGCTGATATATGTGGATTGGGTTAGGATCATTTACTTGAACCTGTTGCTTGCATATATGATGACTCTGATTTAGTTGTTTATTTGCTGTTTATATTACCATTTTCCTATTCTATGGAAACCACATGCAGGATCATTGATCATTGCATTAAAAAGAGACTACAATGGAACAAATATTTTGCTCGCAAAGTATGCAAAGAAGGTGAATATTATGAAGACATGATGCGTTACTTGTGAAAAAATCTAGCGGTGCGTGATGTACAGAAAGACTAGGGAAACTCTTCAATTATAATAGACATGTTGCATTTTCTACAAGAGTTTTCGTTATGCTAAAGATTTGCTCATCTGTTTCACTCTTTGCAGATTACATACAGCTCTGCGTTTTTTTTTTAATTTGTTGCATAATTGAATATATAAGTGTTATTGTTTTCTTTTACTTTTCCATATCACCTTGCAGAGTATGTTTCCTTTTCTACAGTATGTTTGCCTTTTTAATTTGTTGCAGAGTATATTTATATAAGTGTTATTGCCTTTCAGATATTACTGTGATATGATACTTGAGGTTATGAAAAATGGTAAAAGTTTTTCTTATTGCAAGAAATAACATGGAAGTTTGCCACATTGTTACCACTGAATTGGTCATAATTTTGCACCAGTATTTACTTGGTATTATTTAAATTCTCAAGCATATCTTGTTGTCAACAGAGCAACCCTATGACAGCATACCAAACTTCAGTGCAGCAGATGCCTTGCGGCTTACAGGAATAGGGAGAAATGAATTTATTGATATAATGAACAAGTGCAGATCTAAGGTACTGAATCATATTGCCTGTATGCTTCCAGATTCATATAGTGTGTGTATGTGTGCACGCGCATATGCATGAACACATGTGTGTGCATGTGTATGAGTGTGTGCATCTATGCATGCCTGCATTACATTTAAATGTGATCATATTGTTATGCATGCTTAACATGAATTGATCATTCAGTGACTGATGTTATGCTTGGCTAGAGTGAAATTATTCTGATATACTATTTACTTTATGAGAAACCAGATCTGCTTCCAGAAGAAATCGAATAATTTCTTGGGAATCCTATGATAATATGGTTTGAGCTTTAGATTTTGTAGAAAACACACACACACACACACACACACACATTTCCTTACTTTTCTTAAAGTTTTCATTAACAGAGTGATTAAGTTCTGATAGTTTTGTGAGAATTATTTAACAAAGTCATTTTAAATGAGTCTTATATAATCAGTCACGTGTGCCAAAACTTTTGGTTTAGGTGATCACCTGAAACATATTTCTGTTATTTTTCACCAGGAGATACATCACTGTGTAAACTTTTGACGACTTAATAAATGTATACTTTGAAGAGTAGACCTAATTGTGGCTCTGCATTATTTGCAATTCACCTTTAAAGATGGAACAAACTTGTAGCTTCTTACCCATCATTTCCTCATTTGGAGCTATCCAGAAAATTATGTGGAAGCTGAACAAGTCAATTGCCAAAGAGTTGTTGCCTGCACAACCTGTGGACTTTGCAATTGAACCATGGTGGAGAGTTTGTCTCGTCAATTTTACCTTGGAAGAATTCAAGGTAAGAGTTCCAATAATCCTATCTTCTTATGAATCTACTGAGCGTTTACTCTGGTTTTATGCACATGCATATTTTAGAGTCAAACAGATATATGCATCCATGTAATTACTGGTCAAGCTTTGAGTGGTTAGTGTCAGCTTATATTGTTTTTCCTCGCTTCTGTAGAAACTCACAGAAGAAGAAATGGTGACAATAGATAAAGTCTGTAAAGAGGAAGCTAATGCATTTATCCTGTTTGACCCTGAAATTATATAGGCTCTTCATCGACGTGGTTTAATCTACTTTGAAGTTCCTGTATATCCTGATGACCTTTTTAAAGGTAAGCTGAAATATGTGGTCTGTTTCCTGATTCATATTTCCCCTGTTATCAAGGGTAAATGAAATACTTGGGCAACAGATTTCATCAACCTTTAGTTGAATGTTATACTGGCTATGGGTCTTATTGGTATACATTTTACTTTGGTTTTATCTTTCTCTGGAAATTAAATTTCTGAGTGTCATCCATACCAGTAATATCAGAGTTGATTCCTTTGTTTCACTTAGCTGCATTTTCTTTGATTGTTCAACAATTTGAGATACAACTGTTTTCTTCATTCTTAATTGCATGTGAACTAGATGATGATATGACTGCTTTGACCTTGATCTGCT
The DNA here is from genome assembly GCA_032401905.1 of Swietenia macrophylla. Lineage (NCBI taxonomy): Eukaryota > Viridiplantae > Streptophyta > Magnoliopsida > Sapindales > Meliaceae > Swietenia > Swietenia macrophylla. The sequence goes on along the minus strand of CP135580.1, from coordinate 4,083,065 downwards.
TTCCCTATTTACATTTGATTTTAAATAATAATATTTATGATGATTCAGTTTCCAGGCTTGAAGGGTTTGTTTCAAACATGGAGCAGTCTTATGAAGATCCTATTGAAGAGTGAGGGAGTTACTGCAGTAAATGATGCATTTTTTTGTCATTTGAATGTTGTTTACTTGAGAGAAAATGAAGATCTTAAATGCATTATTCGGGTTACTGTATGCTGTTTTTGTTGTTTCAAGCGAGAATGCCACTGTTGCTGAACTGACAGCAACATTACAGGCTGATCTTTCTCAGCTGCAAGCGGCTGCATTGTTTGCTTGTCGATTAGGATGGGCAAATAAAGTGATTGATCTGGCATCCATTCTTCAGGATACAAGTGTACCTGGGTCTCCAAGAGTCATTGTCAGTGAAGAGGGCTTCGGGAACATGTCTGCTGATGGTGATATTGGTCAACAAGGAGATATTACTGGGACAGAAAATTATGGACAGCATTCTGGTTTTGCCCGTGTTGCGTTTATTGTTGATGCTAATACAACATCCTATCTTATGATGGGTTCTGTTTCATCAGGTTTTTTCCTTCCTTTTCTGTTCCTTTTCTTGACTGTCAAATTTTTACATTTTGTGTGGTTGACCTTCCAGCCATTTGGCAGAAGTCCACAACTCGGAGATTGATGAACGACTACAAGTAGATTAAGAGTTCCAAAAAATGTAGTTGTTTACACTGAAATGACATGAACGACTAGAAGTAGAATGATAGTTTCAAAACATGTAGTTGTTTATACTGGAATGACCAGATGCAGAGTTGTCTCTCCTTGGCTTCTGATTCACTGCATCAACCCAGCCCTCTTTTGAAAAGAGGTGGACTGGTTATCATGATTAAGGGAGTTTAATTGGATACAAGTTCCTTGTGAAGATGGATACACTGACCAGAAGATTTTAGAAACTCCTGTTGAAAGGTCTTTTCACCAGTTTCTATGAGAGCATTTTTTATAGTTCTTCCAAATAGCCTTTCAATTCACCTTTTCTTACTATTAATGCCCATGAGTGTATATCCTGTGATGCTAGAGCTTGTAAGAATCAATCTGAGGCCAAGCTGGCCTACTATCCCAATTGGACTGAATACTTCAGAGTCTACCAGAATTTTATCTCTGTCTGGCTTTACCACAATTTGCCTTATTCATGTATGTTCTGTAGATAAATTCCTGGTTATTTCACCCCTTCAGAGTCACGTGAATGGCATGTGACATTTTAATTAGCTTGAATGGTTGAGACCAAAGGATATAAGCATAAGCAAGAACTACTATTAGAAGTTCACTGTATGCCTGGTTTTTTCGATTAAGATGGACCAGAGTGGAAGCAATTAAGCCCTTATTCCATGTTACAGTTCTTTTTTGGGGTAACATTATCATACTTTCAGTGAACTTAGATATGGAGTCTTTCTTGGTTTCTTGGGGTTAAATGTGTGGTTTCCTTGATTGCTCTGGCAGAGTCAGGTTGTTGGCTACTGTGTATATTTCCTTATAGTGGTTTTATTCTGCACGTGCAATTTAAAATAGTTAGAGTTGGATGTTAAAAATTTTTTAATGGTATATGCTCTACATCTTTTCTCTTGTCTACATTGTTTCTGTTATACATGCCTACACTGTTTCTTTTATTGTCTAAATAATTTGTGCGTCTGTCTCGTGATATTCAGGCCTGAAATCTCATGCTGTAACATTATATGAAGCAGGGAAACTGGGTCATGCAAGCATTGCAGATCTGTGCAAGGATCTGAGTACATTAGAGGGGACAAAATTTGAGGGTGAATTGCAGGAATTTGCAAATCATGCATTTAGCCTCCGTTGTGTCTTGGAATGCCTTCTGTCAGGTGGAGTTTCCACCGAAACTAAAGCAATGGAAAGTCGCGATGAATGGGACATATTAGCTTCAAGTACTGATGAGGCCACTTCTTTGATAGCTGACATCACATTGACTGACAAATCAGAACACCTTGTTAGCAATGAAGCTGGACACAGTATTAATGGCTCCATGAATTTGGGGCCTCAGAATATGCCTCTTGTTGATGATTCCATTCCTAGAAGTACTGGCAATGAAACATCTTCTGCTAATTTATCAGAAGATAGTAATTTGTTTAGTGAGGTCTCTAAATCAGACCCAAATTTCCAGAATGATGAAAAACAGATACTCGTTGAAGAGTCTGATGTTGGTAAAGGAACTTTGAGGAAGAAAAAGAAATATCTAGTAGATATTCTACGCTGTGAAAGCTTGGCTGCTCTGGCCCCGGCAACTTTAGATCGGTTGTTTCTTCGTGACTATGATATTGTTGTGTCTATGGTTCCTCTTCCATATTCATCAGTTCTTCCTGGACCAAAAGGTCCTATTCATTTTGGCCCTCCCTCTCATTTTTTCTATGACACAATGGATGAAATTGGTACTGGATTCAACTGTGTCTAGTGGGCCATTATCAGTTGTTCTGATGAAAGGACGATGTCTACGAATGCTTCCTGCACCATTGGCTGGTTGTGAGAAAGCCCTTATGTGGTCGTGGGATGATTCTACAATTGGAGGTTTGGGAGGCAAGTTTGAAGGAAATTTAGTTAAAGGAAGTATTCTCTTACATTGTTTAAATTCACTTCTCAAATGCTCAGCTGTGATAGTGCAGCCCCTAAGCAAATATGACCTTGATGATTCTGGAAAGTTGTTACCATTGATATACCGTTGCCCCTGAAGAACTCTGATAGTTCTATTGCTCGTGTGGGAAATGACTTAGGATTGTCTGAAGTGGAAGGTTCAAAATTGAATTCTCTTTTAACTGATTTAGCAAACAAGATAGAATTGTGGCCAATTGGTTATATTCGCCTATTAAAACTTTTTAGAGAAAGAGAATCAGCAGCCTTTTTGCCAGATGATGAGAAGTATGACTGGGTCCCACTAAGTGTGGAATTTGGGATGCCACTTTTTAATCCAAAATTATGCAACAATATTTGTAAAAGGGTTGTCTCATCACAATTTCTTCAAGCTGATTCTCTCATTGAGCATCATGATGCAATGCAAGGTTTAAGAAAAAGGTTGCGGAATGTCTGTGCAGAGTACCAGGCAACAGGTCCTGCTGCAAAACTCCTCCACCAAAAGGAGCAAGCAAAAGACTCATCTCAGCAACTGATGAACTATGCTAGCGGAAGGTGGAATCCATTGGTTGACCCTTCTTCCCCGATATCAGGAACCACAGGCGAGCATCAGAGATTAAAACTTGCTAATCAACAGCGTTGTTGTCGGACTGAAGTTTTGAGCTTTGATGGTAACATTCTGAGGTCTGTCTTTATCACATGCTCTGATCTTAGTTTGCTTCCTTTAACCACCTGTGCTTAATTGGTTTTTGCCTGTAACTTATTTTCTAAACTCCATTTTTTTGGTGGATAGGTTTTTGATATGCTTGTCTCATGGATTTATTCTTTTATAACCACACTAAAGTGTTGTGTGCTAGATAGGATTTTAAAGGAGGCATAGGTTGGCTATGTGTATATTATATATGAATGGTTTTCATGGAAGTATATACCTTAAGCCTTTTAGCCTGGTTTAATTATGCTTAATCGCCTCCTAACTCGGACCTAAGTTTCAACCAGATGACATTAAAAATAACCCTTCTGCAATTTCACAATTGTTCATTGGTGCCAAAACTAAATTTTGTTGTTTAAAGTTGAAGAAATTGTGCCTGTGACCGTTATGTGGCAATTTTATACATGTTTTGGGGAATTTTGGACAAGCTCAATAGTATTTTTATAAATATGTTTCCTTTGCAAAATTGTCAAAAGGTGCTTAGGATTGTCGCATAGTCATCCACTTGAGAAAACAAGAATTGCTAGCTTTATCACATCAGGATTTATTATGAATTTTTAGTGGGTTGATGGTCAATTTGAAACGAAGGGTGCAAACTGAAATTTCATTCAATTCTCGGCTGGGTGAAACTTGATAGAATACTCCTATTTTGTCAACGTATTTGCTTCTATTATGACGTGCTTTTAGAACTTGCAAAGCCTTAATTCTACAATCATGTTGCAGATCATATGCTCTAACTCCAGTTTATGAAGCTGCCACAAGGCCTGTTGAAGAAGCCTCATCTGTGAGTATGGTTAAAGCTGGACCTGATGAAGCTGACAGCCGAGAAGTGACTCTTCCTGGTGTTAATCTTATTTTTGATGGTTCTGCATTGTACCCCTTTGATATCGGTGCTTGCCTGCAGGCTCGCCAACCTATTTCCTTAATAGCAGAGGCTGCGGCGACCTCAGCTTCTGTTGCTAGTAAATAGGATTTTGTCCAATACTACCCATCGACGGAGGTACAGAGGGAGCAGTGCGGCATGTGGCCCCCGTCGTCCTCGTCCAAGGAAGTCAAAAAATTTTCCAAAAAGTGTAAGAAGTCAAAAAAGTAGTTTCCTTTTTTTTGTTAGCTGATTCAATTACAATGAAAGTGGATTTAGACATCTACATATCAGTTATTATTCTCAATGAGGCATGCATGAATGTGCGGGACGGGATATTTTTAAACTTATATTTATATTCGCTAAAAAAAATTATCTGTCTCTACATGAACGTTGTTTCAGTTCAAAGTCGTATGAACATTTTGGAGAACACTTTTTGCGTTAGATTCTCAATCAAAGAACGTTGAAATTTTGAATGCACGCTTGCTTTCATGTGCAATGCTCGTGCCCCAATTTCTTTTTTAATCTACGATGCATTTTGCTTTATTTCTTCAAAAATATCTTTTCCTGCTCCTTCCGTCCTTTTATGTGAGATTGTCCTTTGTGTTTTAAGATTAACTATACATGAATCACGTACACTAGAACTTTCGAGCCTGTTATCTCAAGCATGACTGCAATCCCTAGAATGGAAAATCCGTGATTTTATTTTCATGACACCCCACAAATATATCTCAAGGATGTGAATCTAATTTAATCTTAATATTATCTCTTGAAATAAATTTTGAATAATATTTGAAAGAATATAATATTATTTAATCTCAAAAATCCAGAAAATTTCTTGCTTAAATCCTTCTTGTATTTTGCCCTACGGGCTTTACCGATTTATGGATCGGCAACCTTCGCGTCTCCGATTAGTGGACAAACGGAAGGCGTCGGAGCCCAAGGGCCCCAAACTTTGCCACGATATTATTGCAAAAATCTATTTTCTCGGTACTAACACTCTAACCCCGATGTCGTGTCAACTTTCAACTCTCAACTCAGCATGTCCGTTCACGTGGCAGACACAAAAGGAAGCAATCCCGATTTGAATGCCGTTCTCGAATCCAGAATCAACGATAACCGAAGAGTCTACACTTTCGCTTTCCTTCAAGCTAGCTCTCCTTGCTTCCTCGTCACTCAACATAACAACAGTTCTCGCTTCTTTCTGCCTCTCCTTTTTAATAACAATCAGTTCAACAAGCTTAAAATTCCCGTTCTTTTTCTCCTTTGAATCTATGCTTTGCTCTTCATAAAAGCTTTTCTTTTTACCTGACAAAGGAACGAAGATGCTCCGTCACCCACTTCCTTTATATTCCAACTCTATTAAATTCTCTGTTTTGGCTTCCGCTTTATCTCATGATCCTGGTCGTACTTATGCCTCTGCTGGAGACATGGGGTACATTTCTTTCTCCTTTCTCGTTTAGACTATTATCTGTACTTAGAAGAATCTTAGTTTCACGGATTAAATATGCTTTTATAAGTCATTGATTGGATTTTAGAACCCATTTTCTGAATGAATAACGCTGATTAACTGAAAGAACTTTTTGAGTTTTAAGAATGACGGACAATTGGATTTGGATAAACTGTATTTGCGAACCAAATTATTTTCGTCGATGTTTACTTGCTTAATTGGATGACTTGTTTTCGTTGCATTAGATTGAAATTTAGTAAAATGGCATCGAGCTGGAGCTGGTCAGGGAATTTCAGTAAGGCAAGTCTTTCTTTCTATGTTGTCAAATCTTTATTTGAGTTTTTTAGTTGTCAGCAATGAGATAATTTAAATCTTGGCGTAGGTTAGACACGGGGCAGGGTTAAGCATTCAACAACAAATGCTTATGATCAGCGAACTAAAGAGCGTGTCCTTGAGGTACTTGCCTTTTGCAAACACATGCAGTTTTGCCTTTGCTATATATTATTCACTTTTCAAATTATGGATGTGGGATGTGATCTTTCAAAAGTAAGACTGTGAAGAAAATAGACACCAGAAGTAAGACTATGAAGAAAATAGACACTTACTTTGCACCATTTGTGTGTAATTTAAGAGATCTATATGATTTTTGCCATCCTCAATCCACTCTTTATTTTTTGAAATTTCTTTTTGCTGGATTATGTTTCTTTACAAGCTGACATGAACATAATATAAATCTTTATGAAATCATAGGAAAATTCAGGAAAATTTGTTTTTGTACCGATTATATTGATCATCCACTCTTCTTATGTTTAATGTTCTCATTTTAGTCTATTAAATGTGGGTTCATAATCTGATGAGTGTTTTTCTGTGCTTGCTATGTATCCTGTTAATAGATGATCCATAATATACCTACAGTAGCTTTTCATACCTTTCTACATTGCACCAGCAAGTGCTTTCTTTTTTTTTTTTAGTGTGTGTGTGTGTGTGTTGTGTTGCAGATGTCATGTGTCACAGATGTCAGATTAATCCTCATAAATTTATCTGCTTGTAACCTAGGAAGAAGCACCTGAAATATCAGAAACCAGCCTACCATTGAAAATTTTCCAAGGTCAGGCATTTCCTATGGGGGTATCAGAAGTTGAGAATGGGATCAATTTTGCTATTTTTTCTCAGCATGGAACTGCAGTTACACTTTGCTTGTCACTTCCCAAGAGGTGACAATTAATTTCCTATTTCGATTAATAATTGCAACTTTGAATTATGCATACTTTTCAGCAAGATATATATATATATATATATTTTATGACGTTTGATGTCCTTTTTTCATTTATTAGAGGGAAGCTTGACGGGCCGGATGGTGGAATGGTTGAGCTACCTCTAGATCCTCATGTAAATAAAACAGGAGACATTTGGCACATATGCATTGAGGTAGTCTTGCTTATATTACTTTTGCAGTTATATTATCATCTATTTATATTTATTCTTTTGAGTTCATTGAACTATTGTGAAAATAAGTGTGTATCTTTATTTATTTTTTTATATTTGTCTTGCCGGTGACTCATACTTGTTATGGTGGTATACCATATTCTTGTTTCATGGTATTGAGGTGCTTCCATAAATGTAGGATCTACCTTGGAGCAATGTTCTCTATGGTTATCGTGTTGATGGTCCTCGAGATTGGCTCCAAGGTCATCGATTTGATAGCAGCATTGTGCTTATTGATCCTTATGCAAAGCTAGTCAGCGGTCGTCGACATTTTGCAGATACTAGTGACAAATTGTCTAAATTTCTTGGGACATACGATTTTGATAGCTTGCCTTTTGATTGGGGAGATAACTACAAGCTTCCAAATATACCCGAGGTACTCAGGTTGATTGCATCGGTATTTAGTCAAGTGAAGATTTTCTTTCTTTTTTTTTTGGGCATATTGTCCTGTCAGATTGAAATTTGACTGTCCAAATTCATCCCTCTTCCTGAGCCACCGTCTCCCCCTTATTGTGTTTTAATTAGTTAGCTGATGATGAAATGCATTTCTATTGTTTTCTGTATGCCTGATGTGATAATCATATTCTGTGAGTTTTGTATCTATTTTCCATCTCTAAATTACAATTGCATTTCAGCTTTTTTGATAATTGCTATCTGTCTTTGCAGAAAGATCTTGTTATCTATGAGATGAATGTTCGTGCATTCACAGCTGATGAATCAAGTGGTCTGGATCCAGAAATACGTGGCAGTTACCTTGGTTTGATAGAGAAGGTAGATAGTTAATTATTTTAAACTGAATCAATTGCTGAGGGATGGCCTCTGAGCACTGTATCCATGTCCAAAACTCAAGAATGCTAGAATCTTGTGGCAGCTCTGGGTTTGCTAATCTTGATTAGTGAAAAGTTCCAATTCTGGATTTTGTAGGAGCTAGATCATAGAATGATATGAATTCTATATTGGAATACCATCAGTTTCATATATTTTGGTTGGCTAAATGATTATTTAGTTTATATATATAACTAAAAATATCATTTCTGTTTCTGAATTGTTTTGGAGATCCCACACCTTCTAGAGTTAGGTATCAATGCAGTAGAGTTACTGCCTGTCTTTGAGTTTGATGAGCTGGAGCTCCAACGGCGCCACAACCCAAGAGATCACATGGTAAAGTATAACGTTATCCTCTGTGTGTATAAAAGCTGTAAAGCTTTTCCTATGAATTAATATATAGGAGAAAATTGAAGAATAAGCTCTTTATTTCCTTTTGCAGGTCAATACATGGGGCTACTCAACAATAAATTTCTTTTCTCCTATGAGTCGCTATGCTAGTGGTGGTGGGGGACCCCTTAAAGCTTCTTGGGAGTTCAAAGAAATGGTCAAAGCATTGCATGGAGCTGGCATAGAGGTGAATCAAATATTTTCTGACCTTGGAGTTAGGAATTTGTGTTCTTAATGGGTAGCAGTTTTTCCATTTGTCATTTCCTTTTTTAAAAGTTTGAAAACTTCTTTTAAGTACGCTGAAGCTTTAATTTTTCAATAGGTCATTTTGGATGTTGTCTATAATCATACTAATGAGACAGATGACGTCAACCCTTATACTACCTCGTTTCGTGGCATAGATAATAAGGTGATTTTCCACTTCTGTTGTTGTGCTTAATAATACTGGTCAGGTAAGTGCATGCTCTATGTTGGGACACTTAGACTGATCTTATGTTTTTAAATATGGTGTCAATACAAATTATTTTATTTGTTGATTTAGAAACAAGTAAAGGTATTACAAATAGAAATTTAGGTTTCTTGATACTGTCACTTAACACATATTATGGTTGAAGCTATCTTCTCAAGCAATGGGGTCAACGGTATGCTCTCTCTCTCTCTCTCTCTCTCTCTGATAGAAAAGGTGCTACCATACAATACATATGAGTAAGCAGCTGACTTAAGTTTTCAGGATATTTGGGCATGGAGTTATAGAATCTCTCAAGTGACTCTTGCTGATTAGATAGTTATCATAAAGGAAATACTGTGACAACCATGAATCTAGTGCATCAAATGCTCAAGAACCTTGAGAAAAATATATTACAGTTTTTTAAGAAGTAGCTTTTCTGCTTTGTTGAATCTTTTGTGATCCCTAGAACATACTCTTCATAGTTCTTTGGGTTCGTTTGGGTGGGCAAACATTCATATTCTATGAGTTTGGTTGTTTTACTATAGCATGTTGTTATGGGTTGGGTCATTACTTTCTCTCCAAAAGACATGTCCATTAAGGTGTGCAGAACCCACTTGTATAAACCCTAAGAACACCCCTTTTCTATCCAATGTGGAATTCTGTTACATTCTTCCCCACCCAATTCTGTAACGCTCTTGTCGTAGTGGGGTTCCTTACATACTCGTCCTATTTTATCTTGAGATTTAAGGACCTTTTATGGACTCATTCGCTATGCGTGGGCGTTTGACTGAGACATTGGAATTGGAATTGGAATTGGAATTGGAATTGGAATGGGTTTGACTCTGATACCGGCTGGGTTATTACTCTCTCCCCAAAAAACATGTCTATTAGGATGTGTAAAACCTACCTTTATATACTTTAAGAATACTCTTTTCTTATCAAATGTAGGATACTATTACAATGTGCTCAAAGACCTTTAATTATGCTAGATGCTCTTTGAAAGAAAGACTTTAGTCAAGATGTTAGATCAATTATGAATGGATGTGCGGGGAAGTTTTTTCTCATCTTTCTTCAATTGATTGTTTTTTTGAGAATTGATTATTGCATATTTATTGGGATTATGACCCTGGTTTCTGTTTAAATTTTGTGGCTTGGAAATTTATGTGAGAACCCTTTTTGAGAATTGATTATTGCAGATTCATTGGGATTATGACCCTGGTTTCTGTTTAAACTTTGTGGCTTGGAAATTTATGCAAGATGGGAACTCTTTATTTCAGAAATATATGCCATTCTCTTTTAGGTTGTTATTTATATCTCAACCAATAATATCCTACAAATCTTTCTACAGGTTTACTACATGATGGACAGCGATGGCCAGTTGCTAAACTACTCTGGCTGTGGTAATCCTAGTGTTCTTGTCGACTGTTTTCTTCTTTCTTTTCCAAAAGAATGTTTTTACTTCACACATAACTAAGGAACTTACAACATTGTTTCCATATTAGGAATACCTTTATACTCTTTTTTTTGGGCATGAGTTACTTCAAAGACCTTTTTATATGAAATTCTTCTTTAGATTTTTGCACATGGTTTGTCTAATATAAAAGATTTGCTCCCCTGAGTCTCTTTTGTATGCCTTTATTATGAATATATGAAAATCTTTGTAGAAATGGTAATTATGAATATATGAAAATCTTTGAAGAAATGGTAAAAATTGGCTGCATAGATTCATCAAATGTGCCCATTTCAGGAACTCTTTCCTTTGAAATATTCAAGTTACATATGCTGATACTTTGTGTTTTTCTTTGTAATAATACTTCAACAAGAAAAAGATAAGAGGGTGTGGTGGAAACAAATTGTTTACGGTTGAGAAACTAAAATTCATTTCATGACATGGAAATTCTGAGATCTTGACCTCAGTTGTGATATGGAGAGTTTGACTTAAATGTGTGCCCACCTAAAAGAAAAGTCTTTAGTGTGAATATCTTAAATTTTGTGCTTAGATTTTAATAAAATGGCTTTTGTAAGTCTTTCATTTGATTCCAAATCGTAACAACATCGCATTCAGTTCATCATGATCATGTTGATGTAAAGTTGACTTCTAGTAGAAGATGCACATGTTCCCTGAATCTAGTTAAGGAGTTGGTTATAAATTGATTTTAGCATTAATATTCCTGATGTTAAGTGGATGTTAAAGGTTTCTCAGTTCCAGTATCTTGTTGGTATTCAGGAAACACATTAAACTGTAATCATCCTGTAGTCACGGAGCTCATCCTGGACAGTTTAAGACACTGGTATGGATCCAATTTATGCAGAAGATTAAGGGTAGTATTATTGCTAAGATGTTATGTAAAAATTTATCATGTTATGCGCTATGCTTATGGAATTTAATAATGTCATTAACTTTTTTGACAAGTCAACTGGAACTATGTTTTTAATTGTGTTACGAATTGAAATATTTCATGCTCTGTTTTGTGTTTATCGATGTGAAGGGGAAACCATGTGTATATTAAAATTTTCTTATTCTTGGGTCTGAATTATTTAAGAAAAATTGTTGGTCATTTTGATTCAATTGGATCAATATATTTCATCCCTGAAAATTCAAGAAAATATATTATAGTATGAGCTTTTTAAGAGAATTAACACTTCCTTTGTACTGTGTTTTTAATTAGGCAGATCATTGATGTTTTTTAACTGTTGTTTTGGTCATTCACTGGATCTTATTAGAATAAAATAGTATTTTACTCTAGTTTAGAGTTCTTGTATGTCTTCTGCTGTCGCATATGTACTTGCATTGTGATTCTCTTCTTTCTTTTAAATCTTAATTGCAGGGTTGTTGAGTATCATGTGGATGGATTCCGATTTGACCTCGCCAGTGTACTTTGCCGAGGAACAGACGGTTCTCCACTTACTGCTCCACCACTTATTAGGGTAAGTAATATACATGCCTCTGAATCAATATTATCACATATTGAGTGTATAATTTAGCTTTTCTTGGAACATTTCAGTGTGAAGACCTGTTAACAGTGGGAATGAATGTAAAGTTGAAATAATTTTCATCACTCTGTAAATCTGAAACTATTGCTTCCAATTGCTTCAGGTATTAAGTGGGGTCTTATGGCTAAAAGGCAGGATCTCACTCCATCCAAGTTACTATTTCGGGAATGCTCTTGGTTGTAAATGAATAATTACTCATCAAAATCTTTTGCAATAAAATTATTTTTTTATGATGATGGTTTATCTTTAAACAAATGAACTTATGCCATTTTAGCTTGGCATATTGTCATAAATTCATCTAGATTTTTTTTTTGGTGGAATGCTAAATAATATTTCATTAGATGTGGCCTTTAACTTTTAGTTCTATAATTTGATAACTAAAAAAAATGAACTACCTCTAGGGCTGCCATCAGTTTCTTTTTTGAATAATTGATTTTCTTTTTCAAATTTTCGTTTTGGTAACTATAAAAACTGATATAACTGCATTTTGTTCATTTAGTGAAAGTATTATATGTGCTGTGGTATAGGTTTAATATTTAATTTGTTAGCTTTACATATACTGTCTATGTGAGCTAGTTAGTTCAATAGCATTAGTGTTGTACTTAATTTGTTCATTTTACCCATATATGCAATCTCCTTATTTCAATACCATTGCTTGAAGAGTCAGAAATTTTGTCTAGCAACTTATTATTGTTTAATATGGCAGGCAATTGCCAAAGATGCTATTCTATCTAGGTGTAAAATTATTGCAGAACCTTGGGACTGTGGAGGCCTTTATCTTGTTGGAGGATTTCCTAATTGGGATCGGTAAATCCTTTTCAAATTGTTATTTGGATTTGTTTTGATGATATAAATTATCTATCTCAATCATTTTTGGTATTCTACAAATAATTTCACAATTCTCATACTTACATGGACTTCCTTGAGGTTTGGTTTGTTTTGCCTCTTGTTCCTGAAAATGCTGAAACAGCTTAATGTTATTAAGCTAGAAGTAAAATTTAATGGAAAGTTATTACTTTTTGATATTGGAAGCTATTGTTGGCCACAAAAAAGGATTTAACAGAGGATTTTAATAAAAACTCTTGTGGTCCTACAGTAACCTGTGAGAGTTCCAAAGGATGTAGATTGGAAAGAACCAGTAATAAAAATGATTTTGTGAACAAGGAGTCACCTGCTTCTACTCATGGAATGTGTACCTTTTTCTAATCTTGCAACTAATTACTGCAAATCTTGCCAACATTTCGTCACATTAATAATGTACAGGTGTCAGTATTTTTCTTCCAATTCATTTAACTACTCTATTCCTGCTTTGTAAATGAGGTATGGACATATGTTGTATTTGCTATAGTATAAATTTTATCTTTAGTACTGTGCTCTTTATCTTTTGTTGTTTGCGTTTCTTTAGATTAGATTCCAGTAAGTTTAATATGTGTTTAATGCATGACTTCGTGGTGGTCTAAACAATTTTATTGATGGATTTGTCAAAAAGCTAAGACATGAATGAGCTTTGTTGAACTATATAATCAGAATCCTAGTTGTGGGTGCTTCACATTTTCCATTTTTTCTCAATCTATATCTCTTTTAGAGAAATTTTTTTGTTATTGTGAAACCATGGTTACCTTACCTTGTGAAATTCATTTTATGTAGGTGGGCTGAGTGGAATGGGAAGTACCGTGATGACATAAGAAGATTTATAAAGGTGGGATTGCTTAATTTTGCCCTATCTTAAGATGGGCTGGTTTGCCTACAAGGGTAGAGAATTTACTGGTCTAATGCTGTAATAATGAGATTAATATTTCAAAATTTAATGTCAGTATGTACATGATTGTGAGTAAACTGTGATGGACACCGAGAGTCTTCGTCTTGTAGAAATTATGTAGTTGTTTCTGTTTGCATCAGAACTCTGGATATTTTGTACTCCTAGTTTCTGCTTTTTCTTTTATTAGTTCATTTATGGTTTCTCCTCCTTTCTTTTCCTGGAGAGTTCATGCATTTCACATTGTTGATATCTTTTTACTGTTACCTTGTTGGATTTGATGATATCCTTTACGGTAGTAAAAATGGCTATCTCATTGCTGTTTCTTACTGCCTTTTCTTTCAATTTGCATGATATAGGGTGATCCTGGAATGAAAGGGACTTTAGCAACTCGTGTCGCTGGATCTGCTGACCTCTACAGAGTAAGAGTCATCAATATATTGAATCTGATTTTGTTCTGAGTATTCTTTTTATGCTCTGTTATTTGTTTTAAGGTTTTATACTTTCAGGTTATATCATTAAATAGGTGTTTAAAAGCCACAACAATATGGCCCTTTCTATTACAAAAACTTGAAATAAGTTAAGGATTTGTTACTGGCATATGTTGTGGGTAACAGTGATGGCTCATTATATGTGCTGAAAGCTACACCTCTAGTACTAGTGCTTTTTGGAAAAGTTTAACTGGGAATACAATCCTGTTGGGTACTGTGAATTAATCAGTTTTGTGCTATAAACTTTTGAAGGGTGTAATGTCGTTCTTTTTTCCTTAATTGAACATTATGGTGACTCTGCTCATAACCAACTAGGGAAAGAAAAAAAAATATTACAATTTTTTCTTCCCAAAAAATGCAATCACTGATATTGTGATATAGCCAAAAGACTACTTATACTCCTATAACCAAAATAATCGGAGAAGTAATGAACAAAATGTCCTTGTACTATGGTGGTTATGTAGAAAAATTTTGACATCTAGGGAAAAAGATGGAACAATAAATTGCAACTGAATTCTTTATCATTTGTTGTTTTCGTACAAAGCACAGTATGTTTGTTCTTCTGTTATCTTCTTTGGTCTTCGTTAGTTCCTATGTTGAATATTCTTGTATTAAAGTTGGGGCTAATTGCTATGAGTTAGAGGAATTTGACTGGTTTCTTGTAAGCAAGCATTGTCACTTTCTAGGCAATCAATTAGTAAAATTTGGCACCAACTTACCTTTTCTCCCCTCAGAACTTATAGACTGCTGTACATTATCAATGTATTTTAATGTGACTATAATTTGTGCTCATTTTTCAGGTGAATAAGCGCAAGCCTTATCATAGTATTAATTTTATAATAGCACATGATGGGTTCACTCTCTATGATCTTGTCTCATACAATTACAAGGTAGTATAAAATTTTGAGCCGTCAATTTAATTTAAATATTATCATATGATTCAGTCTTTCCATTAAATTGTTGGTTTTGTAGCACAATGAAGCTAATGGAGAAGGTGGAAATGATGGATGCAATGATAATTTTAGCTGGAATTGTGGTTTTGAAGGTAATTTTATTTGCATGGTGATCATGTTTATCTCATTGATTATGTTTCGATCATGTTAGTGTCGATTCAACCTGTAAGTCATTGATGTATGCAATAATGTTGGATGGATTGATCTTAAATAAAAAATGTAGACAATTAAACTTAAATTACTGCATATATTATGCTTGATGCACCATCTTCTGAATCTATCCACCACTGCAAAAGCTTTACATGTGCATTATTCAGTACATCATAAGAATGAATCATAAGAAATGTAAGAAGAACCATCTTATATTTGTTTGTAGTTTTCTCATTGGTACCTTGATGGCTTATCTATTACTGGAGCTGCTTCATTGCAAATGTACCTGTTCAGATTAGCTGCTGTTAGTCAGTACAATCTTTTGATCTTGTTATCCTTGCGTCGGCTAGCATGCAAAAATATTTACCTTTTTCCTACTGTCTGGTCTCATATGTCGAATAATTGCAATTTCATTCATGGAAAATATAGGGCGTTCAAATTGTGATGACCACGTGAAATGTCCTTACTTATAGAACTGGTTTTTCTGGGTCAGTAGAGGTGGCAAAATCAATATCACTAGACAGTCCACTGGAGGAGAAGTTAATATGTCCATATTGTGTAAAAAAGTTCTAATTTTCTGTTGATGTGTCTGCAAAATCCTCATTTTCGTGCATGCATCCATTCAATTGACGCCTTTATGAGTCAAATGTGAATTTGATGTCTGATACTAATTTTCCATTTTTGTTCTGTCATCTCTATTTGACAAAGTCGTTTCAGTATGTTGGTCTTTTTCCATTTTTTTTTTCCCTGCATATGATGCACTTTCTTTATTTGGCTTTTGTAAGTTAGGTTGATATAAGTCTTGAGACCTACATTGATGTCAAAATTTGGATCTGTGACAAATCTACTTAAGATCTCTTCAAATTGGGTTCTGCAGTTGCAAGGAAATGATTGATTTGATGGTGGAGCATTACTATGATTTTTTTTTTCATTCCTAAAATGCAGATTTTCTTTGATCTTTCTTTGGACAGGAGAAACTGATGACGCTAGTATTAAAGCTTTGCGCTCCCGACAAATGAAAAGCTTCCATCTGGCACTAATGATATCTCAGGTAGAAGTGTTTGATATCTATTTTAACTTCAGACAGAATGTTGTAACCAAATCTTTGTTTTGTCTCTGTTAGTGTACATAAAAATGCAATGGAGATTTTGTTTATCTCAGAAACATTTGTGTTCCAACTCTCACATTCAAGTTAACAGTTCCTTAGACTTTCTTAAGCTTGGAAGGCTTCATTTTTCAACTTTCACACTCCTTATATATTCCACACAACTAGACTTTGTGTCATGGCTTCATGACTAGTTATCTCATATTTCTTCCTCTTTCAATGGGCCATCAATAGGTTTAGCCTCCCCTTATTTCCTTTCTCACACTACCTGTGAACTTGTGGCAATATAAATTCTGTGCCTGATATAACCAGGGAACACCAATGATGTTAATGGGGGATGAGTATGGGCATACTCGATATGGAAACAACAACAGTTATGGACATGATTCAGCTATTAACAATTTCCAGTGGGGGCAGGTAACTTTTTTACTTCAGCTTTCAGTTTTTTTATAGCTTTAATCCCAGTAATGGCTTTATTTTTTGCTATGACAGTTGGACGCACAGAAGGGTAGTCACTTCAGATTTTTCTCAGAGATGATAAAATTTCGGCACTCCCACCGAATACTCAGTCATGAAAATTTTCTTAACAAAGTAAATTTGCTTTTATTGTCTGTCCTAAGAGAAGTCATCTTGCGAATGTGCACCATTCAGGTAGTCTGTGCTCATGAAATTTTCTGATGATGCAGAATGATGTAACATGGCACGAGGATAACTGGGACAATTACGACAGCAAATTCCTTGCATTTACGTAAGAGATTAGCAGAACAACTATATTTGTGGTTTATGATGTTTGTGCAACCAGAAGTAAATATTAGACTTGCTTGTAGGTCACTAATATTGTCAACCTAGATTAGCAACCTTCGTGCTTTTGGATAGTGGTTTTGTCCGCCCTTTTTCTAATTCTTGCTTTTGCGAGAAAAATAAGTGTAACATAGCAAGAATTGAACATGTAATTGCAGCATGAGAAGCATTTTTATTGAGACATGCGTTTTCCAGGCTTCATGACGGCAATGGAGCTGATATCTATTTGGCATTCAATGCTCACGACTTCTTTGTTAAAGTTTCAATACCCCCACCACCTTCAAAGAGATCCTGGTTTCGTGTGGTAGGTTTTTCATTCCTTATTCTAACTGAAAGAAGTTTGCTTTTTTGTTGCCTTTGGTGCTTATGAATGCAATTTGGTTTATTACTAATTTTGTTTTTGCAGCCAATTTGCATGTCATTCACGTGTTGGAGTTATTTGTTTCATTTTTTGAAAGTACAGTTTATTGATGGCATTGCTGATAGTTCATTTGTTGTTTTGACTCTTGCTAACTGGAATATATTGCGTATTAGTATTTCTAGCTTGATGTAAGAAAACTTTTAGTAACAGTTAACAACAGTGACCCTGATGTGAGAGATTGATCCTTGGTATGTGAAGTATTCAAAGTTATACTCATACTATACTGGCATTACACTTTGTTCTGGTCTGGTACAAGAAAAGTCAATTGATACTTTGATGAAAAGAAAGCTTAGTTTAGGATCTTCTCGTGATGAAGACTCAGTTCTAATGATGACTTATGGATATTGAAAAGCAAAATCCAACTGTTGCATTAATGGTTTGGCTGACATTGTTTTGAGTTCACAACATGTTCATTTTCTAATATCACCTCTTAAAATTTGTTTTTGAGTGTGACAATCGTTGCAAAATTGCAGGTGGACACCAATCTCAAGTCCCCTGACGACTTCGTTCCTGAAGGTGTTCCAGGCATTGGAAGCACTTACAATATAGCTCCATACTCTTCAATTCTTCTTGAAGCTAAATGATGACATGGCCTCAAAGCAGCATGCAGATGGAACATTCTGAATGGCTAACTGTTAGCCAGGTCATAGGGAAGATTGAGCTTGAAAGAACGTTCAAATTCTATGCTTCCGGGACATGTTTACAAGTCACAAATTCAGGACATGATCAAAACTAAAGTTGTGGGGAATAATCTGTTCAAAGTACACGGAATCCGATATGGCTGACTTGTAAAGCTGAGCATATCAAGCTGCAAAAGAGACCAAAGTAACATAAAGGTACAAAAAAAAAAAAAAACGCAGTAGGGTACTATTTCATACTTTTGTTTTCGTAGCCACTCAAATAAGATGTAAGGGAGCATGTAGTACGTTTAAATGCTTTAAATTAATAACCTCATTATTGAATATGATGAAATATGGGAGGGGTTGCTTCGTTATCTTTAATTTCTGTTAAAATTATTGTCCTCGTGTTAACAAAAAAAAAAAAAACCAGCATGGTCACTAATGCTCCGAGACTAACTTTGTTGGTAAAATTAAATTACGATTAGCGGATCCTCAACATACAAAAATACTAAAGAGGTAATTAAAAATGGCATCAGCAACGTGCCAATCGTAACGGTAAGTGGTATTTTTGTTCATAATTAATTATAAGACTGCACGAATTGCCGAGAATCAATCTCTCGCTGTCAATTCAACATGATTTTGAGTTGTCAAACATCGGACGGCCGGGATTTATGCATTTACATGAATTTGTATGAACCTGCTCCTGGCCAGTTGTAGCATTGTCATCTGCTCTGTACAGGGCAAATGTGGGATGTCCCGTTGGAAATGATGGTTCTGACACGCGTCGTTCAAAATGACAATTCCTAAAAATCACTTGAGAAATTAGAAAAAGGGAAGGAACTGTTTGTTGAGTAACAGTACAAGAAAACTGTTTGTTGAGTAACAGTACAAGAAATTCAATGAGGAAAATTAGAGGGAGTCAAACCCAGCCAGCAAAGCAAATTAAGGAACCGGTCTCCAACCCTCCACTATATATACCCTCTTCCTCTCTCTTTCTTTCAGTCCCTTGCGCATACCGAGCTACTCGCTTCATTCCTCTTCTCCCATTTGTCTCTTTGTCTTCCCTTTCTCTTCTCTCTCTCTCTCTCTCTCTCTCTCTCTCTCTCTCTCCAGATAACAACAATGGCCTACTCCAGCTTTGTTCTGATCATGCTACTTGCTCTGGTGGCCGGATCAGCTCTCGCTCAGGCTCCCGGCCAAGCGCCAACTCGCTCGCCTACCACGGGATCTCCTTCCCCGGCTCCCAAGGCTGCAGCACCGACTTCTACTAAAACTCCCGCTCAATCTCCTTCTCCGGTCGCCAGTACTCCACCAACCTCATTTCCATCTGCATCACCGCCGGTTGCTACACCAACTTTCGCGCCGAATCTTTCACCACCTTCTCCACCTGTCGCCGCTTCTCCCTCTGGTGGTGGTGTTCTGTTCCCTGCTGGCAGTCCTACTGTTACTCCAGGAAACGGTGCCGGTTTGGAAAGAGTTGCAGTTGCCGGTTACATGGCTGGATTCGTTGCTACCGTTGCTTTGTTTATGTAGATCTATAAATTGAGTATAATGATAGTTCGATGATGTTGCTTAGGAGTTTAGTTGTTTTAATTTTTATTTCCTTAATTAATTTGTATTATTGATGTTGACGAACGCTGACGATTCCATGATAGTTTGACGGTTTATAAGTATTATTATTATTATTATTGGTAGTTGATTTTGTTTCATCGTCTTCTTCGTTCAGTTATACATGTTTCTTCCATTTACGATTTAAATACAGAGAGAGATTGTTAGTGTGAGCAGAGGGCGAGAGCGAGGGAGACGAAGGGAAGGGAAGGTTTCGTTTCGCACTGAATCCAGACCGTTGCGTTGTCGCTTTGCGAGGAAATGTAATAACGTGTGCAGGCTAGGACATGGGGAAGTGCCGTAAAGTTGCTATCGTTCTCTATTTTTGTGTTCTAAGGAGGCAGGTAGGATTGGGTTTTGTCGTTAGTGTAGACAAAAGTAGAGTTGGCTTTAGGAGGTGTCACGTGGTGACAGCTGTTATCGGACTTGACAGACACTCAGAGTATGTAGTGTTCTTATATTATTTTAAGTAAAATAAAGATATATGTATTTTCCCCCAAAACCATGGGATTCGATTTCGATAGTCATATGAGCCATGACGGAAAGGTCCGGAAGAAATTCGATTAATTAAAATAAAAATTAACGGGATCAGTTATGGTAATAATACAAAAATAAAGTAAGAGTTATCAAGACAAGTAGAACTCTATTACACACTACATTAATGTTTTACGTGGAAGTTCGTTTGTATGTATTATTAGGAATAATAATCTGTCAAATTTATTGGAGTCAAAACTACTCTTCTTGTCTTTTCTATCGGGAATAATATTGCCGTTTTCCTAAGCAGTTGGTTGTTTACGAACCAAATGCTAACTTTATACGTTTGGGGTACTGAAATCATATTCCAAATTCCAATTTGGGTGTAAAATTGTATTAAATGTGGGCCTTGTTATACCCACAAGACTTTATGATTTTATCTGGTCTCAATCATCATCAGGTGCTGCCACACAAAGTACGAGTTTTCATTTTCTAGGGCCCATTTATGTTTTTGATCCCGACATCGCCCGATCTAGGAGTGCCAAGGTTCGATTCGGTATCAACTCAATTTTTTTTTTCAAAAAAATTTAATTTAGCTGGTTGGATTTGATTTTGTTTGGATCAAATTTAAATAAAAAATTAAATTAATATATTTTCAAATCGAACCAAACTAGTTGAGTTAGTTTTATCCATTGCTATCTATCAGGAAAACTAGCATATTGAAATTTATTTTTCATAAATAGATTTAATTTTTTTTGGCTCATTTTTACTTTTGACCAATTTTAACATTGATTCTTACTTGTGGCTAAAATAATAAAAAAATATATTTTTAACAAATTTTCCCCTTACCTTCTCTGTAACTACTGAATATTTTATCTTGATATATTTTAGTGCGAGATTTAGGTAGAACTTCAACTATCTCAACAAAATTTGTTTATAAGAGTTGAAATTTTACTCAAAAATTTTATCATACAAATTTTTTCAATAAAATTTTATTGAGAGAATTTAGACAAAATTTCAATCCTTGTAATAAATTTTATAAAGAAAAGTTTCTTTCAAACTAATTTCTCTTGACAAAGAGAATTTGGGTAAAATTTCAACTACTCTCAAATTAATTTCTTTTAACAAAGGCAAAATTTCAACTTTACTAGAAAAATTAATATAAGAGTTAAAATTTATTTAAATTTTAATTTTTTTTGGCTTGACAAAAGTTGAAATTTTGTTTAAACTTTTTAAAATTGGTTTCACTCGATAAATTTTCTTGAAGGAAGTTTTCAAACTCATTTCTCTCCATATAATTTATCTAGAGAGCTTTATATACAAAATTTATGTTAATATAGTTGTTTTCAGTTTCCTTAGTAACCTATGTTCAAATTTTATAAAATATACAATTCTTGTCAAATCAATCCTATTTAGGAATCAAAAGAGTAATTAAGCATTTGAACACTTCAGTCAAATATTTAAAAAAAAAAAATTAGTATATTAAGTTATGAATGAACTTTTAACTTTGACAAATATATGTGTTAAAATTGTATTTACATGGACTGTCCTCACCTAATTTAAATTAAAAAACATAACTATTACAAATAATTTTATTCTTTTTTGGAATTCAACAACTGCTTCAAGTAATTGTCTTGGTTTACATAATACAAAAGCTTTACCTGTTTTTATTTCACTCAGAAAAAAAAAAAAGTAAAAACAAAAAGAAGAGTAAGAGAAAAAGAAAAGAGATAGTGTAAGAATAGAGGGGGCTTTTCCGTTGTGATTAGAATTCTTTTCAATTACATAATTGAATTTAAGGTTGTGATTTTATTCAAAATAAGTATTTAATCTTTATTTAAATTCTGTCATTAGTATTATAGTCATTATTAAATAGTTTCTAGTTTATAATATTTGGTATTAAATACTACTCAATTTATTTTTGATTGAAATTAAAAATAAATAATTATTTTTTTGGTATTAAATTTAATGAATAATGGTAACTCATAAAAGTAATGTTTATTAGAGTTTTGAATTAAGTTTATGACTTAATTTTAAAAACAAGTGCTAAGAAATAGAGTTTAACATTTACTGTATTAGTGGAATTTAATCGCATTATTGTGTAAAGAAAGTAAAATTTTATCACAATTATATTGTATTATTGTATAAAAAAGAAGGAAAATTTATAATACGATATTTGGATCATCTTCTAGTAAGAAAAAAAAAAATGAAACACTGAATGAAAAAGAAAAGTATCATTTTTTCATAAGAAGAGGAAGATTTAAAAAAATAATATAAACAAAAAAATAAAAATTGAGCAATGAAAATCAAACCATAAGTAAGAGTTTAAACACATGCAACTTAATCATTAGCCCACTCGTAACCCTCTCTATGATAAATGGATAAAGTTTTATCATATTAAGTCAAGTGATTATATATAAATTAAAAACAAATTAGTGTATGTGAATCGAAAACAAATTAGGCCCTATCTTGTATCAAACTTGTGGCTATACATGAAATTCATACATTTTATCCATTAGACCATTAATTCCCTGCTTGGTAGAAAAGGGCTAAATAATAATTATTTATCCAAACAATCATGGATTCACATTGACTTGTGGTTTGACATGTATATACATTAAATAAATTTTTTTAATGTTCACCTTAATTACTTTTATGATTTTAACATTATTAAGAAGAGCATAAGGCCGTTTTTGTTCTTATTTGTCAAATTAGACAAATGATAACTTGTTAGAAAACTCTAATTTTAAACAACAAATTAGAATAATATTTGTCAAATATGATTAAATAAAATAAGATAAATAATACATTAAAATGTTAATTTAATGAAACAATTTTCTGTTTATATGAGAGAAAATAAGATTCATTCATATTACTAAAAATCAAAATTAAGACCACACATATGTTAGCAAACTAGTACGTATACTATTGAAAGATACATAAAAATTAACGGTTTCCTTTTTAAAATTCATGCGATAAATTTTAGTGTTATCATATGTATATAATTTAACGCAATAAATATATACATAGTTTTAATTAGATAATTTTATCAAACTACAAATATAAATCAATTATCTCTGCATTTTTATAATATTCACATGATCAATAATTTAACTTGGAGTACTAACTTTTATTATTTGAGTATGTGATATTTTGTGTATTGTTCTCTTTTCAAAAACAACGGCACAAAAAATAAATTTTAGGTATATCTTTAAGACGTAAATATTACATATTTATATTACTATTTTAAATATTTAATTTTAATTTAAACTATTTGGTTGAATTTTTTTTATAAAATTTAATCTATTTAGTAAAATGGGTACTAATAAAATGTAGTCCAATTTTTACACAATGGACTTAGTTAAAATCAATACTCAAATAATACAATAAATTCTTTAAAATTCTTCATATATAGATATAATATATATATAGATCCTCAATCTTAATATGCGACCCAATATATTATTGTAATATTAGTAGTAATACTAAAATCTAATTTTAGTATTACAAATAATAAAAGATGTCTAGTAATACATTATAATTACTCAAGTGACAAGAATATCAGTAGTTTGGTATCATCTTATCTATACTAATATTATCGTGTAATTCAATTTTTTTGTCCTAAATATCTTAA
The DNA here is from genome assembly GCA_032401905.1 of Swietenia macrophylla. Taxonomy (NCBI): domain Eukaryota; kingdom Viridiplantae; phylum Streptophyta; class Magnoliopsida; order Sapindales; family Meliaceae; genus Swietenia; species Swietenia macrophylla. Next base: position 4,059,270 of record CP135580.1, on the reverse strand, counting down.
TTGAACACAAGATATAGAATGTATCATACTCGTATGGTTTAATTTTATATTTTTTTAATATACTAAATAAACTTATTTTATTTAATGAAGTTAATATTATATATTGACTTATTTGAGCATAACTATGTATTTTTAAAGTCTCACTCAATCAAAAGGTCTAAAATAGTACTTTTATTATATACGAAAGATAAATTCTATCTTGATTATATATATCTTTTTACATGAGTTATGATATATTTGACTATTTTCTTTATAGCTTACTTTATTACCGACAATATTTGAAAATATCAAAATATATCATTTTTTATATTAGGAACTATAGTAATCTCAAGTTTAAAGATCACATATACTATTATCACTATAAGAATCACTTATAATACTCATATAATAATCTACGTAGTGTTTTTATGATGGGTCGATCTAGTACATTAGTTCACTAATTTATATACATATGTCGACTTAATATCTTATATCATAATATACATATATTATTTTTAGTTACTATATATATTAGTCTTTATGTATTATTGTTACTCTATTTATAATAATACTTGACTAAAAATATTTAAGAATAATGTCCAACTAATTGAACTTATTATTTTAAAGACATTATTATATTTATTAAATACACAGATATGAATAATGAAATAATCAAATGATATATATAAATAAAAAAATATCATAATATAAATATACTAAATATCCAAAATACTATTACATTTAGAGTATATACCAACAATATGAATATGCTTATGAATGTTTGGTTTAAGTGGGAGGTTTTTTATATCTCAAATGCCATCATTTTTTTTTATTTTTTTTTTGACAAAATAATATAATAATCATATATTGTTCTACTTTTTGTAGATGATGCGCACTATTTAAACTATGCATGGACAAAAAATATTATACTTCATCATGAATTTAAAAAAAAAAAAAATTTATAACACAAACAAAAAATAAAGAAAAAAATTTGATTTTTTAAAATTATATGCTCTAGAGTTAGTATTTGTGATCGTATTTGGTTTGAAGTGGCATATATTTTGGTTTAAAAGTTTCTCTATAATTTAACTATGCAAAACTGTTTTAAAGAATAAGATTAAAGTGGGATCATAAAATCGTATAAAACTCTTACTTGTGAGATAGAGTTATCATATAAATGTCATTATTTGCCAAATATAAAAAGATCTATCACACTGATCTTGTGTTCAAATCCACGTGGTGTATGAAATATGAGTCATGCATTTGAGAAAGGACTTTGATTTAAAAAAGTAGTAGTCAATAGATTTATAAAAAAAAATCATTAATATTGTTACTTATTTTGAAAGAGATTGAAATATGTCATTATATTTTTCTCTTTTATTGTTTTAATTTTATGAATAGAATAATTATTGTCTTTTCTTGTTTATATGTATAATTTGTCAAGTTAATTATACATACTTTGTATTATGCTAAAATAGTAGGAGTTTTGATTTATTAGAATTTTTCATGAAAAATTCATAATTATAACTAAAAATTTTATTTTGTGTAAATGATTAATTGTATAATAAAATAAATAATTAGAAATGGATGATGATTGAAAACTTCGATGACCTTTCGAGTCTATTCTTTCTATTTTTTTAATTATATGTTTTGTGTTTGTTATTATTGCAAAATTAAATATGGGTATATAAAATGTAAATTAATGTTTTTATTTTTGTTTTTTTTTTGCTTTCTTTCTAAAAGAAAAATTGCTTTTACGTAAAAAAATATTGTGGCTACATTAAACAAAGGTAAAAAATAGAGCGGTAAAAATAATTATGATATCTAGTACTGAAAGATTTAGTATCTCTTGGAAAAGTAAGAGACTTTTGAAGTTTTAACTAACACTATGGTAAAGCCACCATAGAGTAACACTACTCAATATAAGAGAGATTAGGAGGCTTATTAAACCTATATTAAGAAAAATAAAACTTCTCGCATCATATTATTGAGTAGTATGGTTAATGATCTTATATGTGAGTTTAAGGTATATGAATCAACTCAAGAATTATGGTTTGACTTAGGTGACTTATTATCAAATTTGACACATACAAAAAGTGCCGGATCATACAATGATGTAGCATATGAAGGAAATGTCAAAGATGATATGTGAACTAAAAAATAAAGACATAATCTATTTAATGAGTAGTAAGTTCAAGCAGTGATTGATGTCTTCTTGATACTGACACAAAATGACAGTATCAAAACTTTTGATCATGCTTAAAGACATGTTGAATTGAAAGATAAACACCATGATGTAGTTAAGCTTACAAGTATATTGTTGAATCTAATTCTCACAAAGTATCTAGCTTTAAAAAAAAGTCAGGAAAAAAGTTCTTTCAAAAGGAAAAGAAATTAAACACCTCAGTAAAAACACACCTAATATGCAAGCATGCTAATTAAAAGAGGGAAAAAAATTAAGTTGAAACACTACAATTATGAAAAAATGGGTCATTTCGCTCATGAATGTATTGAACTAAAAAAGGTAAATCCCTTATGCACACATTGAAATTATGCTTATGTCTTTAGCTATATTTTCTTTTTTGAATCTTATTAATTATCAATTGTAAACTCAGAAACAATCAGTCACATAGCTAGGAATTAAGAAGGATATGTAATGTATCATTGAATAAGCCAAGGAACGAAATAGATATACGTAAGAGACAACTCCAAAGTTAAAGTTAAAGGAATAGGCACTTGCAAATTGACTTTGGATAATAGTCGAATCTTTTTCCTTCATGATATCCTATTTGCATTAACACTCGATGAAACTTTGTTTATGTATTTTTCTTCTAAAACTAGGCTATTAGTTAAAGTTTCAGGGTATTTCTACAGATATTATGTTTAGCTTTATTTTAATTAACACTAAATATTTTTATAATGGTTTATAATATTAGATATTGATATGAATGATTTTAATTATAATAATAGTTATTTTTCTTTGATTACTTTTGTTAGATATGGTGATATAAATATCAATATTTGGCATGTTAGACTAGGCCATATAGAACAAGAAAGTATGAGTAAATTATCTATCGCAATTAATTCATTTTAATATTTGTGGTCCAATGAGTACAAATGTTAGATACAAAGCCTCTTATTTCATTACATTCATAAATGATTTTACACGATATAGTCGTGTTTATTTTGATCTCACATAAATTAGAGACATTAAATTGTTTCAAATTATATTTAAATTTAGTACATAATCAATTAGACAAAAAAGTTATAACATTACGAATGGACTGTGGACATGAATATCTTTTTAACTAGTTTAAGAAACTGTGTAACGAGAAAGATATAGAATGATAATCAATTATTTTTAAAACTTTGCAAGAAAATGGTGTTGCGAAAAGGAGGAATGGGATATTGCTGAAATGGTTAAATCAATGATTGCATAAGCTAATATATTAGTATAATATTAAGAAGATGCTTTATTAATCGCCACTTATATACTTAATCGAATTCCTTCTAAATCAATTACTTTTGCTTCATATGAATTATGGATGAGTAGAAAGTCTGAACTATGTTGGTATATGTCTGAAGTTCCAATTGTATCTTTCAGATATTTAGTATATTTGTTTTTCTTATGTATGATACATTATAAATTAATATATTTTATTTTAGTATTACATATAAATAGATGTAATAATATTTTTAAAATAGTAAATCAATTAGTAAAATACTATTATTAAAATGTCTTTAATTAAATATTATTGTGGATATGACATGTTACGCTACCAAAATTAAGGTTTATAATTTAAGGTTTTATAGAGTAATTTAAAACTAAAGGTATGTGATTTTGGATATTGTGATAGAATTTTTCCTACACCATGAACAATTAAAATTTAAACTCACAAATTTTAAACTCATGTAATACTTTTAATATCTTTCGTGAAATTTCAAACTATTACAACAACAAACTCATCAAAAATAGATCCTCAAGTATTTTTTATAACACAATTTAATATATTATTCTAATTAAATATGTACAATCTCTAGCATAATTATAACTTTTTGATAAGTATAATATACATAATAAAATATTCTTTAAAAATTTATCTAGCTAGAAGATAATCTTTGTTATATATTCATCTAGACTCCAACTATCCTAAAAAAAAACTTGAAAAATAGATTGTAAGCTAAAACCCAATAGATAATAACATATAAGAGAGGGTTCCAAAAGAAAAATTATTAATTATTATACTTTTGATTATTTTTTTACTTCAATAAACATAAACACTAATAATGATAACAAAACAATAATATAATTTAGTTATTATTATGTGCAACGTATAATTTTAGAAAATTGTTTTATCATTCAAGGAATGTATAACCTGCGTATTTTAACAGTTTTATATTCAGGAACCGTCACCTATGATTTTAAATTTATAAATTTTTACTGTAAGATTAAAATCAAGTCTATAGTCATCGGTGCTAAACAAAAGACATTACATTGTTTAATAATCTAAGTACACACCGTAATAATAAAATAATTTATATATGTCATTTTAACAATGTTTCGTAACCATCGAAAGAATAATTTAACCATAATATAAATTCTTTCAAAATTAATACAAAACATAACAAAATGGTAACATTTTATTTGATTATTAATGCCTAGATCATACTTTCATAATAAAATATTAACATTTCTAAAAATAAAGGTGTGTCTTATGTTTTAACATTTGTTTCAAAATAAAAGATCTGCATGTTTTAAATAAATTCATTTTACATTTACAATAATACGTAAGTGTAAAATTTTACTTTTTAATTTTTTTAAATACTAAAATACTCAATTATTCATAAATTATCTATCTGAATCAAAATAAAATCGGCACCTCTATGATTTCACTATTTTTTTCTACATCATACTATCATAATCTAATATTATTTTGTAAAATTTAATGCATAATTACTAAAATGAATTCATAATTTATACTGCTTATATTAAAATATAAATTATTCTTCAATATATAATCAAACTAAGATTCAATTTAAAAAATTTTAAAATTTTAGATCTCTAAAATAAGAATTATTAATAATAAAAGATTGCAAAAAGGTCTTTAAATTGTAAGTAATTATAAAAGTACTCCAAAAATATTTATAATTCAACTTTAAAATTTTATATTTTATAATCTTACATTAAATTATGAGAAATTTTATTATGACTCAAAAATTTTTAACAACTTGCAAATAAATCCTCCTAATTTATAAAATAAAACAAATTCTATAAATTTATATTTTCACCTTAGCCAAAATTTTATCTATTTTTATCTAATTTTCAACAATTCTTAAGAAATTTTTTGATGAAACTAAAAAATTCAATTCAAAAAACCTACTAATTATGAGCTTAAAATAATTGAAATTCTAACTTTTAATATATTAAAATAAAATTTAAATATTTTATTCAATTTCATCACTTTTTTAGATCAAAATATAAATATTTTTTTTTAAAATAAAGTAAAAAGGAGAATATTACATTAAAATCTTTTTCCTTATTTCTAAATTTCTTACTTCTCTCTTTCTTCTCCTTTTTCTTTCTTTCTTTTTCTTCTTTCTTTTTCTTCTCTTTTTTTTCCTCTTCTCTTGAAGCTTCTCATTTCTTCTCCTTAATTCTAGATTTGACAAATCTAAATTCATCTATACATGCTTAAACTTGTATATACGTGGGTTAGAAATATATGGGCCAAAAGAGAATGGGTTAAATTTTTTTTTTTATATATAAATTGTCTCAAAGCAAAATAAAAATGGGTTTATTATTATTATTTGCATTTAAGCTTTAAAAGTTAGGCTTGGATATTACAATTTTTTCCTCTTTAAAGAAATTTTATCCTCAAAATTTTAATAAATATTTCTTTAATTTTAAAATAAATGAGGATATTTTCTTAATAGTTTATATTCAAGTTCTCAAATGGTTTCTTCTCTATCATGTTGTTGCCATAAGATTTTTATTAACAGAATAATTTTTTTACGAGGTACTTATTTTTTTATTATCGATAAGTTAAATTAGGCTCTCCTTATAAAAGATATCCTCAACTAATGCAAAATTTCTCTAATCTAAAATATAAGAAAAATCCGTTTGATACTTTTTGACATTGAGACATGAAAGACATCATGAATATTTGATAATTAAGGTGGTAATACTATTCTCTAAGTTGTCTCACTAACTCCCTCTAATATTTCAAACGAACCAACAAATCTTAGAACAAGTTTTTTACCTTTTTTAAATCTAGTAATACTAAGTCAAGGCCTAACTTTTAAGAATAGATAATCACCTACCTCAAACTCCATCAGTCTCTTTTTATAATCCACATAACTCTTTTAATGATTTTCGGTTGTAAAAAGTTGTTGCTTGATTAATTCTACTTTTTTAGTAGTTTCTCTTACTAACTCAGGTTCAACGATTAAAATTTCGCTAACTTTTACCTAGTATATTAGTGATCTACAAGGCTTACCGTGTAAACTCTACCAAAAGCAAATGTTTAGCCTATGAATATAGAAAATCTAAAACACAAGATCTAAGTATGTCTTTTACTATTTGTATAACATTTTCAAATTGTCCGTCCATTTATGGATGATACATCGTACTAAAATTTAACTTAGTACCTATAGTTTTTTGTAAATTTCTCTAAAACTTGAATATAAATTGCAGGTTCCTATTAGAAATAATAAATAGAGGCATTCCATATAATTTGACTATCTCTTAAACATATAATGTACTTAAGACATTAAAAGAATTTGTATTTTTGACAAGTAAAAGGTGAACAAATTTTATTAACCTATCTACAATTATTTACATATCATTATAACCCTTTTGAGTCTTAAGGAGTTTTCTTACAAAATCTATAGTCACATACTTTCATTTTCATTTAGATATCGAGAGAGGCTGATGTAATCTAATTGATTTCCTGATATTTTGCCTTTACTTACAGACATAACAAATATTTGGCTGTAAATTTGCCCACACTCTTCTTCATTCCTTCCCACCAAAATTGTTTATGTAACATTTGACAATTTTTGTACTTCTAAAATGAATGGTAAGCTTGAATATGTGAACTTCACCTAGAATATCATCTAAGTGACTCCATAGCTGGCACAAAAAGTTCACTTGCAAATTTTAAACTTTTAATTGACTTAATTAACCATCCATCAACTACTTCATCATTATCCAATTTACACGTATTACCTGCATTTGAGAGTCATCTTGTTGAGTTTCAATCATTTTTTCAATAATAATAAGCTACACTATTAAATTAAATAAATAAGGCCGATTTCTTATTTCATTAACTTTTTAATCAAATTTCTCTAAATGTCTACAAATTTTACATCTATAACAAAGAAACTAGCTTATATAGTTTCAGACTTCTAATTTAATGCATTTGCCACTACATTAACTTTATTAGGATGGTAATATAAAGCAAAGTCATAATCCTTCAAAAACTTCATCTATCTAATTTGTTTTAGGTTCAGCTTTTTCAAAGTGACCAAGTATCAAAAGTTTTTATGATCAGAAAAATACTTTAACTCTATACAAGTAATGTCTCTATCTTTTTAACACAAAAATAATGGAAGCAAACTCTAAATCATGAGTAAGGTAATTTTGCTCATATATCTTTAACTAACATAAGTTATACACTATAATTTTATCTCACTGTATTAAAACACAACCAAAACCTACTTTTGAAGCATTTTAATAAATAGTATACCCCACATTAGAGTAGAAGTTTATTGCTTTTTTAATTCCACAAAAGGTTGTTTACACTCATCACACTACTTAAATTTCACTTTTTTTTTGGTTAACCGTGTTAGTAATACAGTAACTCAAAAAAAATCTTTTATAAATCTATGATAATATCTTGCTAACCTAAGAAAATTTTTTATTTCTATCACACTTTTTAATCTATTCTGGTCAAACACTACTTTCATTTTTGTAAGGTCAACTAAAATATCTTCTTGAGACACCACATGTTCTAGAAATTTTACTTCAGTAATCCAAAACTCACATTTACTCTGTTTTGTATATAGTTGATATTCCCTTAATACTTACAAAGAAATATTTAAGTGTTGTTCATGCACTTTTGATATCTTTGAATAAATTAAAATATCATCCATAAATACTACTACGAATTTATCAAGATAAGGGTAAAAGACTCAATACATCAAGTCTATAAATATTGCGGGGGCATTTGTTAGCCCAAAAGCATTACTATAAATTTAAAATGTCCATATCTTATATGAAAGATAATTTTTTTTTGAATATTTTCATCTCTAATTCTTAGCTGATGATAGCTTAATCAAATATCCATCTTTGAGAAATATTTGAAACCATGCAACTGATCAAACAAATCATCAATTCTAAGTAATTAATATTTATTTTTTATTATCACCTGATTTTATTGTCTATAGTCCATGCATAGTTTTAAACTGCCATTTTTTTTTACAAATAAAATTGGTGTACCGTAAGAAGAAGTGCTAGGTTTTATAAATTCTTTATTTTAGTATTTCCCGCAATTGCTTTTTCAACTCTCACAATTTTGTCGGAATCATTTTATAAAAAGTTATTGAAATAAGAAAAGGTCCAAGAAATATTTCAATAATAAAATTTATCTCCTTTTTTGGTGGCAAACTAGACAAATTATTAGAAAAAATATCAGAAAATTTATCAATTACAGGAATGAGTCATGTTTTAAACTTACCACCATCTTGACAATATAAATTAACTATCCATCTTAGCTAATATTTATACTCCTTATATTCAGTATAAGTATAAGGTTGATTGTTATTCATATTCCCAAAGATATAAAATTTATCACCATAAGAAAGAGTAATAGTTGTTTATTTTTTCTAACAATCTATGATTGTACTTAGAAACGATAACCAATCCATCTTAAGATTACATCATAATTCACCATTCCCATCACTATTAACCCAAAAGATATTTTGTGACTCTCCATATCAATTTCACAATTTTGATAGTTCCTAGCAAGATTTATACAATATCCAATAGGTATTTCAACTAACAATTCTGATTCAAAAGGTTCAGTTTTCTAAACCCAAAAAAAACACAAGATTTGAATATATGAAAGCATGAGTAGCACTAAAATTAAATAAAATTTTAATTTTGTTATTAAAATTGTCTGGTCTGACCCATCCACAATTATATGATATAATCCATCCACTTCTCGTGTAAGTGCAAACATCTTATCCCAAATTTTTGATCTACCACAATTCCGTAGTTGTTAAAATCTTTGAAATGGTTGTTTATTTTGTCCTTGTTATGTTTGTCTATTTTGTTATGATATTTGTAATATATTTTAAGTATTTCTTTCATTAGAACTAACTACCTGACTTTGAACTCGCCTTAAGCATGGATAAGAATTTCTGTAATAGCTTGACTGCTTGCACTTAAAACAAATTTCAGTAGCAATACAAAAAATTTTTGTCATTCTGTGATGTAGACTAACCCTAATCTGCCTCTTCTCACCCTATCTTGAAGGTTTTTGTTCAAAACTCCTCATTTTGAACTTTCTTACATTTTGCTTCACCTCTTCTTCATATTGTTCAATTATTAAGGCATGATTTACTACCTTAGCATATTCTTGAAGGTTTAACATCATTAATGTATGCCTAAACGATCACTTCAACCCTTTCATAAATTGCTTGATTTTATTCTTATTCTTTAAAACCAAAAGAGTAACAAAACGACTCAAGGCTTCAAACTTAACTTCTTACTGCAACACTGTTAGAGATATTTTATTTATATTTACATTTATTTATTAATAAAAGGAAGATTTTTTATTTATAAATATAAATTATTTTTTTATTTAGTTATGTATATAAATAAAATATATTTATAAACTATCAATGATTTATTGTTTAATGTACTAGTATACGATGTTATTCTTTGACTCTAAATATTATAGTCGAATTTAGTATAAATGCATGTGATTCATATAATATATAAGTTTAAGACTAATCACGTATTGTATGTTAAAATTGGTTTGATCAAGTGTTGATTACATTTGAAAATGAATGATAATTAAAATTGGATTTGTTGACTAGATATGTAAAATTAGAGTTTCTGCTAATTTGATCTGAATTCGTGTTCCTAAACAAACATCAACATATAGCTGAAATAGTAAATCACTAGCTAGTATAATTAAATATCATATGAAAGAGTTCGTGGTAATGAGTTTAACACATCTTAATTAATGGTTCGTATTTATATAAGTATAAGATTTTAACATAGTATAAACTTTTGCTCGATTAGTATTGAATGACAGAAGGATTTTATTCACACAGTATGTAGAATTAGGATAAGGTTTGATGAAATACTGCTTTATTATAGTTTAAGGGGTATAACGCATTACTAACTATTAACCAAAATTGTTGAACTTTCACATTATTCGAAATTCAAAAAGTTCAGAATAAATTCACATCTATTTCACAATGAACCTATATGGTCACACTAATAACTAAAAGTATTGATAAATATTCAGAAAAGAAAATATTATCAGTAAGAAAACTAGTACCTTTGAGATAATATATAGATCGAAATAAATATATATAAATATTATATATATTTATAATTTTTTAAAGTGTTTGAAGAATTTTCACAATCTTGCGTCATAATATAATTTAATATAAATTATACTATCAAATTAATAATATGAATTATCAAAATATCTAAATACAAATATGTAATTATTGGCTAATTACACTTAAACTTTTAAATTTATACTTAATTATATTTATTTAATAGTTAAGTAAATTTTTTGCATTTAAGTACAAGAATTAAAATACAAAAAATGACAATTATTGGAAGATTGTCATTTTGCTCATGTAGATATTTGTCTTTTATTAAAAATTAAGGGCAATTTTGAAAAGATATGGATATGTTTAAGTATAAATATAGGCTTACTTTACAAAAATTAAAAAAGAAAAAATTGTTATAAACCTTAACTTTCTCTCTCATATTTAGCCACTTTCTCTTTTGCCTTAATTAACATAAATTGTGAAATATTCACATTATTGAAAGTCTTTTTTGTCATCACTTAAGCATTTATGTATGAAATAAACCATCATTTGGTAAAAATTTTGCATATATATGATAAATGTCGTTATGGCACACTATATGTTTGTCAAAATACTTGAATGATTTAAATCGTTGTTTAATACATGTTATTTTATATATTATTCCTTTAGATACTGGCATATTACTTTGAGTTAGATGCATAAACTTGTCTAACATAGCATCATAGAATACTCAAGGAAAATATTTACTTAAGAAAACTTTTTTGAAAGCCTCCCAGGTCCATTCTTCATCTTACTTAAAAATTTTCATAGCATTAGATCAATGATTTGCATTTTCAACAAATTGAAAGTTTTAAGCTCAACTCAAATTCTTTAGGTAATTGCAACTTATCAAAGATACGTTCAATTTGTATAACTTATTCCTTAATAATCAATCAGTTAGTTTTTCTATTAAAAATTAATAGATGTAATTTTTTATAGTAACTCAATATTGACATATTCTTAATTTCAATACTCCTACTACGATCAGATGACCCATTGTTTATAAAATCATAAATTGCACTGACAAAATTTTGCATTATTTGACAAAAATTTTTCAAACTTACTTCTTTCTTATAAAGAAAATGATATAATTTATGTATTATTATCAGACGTACTAAAACATATAATACAATTCATAATAGTTAAAACGTAATAATGAAATAAATATAATATTATATTATAACAAAATATGTTATTATAAGGTTATTTTTACATAAATTATAAAAGTTTATAACATAAGTAACAACAAAATAAAACATAACAAAAACATTCTTGTGGGTTTAAGATGAGTGCTCCATAAATTTTTAAAATCTTTTTTAATCACTAGTGGTTCAAAAAGTTCTGTTAATGTCATTGGTTTCTTCTCACTTGTTTTACCTAACGAACTTTTAGTCAATTTTATTAGCCATCTTTTTGTTGAGCTAAAAGGCATTAAGGCACCTTTTAATGAAAAATAAGTGTTAAACCACAAGTTTATTCCGGTTCATTTCTTCGCCACACACTCTTAATCCCTTAAGCGTATTATTCTTAACTTTCTTAAAAACTCTTGGACCTTGGCTAATGTCAGAAAACCATATATTAACTCTTCGAAATTTATATCTTGGCTAATGCACATTGCTCGATTCGATCAATGGATGTCCATTTATCATACTTAATCGTAGTCATGTTACAAGACCAAATAACAAAAATAACATCATGAAACATAAGTTATTAGGATACAAAAAGAATAACAATTAAAGGCTTAAAATAGTTCAACTATTATTTAATTATAATAAAATGTCAACAGAATTTATAACATAAACTCTAATACCAAATTGTCACGCACTCAAAATCAAGCTTTCTAATTTAAGGTTTTATAGAGTAATTTAAAATTAAAAATATGTGATTCTAGATATTTTGATAGAGTTTTTTCTACATTATGGGCATTCAAAATTTAAACATGTAAATTTTAAACTCCAGTAATACTTCCAATATCTTTTATAAAATTTCAAACTACTACAAAATTAAGCTCATAAAAAGTGGATCCTCAATCATTCTTCATAACACAACTTAATACATTATTTTAATTAAATATATATAATTTTTAGTATAATTATAACTTTTTGATAAGTACAATATACACTGCAATATATTTTTTTTTCAAAATTTATCTAGTTAAAGGATTACGTTTCTTCCATATTCACTTAAACTTTTGTTGTCTTAAAAAAAACTTGAAAAGTAAGTTGTGAACTAAAATTTAATAGATAATTACATATAAAAGAGAATCCCAAAAGAAAAACTATTAATTGTTATGCTTCTAATAATTTTTCTAATCAATAAACATAAATAATAATAATGATAACAAAGCAATAAGACAATTTAGTAATTACTATACACAATGTATAATTTTAAGAAACTATTCTCAAAGACTACCATTTCAAGGAATGTATAACCTGTGTAATTTAGAAATTTTATATTTAAAAACCGCTACCCATAATTTTAAATATATGAGTTTTCATTATGGGACTTAAATTAAGTCCATAGTTAATAGTGCTAAACAAAATATTTTATATTATTCCATAATTTAGGCATACACAATAATAACAAAATAATTTTATTTATATTATTTCAAAAACATTTCATAAATATTGAAAATATAATTTAATCGTAATATCATGGTTAAATTTTTTGAAAATTAATATAAAACATAACAAAATAGTAATATTTTTTTCATTATTAATCCTCATATTATACTTCCATAATAAAATATTAACATTTCTAAAATGAAATCATGTTTTATGTTTCAATATTTATTTCAAAATAAAAAATCCGTGTACTTCAAATAAATTTATTTTATATTTACAACAATATGTAAGTGTAAAATTTTACTTTTCAGTTTTTTAAAACACTAAAGTATTCAATTGTACATGAATTACTTATTTAGATTAAAATAAAATTAATACCTTTATAGTTATATCACTTTCTTTTGCTTCTCACAGTCACCACCCAATATTTTTTTACAAAATTTAGTGTAAAATTACTAAAATGAACTCATAATTTATATTGTTTATATTAAAATATAAATTAATCTCCAAATTAAAATTAAACCAAGATTTGGTTCAGAAAATTTTAGAATTTTAAATTTTTAAAATAAGAATTATTATTAATAATAAATTATAAAAGGTCCAAATGTACCCTAAAAATATTTACAATTCAAGGCTAAAATTTTAAATTTTATAATCTTATATTAAATTTTAAGAAATTCTGTCATGAACCAAAAATTTTTATTTACTTACAAATAGATTCTCCTAATTTACAAAATAAAGTAAAATTTTACAAACTTTACATTTTTATCCTCAACTAAAATTTCATCTATTTTCTTTAATTTTCAACAATTATTAAGAAATTTTTCGGTGAAACTAACAAAGTCAATCTAAAAAACCTATTAATTATGACCTTAAGAATTTTAAAAAATTTAAATTCTAACTTTTAATCTACCAAAATAAAATCTCAATATTTCATCTAATTTCATTACTTTCTAACATTAAAATATAAATATTTTTCTTTTCAAAATAAAACAAAAGAAATATTAACTTAAAATCTCTCTCTTTATTTTCAAATTCCTTACTTCTTTTCTTCTTTTTGCTCTTCCTTTTTTTTTTATTCTTCTTTCTCCTTTTTTATCTTTTCTTTTTCCTTTTTCTCTTTTTTTCTTTTTCTTCTGTATTTTTCTCTTCTCTTCCTAAAGCTTCCTAATTCTTCTCCTTAATTTTAGATTTGACAAATCTAAAATTATCTACACATGCTTAAGTTGATATATACATGGACTAGAAATATATGGGCTAAAAGAGAATGGGTTTAATTTCTTTTGTAGCGACTCAAAGAAAGAATAATGGGTTTATTACTTTTTTATTTTTACATTTGGGTTTTAAAAGTTAGGGCTAGATGTTATAAAGCAAGAATAATATATAAAAACTAATATGTGTAGTAACTGATAACAATATGTTGTATCTCATAATATGATATATCAAATTAATATATGAATCATTAGTAAGTGAATTAATTTACTAGGCCAATTTATCATGAGAATACCATATAAATCATTATACGAGTATTATAAATAATTTTTATATTGACAATGATATATGTGTTTCTTGGACTTGAAATTATTATGGTTCTCAACATTACAAGTGATATATTTTGATATTTTTAAATATCATCTGTAATAAGATAGATTATAAAGAAAATTGTCGAATTTATCATGACTCGTATAAAAGAATATGTATGATCAAAATAGAATTTGTCCCTCCTATATAATATAAATTATATTTTAAGTCTTTTAATTAAGTAAAATTATAAAAATACATAATCATGCTCTAATGAGTCAATATGTAATATTGATCTTATTTTTTAATAAGTATATTTAAGATATCAAAAAAATGTGAACATTGAACGATACAAGTGTGATATATTTTATATATCGTATTCAATTGAAATATTTAGAACAAATGAATTAAATTATACAGTAGAATTGGTTATAGATAAGACGATGTTAAATCATTAACAATTTTGTCACTTAAATAGTTGTGATATATTATTAGATACCGTTCACTACTTATAACACTAAAATTAAATTTTAATGTTACTACCATCATTATAAAAACTTATTAGGTCACGCATTAAAATCAAGAATAATAAAAGTGTAAATTCATAGGATGAATTTGGATATAAATAGAGAATTCTATATTTGATTAGGACTGTTTGTACTATTTGGTTATTAGGTTTGGTTAAATTCAGTATATAAAGTTAGATTAAATTTATTATTATATTTTTTATTAAATATATTAAATTTAAAAGAAAGGCTCAAACCTAATGAATTTGTTTCAAAACAAAATTCTAAAATAACATATTATATATATATATATAATGTATTGCTTATTTATTTATTTTTGTGTGTGTGTGTGTAGTTTATTTAACCATTCTAAAGGACATGTATTTATTGGAGAATATATGGATGGTCAACTGACTGAATTAGAACCTAGATATATGAAAATAAATTTTTTAGTATAAGTAATGTAAATAAAAATACTCAATTTTATGAATTAGATAAATTTCAATAGTAGTATCACTTTTTAGTCCATATATAATAGTAACTAATGATTTATTGAGACATGTGATCTTTAGTGGAAGTGATATACCTAATGAATAAATTCAGACGAATTATTCAATTCATTAGAGCAATCAAAGATCAGTTTTATGTTGTTGATTTGAAATTGAAGTAGAAACATTTATAATTGCTTTTCATGATAGTAATAAGCCTAAAACATTCGATGAAGTTTTCATTTCACATACTATGATATTTTGGATGAAAGTCGTAAACAGATGGAATTAATGATAATTAACCATTTTTGAGACTTAGTTGACTTACTGTCTGATTAACGAGCTATTAGGAATAAATAGATTTAAAGAATTAAGTGTAAATATAATGGCATAATTAAAAAATACATGACACAATTAATTACCAAAGGTTATACTCAAGAAAAGGGTATAGACTAAAAAAAAAATATTTTATTATATTATAAGATTTTCTTCAATTTAACTAATTCTAACTATCGTCGCACACTGATCTTAAATTACTATAAATGGATGTAAAAACTGTATTTCTTAATGAAGAATTATAAGATGAGATGTGGATCAACCAAAAGGTTTTATTACCAAAGGCAAAGAATACAAAGTTTACAAGTTCAAAAGATTTACATATGGTTTAAAATAATTCTCCAGACAATGGTATCTTAGGTTTGGGCAAGCTATAATAACATTTGATTTTTTTAATGACTACAGAGGATCATTAGTGTTCATCAAATAGTTTAAGGATAATTTATAATTTTATTATATAGAGATAATATTTTATTGGCTAAAAATAATAAAAAATAGTCACTTTCAAATTTTGAGATGAAAATTATGAGTTAAGCAACCTTTATTTTAAGTGTTAAAATTCAAAAAGATCATTCAAATAAATTTTTGACTCTATCATAAGAGACATATATTATAAAAATTCTTGAACGATTCAATATAGTTGCTTATAAGCCTATAACTATTACAATTTCGAAAGGACAATTTCTTAGTCTTAATATGTGCCCTAAAACTCTACGATAGAAGAAATAATGGTAACAGTTTCTTATGCAAGTGCCATATGAAGTCTTATGTACGCTTTGATGTGTACAAAATTTGACATTTGTTATGTTGTGGGATTGGTGAATAAACACTAATCAAATACTTAACAAAAGTATTGGAATGTTATTAAAAGAATATTAGCATATATGAATGGTATAACAAATTATTCTTAATGCTATCAAGAAGGAGATTAACACTTGAGGGGGTACACTAATGTTGATTAGGGTGGTGATTTAAATGAGCAAAAATTAATATCAAGATATGCATTTTTACTTAGTTGTAGCACTATTTTATGGATAACAAGAAACAAACATATATAACTCTATTTATGATGAAAGTTGAATTTAGAGTATGTTTTGCAGTTGTACAAAAAGTAGTTTTGTTTAATAGATTTCTTGAGGATCTCAAGATTGTCACTTATGCTTCGAAGCCAATGATATTATGTAGTGACAATTAAGTTACAACAACTTATGCCAAAGATGCAAAATATCGTAATAAATCAAAGCATATAATACAAAATACAATTTTGTTAGAGATATTGTAACAAAAAAGAAAGTATTGATATAATATATATCTACTCGTCAAATAATAGTGAACTCATTTACTAAGCCTAACTAGATATGTTTACTCATCACATGCTAGGCCATTGGGACTACATAGATCACAATTTTATTATGACATTTTTATTAAATTAATGAGGTACCCATGATGAATTTTCCTAACCCAATCTAAAACATTTTTATTATAAGAACTCTATTATGATTTAGTATTAATTCTTTCTCTATTGTTTGTTATTGTACGACTTTCCATCATGTGCAAGTAAAAGATGTTGGACTTGGCACCCATGATGAATTGTCCTAACCCAATCTAAAACAAAAGACACAATTGTTAGAAATAGTTGTATTCTTTTATAAATTCAACAACTACTTCAACCAATCATCTCTATTTGCATAATATGAAAAGTTTGCTTGTTTTTATTCTTTTCACCAAGAAAAACGAAAACTAAAAATAAAGAGAAAAAAACAGACAATGAGAAAAGAGATAGTGTAACAATAGAGGGAGCATTTATATTATGATTAAAATTCTTTTCAACTACATAATTGAATTCAAGATTATGAATGTATTCGAGGTATGTAAACAATTTTTATTTAAGTTCTGTTAGTATGGAACTAATTGCTTGCCTCTGAATGATTTCACTTATTACGTATACACTGAGACTTTTGTATTGGATTTGGTCGCAAAGTAGGTATAGAATTTTGGATCAACAATTAATCTAATACAAGCATGCGGAGAATTGTCTATTTTAGTAAGATGTTCATCCCCTGTGAACACCTTTTCCTAGAATCAAAGCAGAGCAGAAAAGCATCCACACTAGCATTCTTCACCAAAACAACCTACTAATTCATAAAATTATAATTCATGAATACAAACAAGAAATATAGATAGCGAAAGAGAGAAAGCACTGCCTCTATCCTGGTCAGCTATGATTGGAAAACACTTTCCAATCTTAATTATGAGAGAACCGACATAAAGAATGAAATACAAGTAATCACTAGAGCTACAAATGGAGAGAAATCTGCCCCGGAAGATGATTCAGGAATTTTAGATGAAGGTGTAGTGGTTGTTGGATTGCTGACAGAAGGTGGTGAGGAAGCGGTAGAGCCACCAGAAGATGACCCTGATGGTGATGTGGGTGATCCTGCTGCCACGGTGACAGCAAGCTTCATGCCGGTGGCACAATGGCCAGCCACGCCACAAATGAAGTAGTGTGTCCCGGCAGTCTTCAGAGTAACAGTGGTGGCACCGGAACTGTCTGAGGTGATTGCATTGCCCACAGTGCACGAGTTGTAATCACTGCCGCTAACTTCATCAACTGTGTGACCACTTCCATAGTTGAAAACTATCGAATAAAAAGTTCAAGATATGAGTTTGTAGGTCAAATATGTTCCGTTAGAACCATGAAAGAAACTAGTTAACTTTATGGATCAAATACTGTTCTATTATTAAGAAGGAACTTGTTGACGAGTGCCTTCATAAGTGGTAGTCTTTGTTAATATGCATTTGAGCTGCATTGTTATAACAACTCTTCAAAAAATAAGCAAGAAGCATTTTAACACGATCCTAGAAGCATTTTGTGAGAAAAATGTTGCGTTGATTTGTGGGAACTGAGAACTCACCGAGGCTATCACCAATGGCAAAGTTCTTGCCGCTGGTCCAGGTGCTATAGTCACTACCCGTTGTCCAGCCTGAGGATTCTCCCACAGTGTAAACCGTAGCCAAGCTTGGAACCACCATGCAAAAGACTAAAACTGCACAAACAACCCCAGCAACAGCTCCTGCCATTTTGAGAGAGATGTGTAAAGAGAAAGCAGAAAGATGAGCAGATGTTTTGGGTTTAGATTGTTGGAAGAGTTGGAGTATGTTTATATAAATACAGGGATTTGAGTAAGTAAAGTTTGGTCCACTTAATCATCCACCTTTTGATCTCTAAAATATTGTGAAAAAGACTTATCTCATGAGGATTACTTAAACCAAACTCCATACCTAATGCAATAGAAAGTGGCTTCCTGCTTTCTCTGTTTCTTTGTAGTTGCTTCGCTTATACATATTTGTTAGCATTGAATGGTCTTTCCTATAGTCAATTATGTATCGATAGTGGATACCTGCCAGTTCACATAAGCATTATAGACACAAAAAAGACAGGTTTCTTAAAATTATACGTCACTAAAACTTGATATCAGAATATGTTTCTGTTAGATGTCCCTTCACTATCTCCCTTTCAATGATGGATTGTAAACGAAGTAAGCACTTGTTCATATAGCTTCATTTTCATCACAATTTGGTCTATTGAAGTGATGTTGATGCAGTAGTAAGATTTTTAGTTCTTGAAAAACTCAAAATTAATGAAGAAGTTCAAGAGCACCACCACAACTCAATACATAGGCATGATTTCATCATGGAGACAAGGTATTTCACACTCTTAAAGCCTACTGAATGTAGTCTAGAAGCCGAGGTGGAAATTTAGCCTTCACTTTTAAAATATTAATGCTTCGGACCGGCCGAAAGAGGAAATGAGTTTTGCTATCACATATGGGAAGCGGGGTGAAGAAAACGAAGCTTATCCTTTTTCAAGGGACCCTAAGCCGAAGAAGCTATTTTTGACATCTAATTGTAATTTCACAGAGTTTCTGCCAATATTGTGAAAAATTAGATCAGATTGGGAAGTGGATGGGACGTTTCAACTTGAATCAATAACCCTCCAACTAAAATGGTGATTAAAAGTCATAACGAACATGATTAGGAAGACAATGAATGGATTAAATTACAATGTTTCATAATCACACCAAGGGAAGTAGTAGTAAGTCCTGGACAAACAATTTTGGACTGTTTTATAATATAAATATTGTTTCAAGTGGAGCCCATCACATGGCAAACTCAACATTTGGTGTACTTACGATTTAGATGCGTTTAGGTTTAGTTGGGCCGTTCGGTTCTGCTTAACTGCTTCTTCTGAAATGTATATGCTAGTACTACGCCGTTTTCATGGTCCCTTTAGTTTTGCTTCGTTAACCTTTTTCGAGAGCAAATATTTCTCTGCCCCTCACAAGCTTTTTTTGAGTAATGGCATTTTAGCTTTAAAAAGTGGCAGACTTGACCTTTTACATGCCTCTCTATTTTAAAATATTTTCATCTACTTTTGATCAAATATATTAAAACAGATAAAAGAAAACTTCTTAATTATGTGGTGTAAACTTGAAGATTTGAGATGAGATATTAGGGTGATTTTGAGAATACTCTACAAACAAAACATTTTTACAGTAACATTTTCTTTTATAGCAATTTTTGAAAATAAAAATAAAAATTAAAAAAATAGTAATATCTCAAAATGAAAGTTACTAGAGAGGATAGGATCTTAGGAATTTACTGAATATCTATGCATACACAATTTCTGTTATTCAAACCTGCTTAGTTCAGAGGTTAGTTGGATTTTATAGCCGACCTTTTTTTTATTTATTTTATTTTATTTTTAGATGATTATTATTATTTTTGAAGAGAAAAGGCTTCCTCCATTTTTCCAAAAGCCATTGAGCTTAATATGCTGTAGGAGCTTTCAATTACGAATAAAAATGGGAGGAGTTAGATCTCGGTAGAATAAATCAAAAAAATTAAAAAGAAACAATTGACAATTGGTTATAAAACATACTCTTGATATTACGTTGATTGTATGATTAAAGGGTTACTTTCTCAAAAAAAAAAAACTGGATTCCAGTATTAAGCCTTGAGTTTCAAAATCTCCGCATGAGTCTCTAAGACTCGACGTTAGGACCCGACACCTGAATTCCAAGACCTAAGGTCTGATCCCAAGTCCTTGATTTTGCACTTCCAAACATTTTAAAGGGTGTTTTAGAAATTAAAAAAAAAAGAGTTAATTTTATGTTAAATCTCAAGGGTGACAAAAGAAATCACTACTCAATGGTTTGTGAGAAAAGCATCTCTATGTTTTTTTAGAAACAGTAGCTGTGCTTGTAAGATTTAGAAGCGCTCTTATTTTTTCCTGCCAAACACTAATAAAGCTTATATAAGTACTCCTAACCAGACCCTGGGTACCGAGGGTCAAATTTGGCTTGTTTTGACTATGGAATACATAAAACATAATTGAATCAGCAAATATAAACCTCATATCGCATTTGTACCATTTTGTTAGTTATGATTTGTCTACGGAGCAGTTTCACTCGATTACAAGACTTGCATACAAAAGCAGCTTCACTTACAGACTATAAGATTTGGAAACCCAAAAAGCAGCACATATTATCTAATTTTAAGTACAAGTCTAACCAACCATACAAGGCATGTTTGGATTTGAGATGTAGTGGTTTTTAATTTACAATTGCTGTAAAATGAAATCACTAGATGCCAAGTAGAAGGTGAAGGATGAGGTTGGTAACCAAGAAAAAGTTTGTTTACCAAACACCTAACTCCTGTGCTTCCAAAATTAAGTAGAAGCACCCAAATCTCAAACATGTCCTAGTTAACATCAGACATAAGTTCACAAATTATCTCAGTCTCTTACTCACTTGCCTCAGCTATATCCTTGATTCACAACTAAAATGAGGATCACACTCCAGATGCATGAAACGGAGTACACGAAATCCAGGAGGAGAGTAATTATCTTACAGTATCACTGTGGTTTGAAAACACAATGTGCATAAATCAAAAGACAATTGCCAGCACGTGTTGTTCCTAGTTAGTACTCTAGCGAGTTCAGTTCACTACAACTTCAAACTGCTGGATCCCCTTTCCTAAGAGCAAGATTTATCAACGAAAATTATAAAAAGTACCCATAAACTTAACCATTTCTTCCCTGGTAAGTCCAGTGTTTTACCATAGCTAAGTCATAAGGCGATCTGTTGGTCACTCTATAATGTTTATGGAGAACATAGGAATTGTATCCCTTCGTATGGTCACCATATATTTGCAAGCAGCAATCCCCTAGGGGCTGGGAGTCAAGTCCACAAGAAGACTTGAACTGAAGTTTATAGTTTTATCACAGTGGGCTACCTTTTAGAATAAGGAATGTTAACCTCTTCGAACATGCATGGATTTCCTACACCTCATAATTGTCAAATACTTCCTTCTAGCATGCTAATTAAGCATTAAAGAGACATCAGTAGCAGCTAGCTTGGTTGATAAAGGTCTCTTCTATATCCAATTAAAAAGTTCTTGAAACTTCCATCAGGGTTGGAGAGTTGCTTAGAAATGAATAAATATTTCTCTTACATTCATGCTACCACCAAGCAAGACAGCAGGATTAATAGCAAAATGATGAGGAAAACAAAAATATTTCATCTGACAGATTAGAAACAGCCACAGACAGGACTTGCTTCATTTAATGATCATAATATGAGAGGTAGTGTGAATCCAAGAAACTCTACTGACCAAATCAAAAATAAAAAAAATGAAAACAATTAAACTGCCCGCAAAAAACAGTTCATTTTCAGTTTCTGTTGGCTGTGTCTGCTTCCTCTGCATCAGAGTCCAAGTTTGCAGACGTATCATCAGAATGCAAATGCTCTTTTGTTTTTACTTTTTACTTTAACAAACTGTCTACTAGGTGCTACTCGAAGAGGTCTTCCCATGAATATCTGCAAGACAACCACCTCTCAGAGTTATTCACTTCAAAACTCTTATAAGATTCAAATGGTAAGACACACTAAGGCATCCATTACATTCCCACACCAAAAACACAAATCAGGAAAACAAGTAACTAAGTGCAATTACTGAACCCATGATTACCTTTCCTTACAAAGAAAAAATGACTGCCTCAGCTTCTTTCTTGGTTTTGAAGGAGACAAATCCATACCCAGATGACCTTCTTGCATTATCATGAAAAACAACTTCAGTAGAGACAACATCCCAGCCTTCCAATACAAAGAACTCTTTAACATCTTTAGCCCTCGCTTCAAAGGATAGATTCGCGATGAACGCTCAAATGTTGGAACTAGTTTGGGTTGCACAGGGGCATATTTCTTCTTTTTTGAGTTTGTGTAATTGACCTTTAAAGTATGACCCTCAAATTTCTACAAGAAACTTACAAGAACATGAACATCTCCTAGTTGAAAAAGCAGCAAGAAACAAGGTAACACAGCCTATGCATAGTTGCTAAGAAAGTAGAAGAAGTTAAAACGAATTTTCCATAAATCCTATGCAATCAGGTCATCAAGTGGTTCACCATAAATTGCCAATACAAATGAGTTCAAGGCCATAAAACGCACATAACAATCAACATAGTTATATTGGACTAGATTTAAATGGCGTTTTTCTATCTTCCAAGGATCCAAATAATAAAAGCCATCCAATCATAACTTCAAATTCAATCATTTCCCATTTTCTCTTACAGACAAAACCAAGCGTAATAAGAATTTCGCAAAAATATGTGTAACTCATTAAAGAAATGAACTTTTATATACTTACATACCATTCCAGAATATTGAGAGCAGCAACAGCCTCCTCAGGAGATCCCATTGTAACAAAGGTCAAACCCCTGTTCCTGGTCTTGTTATGCATAGAAAGCTAAAACGACAACAATAAAAGTAAAACACACACACACATTACCAAACCGATCAAAAAGCGAAACACATATCACAAAGACCAAAAAGAATTCTCAAGAACCAAGAATAAAAAGAATAATAGACACCTCAACATCCAGAGCTGTCCCGTGTTCCTCAAACAAAGCACGAATATCTTCATGGGTAGAAGACCAAGACACGTTCTGGGTAATCAATCTGGCCTTAGAATATTATTTTTCTTGTTGCTCAGTAATTGTAGTTTCACTGGAGACATTAAAGGGAAGAAGAAGGATCAACAACTGGGACTTAAGTTGTGGCAGAAAAATGAAAAACAGAAGGACTAACCTTTTTGGGTTCAATTGCCAGTGTGTGAGAATGAGAGAGAGGACAAAAAAAAAAAAGGAGAAATATTATCGTCCCTTAAGTTGGTTTTGTTGTTTATGGAAAAACAAGAAAGGGGCTACACGAAATTGTTGTAGTTGTTTTTGTTCAGTGGAAGAGTAGGAGGTTGAAGGGAAACAGTCAAGAAGAAGAAGAGACTTAACCACCAATTTTGAGTTTAAAGAAGAAGAGAGTGTGTGTTTGAGCAAGAGCAACAGGAGGATTTGGAATTTGCACAAGGAGGTTTGCAGATTTTTGCAACGCAAAAATATCAAGAAGACTACACTGGAGTCGTTTTGAGTTGGAAAGAGTGGCATAAACGACGTCGT
The DNA here is from genome assembly GCA_032401905.1 of Swietenia macrophylla. NCBI lineage: Eukaryota > Viridiplantae > Streptophyta > Magnoliopsida > Sapindales > Meliaceae > Swietenia > Swietenia macrophylla. The sequence goes on along the minus strand of CP135580.1, from coordinate 4,034,744 downwards.
GCATGAACATTGGACTTCATATAATAATGGTCCTGAAGTGTTTTCTTTCGCCGAAGACAAACTCGTAGAAGTCCATTAATATGGCTCATGGCACTTATCAAATTTGATAACAATTGCTAAGAATTCATTGCTAAATTTCTCCCACATTGGAGTGCATTTGAAAATTGAAATTAATTTGGACTAAATTATCCAAAAATAATGTTAGTACTTTCTCCTAATCTGTATTTAATTGTACGTAAATAATAATTTACATGCATCAAAAGATCTTTCACAAGTTGAAGTTTAAACCAAAAAATGTCCAAATTACCAAGACAGTGCAAGGATAAAGAACATTTGAACATGACAATCACCACATTTGTTAGAATGAAGTAGTGTTGCATTAAGTACACACCACAATCAGTTTCCAAGATGTTACAAAGAGTACAATTTTGTGAATTAGCAAAACATCTTCGAGTTAATTTCTAACCACCACCTAAAATCAATGAATTTCCAAGGAGGAAAAGAATGAAATTAGGACAATGTACAAAAGCTAGTCATCACTTCTTATGCCTTCTAGAGTCAGGAGAGTTATATCTCAAGGGTGATAGAGGCTGTCTTGCCGTTGAATTTGGATCAAAATCAATCTTCTCAATCGGGCTGCTCATCTTTGGCCTTGATTTTCGCTTGTTTGTCTGTGAGAAGGGCGGATAGTTCATTTTAGAAGTTACGTAAACATATGCAGAAAGTAAAAAGTCACACATAAAAGAGAGCATGTGATTGAGTTTTTCTGCTCGTCTCTCCCTTACCTTAGCAGAAGCACTGTTGCTTTGCTTTCCATTGGAACTATTCAGGTTCCTTTCTTTGTGGAGTTGCCTCAGTAGCCTTTTATTATCGGCATCCAAAATTTTGTTTTGTTCAAAAAGCAAGTTCACCTATATGTATCAATATTAAGTTACAACAGGGATGATGTGAATTCAAATAAACACTTTATTTAAGATTCTTCTCACCTCCTCTTTGGCTCTATCAAGGCTCACCCTAAGGTGTTCCTTATCCTGCTCAAGTGTCCTGATTTCAGCAGCTAGTGATAGTACTGTTTTAGTTGATGGCTTCAAGCTGCCACAGCAAAAAATAATATTTCAAGGGGAAAAAGTCAAGAGATCTTCGGACAAAATCAGTGACAACATTAAGATAAGTGAAAATCTAATCAAAGGTTTGGTAATTGATTGGCACATCACCCTAACCTTGATAGCCAAGTAATGACAAGATGGAAAGAGCAGGGAAAGCTCCTCACCTTTCCACCTTTTCAGCAATGATTGACAAGGCTCATGTTCCATATTTCCCTCCAAGAATGCATGCCCAGACATAATTTCATCTTCAGTAACCAACGTTGTCAAAATGTACTCCAATAAATTTTCTTCTGGAGCTATGCCCGCGGCAGAAGAATCAGCCTATGTGATAACAGTGAATACACAAATTATCAGCATCACAAAGTTTAGAAATCTAATATGAAGCCATAACCAATTCATTATCAAAGAGAACAAAGAAGAAACATAAAGGAAGCTGACTCAGTCCTCACTGTAAGTAACGGGCAATAGCAAATGTTTTCACCAACATTACTACAGTGCTACTATGTGGTATATATCCTTCTAAGTATTGCAAAAACCTTCATCTAGGTTACAGCAAATTCTAACAGTTGTCCAAATTGTTTAGCATAAAAAAGCAAAAAAAAAAAAATCAGAAATGCTAGTGCTTGATATCTTGATATGTCAGCACAAAAACTTAATAATACAGCTTTCAGAAATAACAAAAAAGTGCACAACCAACTGAACACAATTCACCTAACAATTCCTTCTAAAGAAAATTCATGCTCAATCAGTAAGATCCAAGAGAAACAATATTGAAAGTGGCAAAATCAACAAATTCATGATAAAAGACAATCTATGGTTAGTTTCATCTAATAACAGTTCATATCTTATCTAATTGCATCACTCAACTTTAAAAGAAGAGACCAGAGATGTTAAACAACCACATATGGCAAGAGACAATCATCTACACTACAGTACTTCTGCCGAAAAATTTTCATTATTGCATCAGCTTCATGTGACCTCCAGGAATTAACATCCATAAGCATTAATATCCAACTAAGATATTAAAAATCGATTGAGATTGACAGCAGAACCAAATCTTCCATTATGAATTATTATTCAGTATACTATCCACCGTTACCCTGCAACTTGATAGCTAAAACACATTTTACACTGCACAAACAGCCACTCTATCTTCTAATAGTACATTTCAATTAGTTTTCCATAATTGGAAGCATCCATACTAACTCTACTTTCAATGATCCAGCCACTATGTAACTGCAAATTTAAAGTCAATTAAGCACCGCACAAAAAAAATTAATGGAAAAAATAATTCAAGGAGAAGTTTTGAAAAAAAGAAAACCCTAGAACAATCGATGATTTGATCTTTTTCTTTGAGCTTGGAGAGTAAAAGGAAGCATTGATTGCGAACCAGACGAAGTGATTATTGCGAGTGAAGGAGTCTCAACTGCAGAGTTTCTGTGGAGACTGAGAGACCCAACGTGTGATCGATTGATTCTTTTATGAACTTGTGGATTTCACGATGGATTTCCATTGAGATTAAGAACCTTAGATTGAATTTGAAAAGGGAAAATTTTCGCGCTTTACGTTCCGCTGGAATTCAATTTGGGATTTGAAAGTTAAAAACGAGAGGCTAGCCGTTTGGGCGCGTTTATAAATGAGAATTTCGTATGTTGAATACACGTGGCAGATGCTGGTGTGGACGGACTAGAAGGGCCTTGTGTTCGCTTCCTTGGCTCAACCAATTACGCCGGGACATTAGATTTTTGTCGAATTCATGTACTATTTAATTAGTATCGAACTCTCGTAATTAAACTATACAAATTTTAATTGATACATGAAAAATAATTTTGAGTACATTAAAAGTTTAGAAAATTAAAGAAAAGTTAAAAAATACAAAAGAATTTGAAAAAAAACACTTTAAGTTGAATGAAAAATTATAATATTATAAAACTTTACAACTCTTTAGAACTACTTGTGTTTGTATTTTGGTAGATGATTTGACCTAAAGATGTGAGGTTTATTTATAATCGTAGGAGGGTAAAATAAATAGCTAAGATTTACTCTACAAATGCCACTTTAGATGATTTAAATTTGCTCTTTATTTTTTATGCAAATAGGGAAAAAAATTTAAATTCAAATGTTTAAAAATTTCCTATAATGGTTCCCTCAAATTGTTAGATATTTTAGAGTTTTTGACCTTCTAAAAATTGGGCTTGTCTTAGGCAACTTTGGGCTTATTTTTGCGTCATATATATGGGCTTATTTTCGCGTCATATATATGGGCTGATTTAAGCTTACTTTGATGCCTTCCTTTTAAGCTTCTGGCCTGCGTTTCGTAATATCCTCCTCCATTGAAGTCCTTGACGTCCTCGTCAAGTTTTTCTTACGTGTGTGCTTTGATGACGTGAAGGAATTTTCGTGAGTTTTCCTCTTTTCCCTGACTAGGAATATATAAGTGATTGTTGACAATATTGAAAATGCTGTCGTGCATTTTAAATCACCTTACCTTGCCTTTCTTGGTAAGTTTCGTAAGACTCTTGGAGAATTGATCATTGGGCAAGCCTTTTTTTACGCAATCCATGATGTTGCACTTGGGCCGACAAATGTTCGCAAATTCTGCTTTGCAACTCAATGCGTCGTCCACGACATTTACTCATCCAAGCTTGTATTTCATGACATAATCGAATTATGTGAAGAAGTCTTGTTATTTTGCTTGCTTAAGGCTGAGTTTCTTCTAATTCTAGAAGTCACTCGTTGCCATATTGTTGATTTTAATCACAAACTGGCTTTCAAGCAAGTAGTGTCGCCAGACCTGCATGCAGTAGATAATCGCTATTATTTCTTTGTCATGCACTAAATATCTCCGCTTTATGTCATTTAGCCTACGGCTCTCATATGTAATGTGGTGTCCGTTTTGCATAAGCACACCCCCAATAGCAAAGTCCGACGCACCCATATATACTTTGAATGACTTAAAGTAATCGAGTAGCAAGTGAACCGACTCCTCCATCATGACTTGCTTAATATCTTTGAAGAATTCCTGACATGTTGGCGACCTCTCCTATGTCTCCTTCTTCTTAAGCAAATTGGCCAAGAGTGTTGCTCGAATGAAATACCCTTAAATGAAGTGTTGGTAATAGTTGACTAGGTCAAAGAATGATCTTAGCTTTATCACGATGGTAGAGGGTTATCATTCTTAAATAAAGCATACCTTAGCCGTGTTCATATGGATCCGTTCACCCGTTATCTTGTAGCATAAGAAAATCACCTCCTATTAAGTAACTGAGCACTTTTTCTTCTTCACGTACAGCTCATTGTCTCGCAAAACTTGAATGACTAGCCTGAAATGCTCCATATGCTCCTTAAAATTTTTACTGTAGACCACAATATTGTCCAAGTATACCACCACAAACTTATTGAGCAATGGGTAAAAGATTTGTTCATTAGGATACATATATAACATGACTAAGAATTCATATGATTCATACTTAGTCACACATGAAGTCTTTAGCCCATATTCCTCCGTGATACGTACTTACCAATAACCGAAACTTAGATCGAGCTTAGAAAACCACCTAGCATTCCCAAGATAATCGAATAGGTCATCCACGTGAGGGATCTAGTAGCGATTCTTGACCATTACCTTATTTAGTGGCCGGTAGTTAATGCACATACGTTAACTCCCGTCATGCTTGTATTGGAACAAAACCGACAAGCTGAATGGTGCCTTCGAGGGCCTTATGAATCCGGTCTCTAACAACTTCTTGAATTGCTTCTAGAGTTCCTTAAACCCGTGAGGTACCATACGATATGGTTTCATGATCGGTGGTTTAATTTTAAGGTCGAACTCGATTTCATGGTCCACCTCACGTCTCAACGAAAACTTTTTTAGTAATTTTAGAGGCATCATATCTTTTAACGCTCAGAGATTGCCTTAAACCTTTTTCAGGATGTCAAAAGTGGTTGTGAAAGTATCATCTTTCTTAAGAATGGTGAGATAGGTGTCATTTCCTTTCTTAACTCCCTTAATAACTTATAACGCAGACAACACCTTGACATTGATGATTTTTTACTTAATCGGCACCTTGTGTATCTTTCTCGCGTCATTAAATTCTATACATTTATCAATTGTGAAGGTAAAGGGTAACATTCGATCAATGAACTCGTCGTCCAACATCATGTCGAAGTCGTTCATTGGCACATTACGAGCCGTACTGCGAATTGGCCGAATTTCATCAACATGCCATTCGATGATCTGATCTGTATCGGCACATTACGAGCAACTCGTGAATTAGCGAGGTGGTTAGTTAACAACTTTCACCTATATCGGCTCTTTGACATACGCCAAACGCAATTACTGTGCAAATATTTGGTGATCAAGCATCGGTTAGTGCCACAATCAATAAATGTCTTAAAACTTATCCCATTAATATTGGCATCGATGTACTTGAGCGTCTTGCCAGGATCAAGTTTCGCTGTTGGTTTCGCTTTGGACTTCGCCCCCTTAGACATCTCTTTGGCCTTGACTAAGTTGAAGACGTGCACTGATGATGGCATTTAGCTTGGAGCATTGCGAACATTTTTTGGTATGGTGTGGTCTTCTGCAAAAGAAGAAATTTCACTTTTGCCTCTCGTTGCACCTCTCGTCTCTTAGTGGTCGGCTTGGTTACGGATTTACCTTGTGAGGTCGGTCTCTTCCGTTTTTGTCATGACTGCTCCAGTTGGAGTTCAGAGTCGTCTTCTGATCCTTGTCGCCCTTAGATGGCTCGAGGTGATATTCGATCAGCGTTTCGACTGCTACAATTGCTAAAGTAAAGTTTTAGACAATTAGATAGTATAATGTAAAAAAAGAAAATAAAAAATTACTTAAAAGTTTAAATGGCATTCATTATGAGCTAATTTAAATGCCATATTATCAGTACTTAATACGAGCATGTTGGTGATTGGTGCTATGTATGTTTTGGCAATTACAAATTACAAATTATAAATTGATATTAATGTCATTGTTTTAATTAAACAAGTTCATGGTGTTTTCTTATACTCCCAAACAAACTCTAGTGTGAAACTAAGATAATCCAACTGTCTAAACAGTTGGAGTTTACAATAATAAGAAGCAACCCCAAAATTTTAAGTCAAAACCAACATGCAACCAGTGTGTGGTCTTTGAGGGCCAATTTCCAATGCTTAACTGGGCTACCTACTTCTTATTATGAGGCTGGATATATGCATGTCATTATTCAACGTTGAAGAGTTTTAAGAAAAAAGAGAAAATGTTAATGCTAATCCTAATCCTAATTAAGCTTAAGATAAGAAAATCAAGGTATTAGGTAAAACCTTTTTCAGGATATCTTGTACAAGTTGAGCATCCTTAGCCGTTTCTTTGGCCACATTTTCAATAAAAGTAACAGCATCTTTGAGTTTTCTATCTTATGGCAAATGATCACCGATCTCTTTTGCTACATTCTCCATTTTCTCAGCAACCTTTTCTACAATATCTACAACATGTTTGCTGTGCCTCAACTTCCTCTTATGTTATATACATAATAAATAAAAAAGTTTACAATAAATAAGATTGATGAACTATGAATTATAATTCAAACAATAGTAATGCATAAATTTGCATTCAACACTTTATTTATTAAATGAGTTGAAGATGACAAAGTTTTTACTGCAAACTTATGTATTTGTATTTCATCTTAATGTAAAGTTACAAAAAACTCTGAATATAAACTAGAGAAGATTGGGGAGCAAAAAGACTAAGAGTGTAATCTACCTACACTTGTACATGGGTTAAAACTATTTCAACCTTAGGATCAAAAACGGTTATAAGAATGGTACTGTTAATGATTGTAACAGCTGTAGCTATTATTGCAGGTAAATACGTTTATTTCATTCCATCATTTATTTATCTTTATTCCAATTGATCTGTACTCTATTTTCTAGCTATTTTTCAAGTCATTTGCATATGCTATATCAGCGGACATTTTATCTTCTTATTTAAATTCATCATCCTCCCTCAAGCTCGAGGTTCTCAAGGGAACTTTGAGCTTGCTTCTAAAGTAATTAAATTTGCCGTAAGGTAAAATTTTAGTCAAAGTGTCTGTGATTTAGTCTTTAAAAGGTATATACCTAATTTCTATTTCTCCTGAGCTTACCTTGTCCCTTACAAAATGAAGATCTATCTCTATATGTTTGGTTCTAGCATGGAAGACTGGCATCAAAGTCGTGGCTGCAGCACTTTGATTATCACACCATATTATAGGAGTTCTTATAAGTAACATATCCAGCTCTTTTAAAATAAAATAAACCTAAGCAATTTATATGTATACAAGAGCTATTGCTCTGTATTCTGATTCAACAGACAACCTAGTAATCACTCCTTACTTCTTCAAGCTCTAAAAGATCAGATTCTCATCAACGAAAACATAATACCCACTGATTGATCTTTGGTCATCTCTAGTGCAGCCTCAGTCCGCATCTGTGAAAGCTTGGATGTCTAAATTATTTGATTTCTAAAATTTAAGCCCAAATTCTGATTTTTCCTTTAGGTATCTGAGTATTCTTTTGCAGGACAACCAGTATGCTTATATTGGATTAGCCATGAATTGGCTTAATTTGTTAAAACGAATGATAGGTTTGTTCGAGTCAAGGTTGCATATTCTAAGCAGCCAATTACACTTTTGTATAATGTTTGATCAAAGAAAGAGAACCTACTATTTTACTCAATTTTGCTCCAGCATACAGAGGTGTATCCACTTTTTTACAACTTTCAAGATTCACTTTTTTGAGTAAGTCTTGTATATATTTACTTTGAGAGATATGGAGTGTATTGTCAATTCTTGTGACCTTAATACTTAAGAAATGAAGCAATCACCCAAGTTTTTAAGAGAGAATTTATTACTCAGCCTTTGAATCAGATCTTCAATCAATTGATTATTACTCCTTATTACCACAATATCATCTACATATACCAAAATAATTATGATGTCTTTATCAATTCTCTTAAAGAATAAAGACACATTTGACTTTGAGTTCTTAAAGTCCTATGACAGTAACTTTGTTATCAATTTATCAAACCAAGCTTTAGGTATTTGTTTAAACCTAGAAGGTGTTTTCTAGAGCTTACATACACAATTAGGTCAAGTTTTATCAATCATTCCCTCAAGTTAAGGCATGTACATAATTTCAAATAGCTCTCCATTTAAGAATGCATTGTTGACATCTAGTTGCCTGAGGTTCCAACTAAATGTCACAATCAAGTTAAGTATTATTTGGATTATAGAAGCCTTTACAACTGAGCTATATATTTTATAGAAATCAATGCTAGGGATTTGGTGGAAACCCTTGGTAACCAGCCTTGCTTTGAACTTTGAGACACTGTCATTTAAGTTTTCTTTTACTTTAAATACTTATTTATTTTTAACCAGTTTGAGGTCTTGACTGTATGGTATCAAAGTCCATGTTTCCTTTTTAAAAAGGGCATTGTATTCTTCTTCTATGGCTCGCTTCCATCTCGGATCTTTTAATACTTGAATAGGATCAGTTAGAACAATGATACTATCATCAATTAGATAAAGTTTTAACTTGAAGATTCCAGCTTTCCCTCTTGTGATCATAGGATGTGTGGAGGTATATTTATTTAAAGCTTGGCAAAGTGCTATTTCAACACCTGAATATAAACTAGAGAAGATTGGGGAGCAAGAAAACTAGAAGTGTAATCTATCTACACCTGTATATGAGCTGGAACTATTTCAACCTTAGGATCAAAAATGGTTATAAGGACAATACTGCTAATTATTGTCACAACTGTAGCTATTATTGCAGATAAACACATTCATTTCATTCCATCATTTATTTGTCTTTATCCCAATTGATCTGTACTCTATTTTCCAGCTATCTTCCGAATCATTTGCGTATGCCACATTGGCGAACATTCTGTTTTCTTGTTTAAATTCATCAAAATGCACATTTTGCTAACTTTTTATGCTTAACTTTGAATCTTTGGAATTAGAATAGCCCCTATTTGTTTCTACAATAGGGTTGAATTACTGTTATTACAACTCTTATAATCCATAATTTCTTGTTAATAGTAGCACTATGAACATTTTATTTCACAACAAGAGTAAGTATCAAAAGGCAAGCCACTAGCAAATTTACCTACCAATAACTAGGAAATGGGTCAAAAGGATGCGAGGGACGCTGTTGTAAACAACCACATCCTTGATATTAGAAGATTGTAAAGTCTGGTTTCTCAATAAACTGCATTTATCCTTGTGTTTTGGGATCATAGAAACACAAGCTGGATTAAAACTAATAATTTAAAATCTGCGGCTAGACCAAATATTACTTATATGTGTGAAGTTGTAAGCAGCAATTGATCCTATAGTCATTGGCATAACTTATAGACTCTAAATCACATGTCTAATCCAAGAAATCTCACAATAATATGGAATTATAATTTGGTAGTTGATAAATTATAGCCAAATCTTTGTATATATACCTCCTCTTGAAAATGCTGGGATGATGTATAACATGACTCGTAGAACATTAGACATCAAAAGTATTTGGTTGTTGCTAGATCCATTCTTTAGTGGATTAGGAATCGAACATATATTATAATTCCAAAGGTCAATTTTTTTTATAATTTATGAATCTTACATACCATACAATGCTACTTAGCTCTTAATAAGTTGACTTATTATGGAAATATGACAGTTTGAAGTACAAATGAAATTATAAGCAAGGAAATTAGCTTGGTTTTAACAAATAACTGGTAGTTAACAATCCGTGTCACCTCTTGCTGACTTTAATCCAAATTACACATGACTGTATCCCACTCGAAGTGATATTTCTTGCTTAGTAGCATATTTTCTGTTGCAATTTGCAAGCCCTAATAATATACTTGACTTGTCTTTTAGTCTAAGTTACTCAACACATGAACATGAGCTTTACGATTAAAATTATCAGTCGACGCTATAGTAATTAGCTAACCCACATGCTTTTCTAATGCACGCATATGCAATTCATCTCCTTTTTGGGATATATGTATAGTTTTCGAAATAGATCATGGGAAAGTCAAATTGCACTTTGCACGAAATTAATTTTCACTTTTTATAATTCATTTTTATGTTTGTAAGAGAGAAACATTAGTGGATACTTTATAATGAATAACTAAATTACAACCGTCTTAACAAACGAGAACATGCCTTTTCTCTGCTGTAATAATACATTAGTAAGAGTAAAATGTAACCTAAATACATCAACACAATTTATTGTATGCATAGATATAGCAATTGTTTAAACTTATATTAGCAAATAAATGTCCACTTATTTCAATTAATAAATTAAGCTATATATGTGTTAATTGTTCGGCAATCTAGCTAATCTATTTTTTTGTCACATTCTTTGTTCCATATCTTCTTACTAGGATTCATTAGTGGTTCCCTCATTGTGTCTGGGACTTCATGCTTCCGTTCATCTATTTAAATTAATTTTGCACAAAAGAATGATCATTGGATTTTGTATTTTAACAACAATAAGTTCAGGCTGGGGCAATTTTTGATAGGAGTTGCTTAACTCACATAAATTAGACATAAATTTACAGGGTTTGAATTGATATAAAATAAAATAATTATTAAATAAATAAATATAATATTATTAATAATTCTATTGTGTTTGAATTTAAAGGTTTTAGATTTTGTACTGTAATAACAGTAAGCTTATAGGTGTATAGAGGTGAGAATTTTTGACATGATCCATCTAATTGACAAGAACTTGATACAAATTTATGGGTTTGAGTTGACATAAAATGAAAAACTATTAAATGAATAAATATTATATGACATGATTAATAATCGTATTGAATTCAAATTTAGAATAATTAATCATATCGAATTTAAGTTTAGAGTTCTTAACACGTGAATCTATTTATGACATAATTAATTATTTGAGTAATCATAATATATTAATTTATTTATAATTTAATAATTTTATTTAATAATTTTTATTTTTTGAAATAATAAAATTATACTTATTACATTTTAAAAAGTATTTAGTTATATTGAATTGAGACTTACGTCCTCATGAGAATGAAGGGACCATAATAGACATTTCATATAACAAAAATATATCACAAACCAAAATATTCATACATCAGGTTACGAGTTGGCTTCGATACCATTTGTAACAGTTTAAACTCGACAACTTAATAAATATTATCAATAGTTTAGGTTCAACAACTGAATAAATATTGTTTACTTTGGACACACAATTTCTCACAAGTTCTTCTCCAACTTTGCAACTTAAAATGCAATACATGGTTATGAGAATCAAAGTTGTGTAAGTTGCAGTCCAAACTCACCCATTAGTGACGTGGAATGGGATACTGTGAACAAAATCCTTGGTTATTTTTGCATCTTCAAGAAGCTTGTCAACTATTTATTAGACACCTTCTCCACCGCATCAATTTTCTCTACCACTTTTACCACCTTCTCTCTTATTGCTTTAGCATTATTCCTAATCTTTTTTTTTTCAAAAACCTGTTTATCCTCTTCCTCTATTAGAGTTTCCTTTCTTACTTTTTCGACAATTGGAAATATTTTTTTCAATCAAGAAAAGATTTTTGCAATGATGACCAGTAGAAAACTTGTCATCATAGTTAAAGCAAAGGCCACCTTTTCTTTTGTCATTCAATTATGCAGGACTGGAGTCTCCGAATTGCTAGATTTTTTGAACATGATAGACTTGGAGAAGGTATCGATGGTGGTGTCATAGGGGTTGGCATCTCATCAAAGTCTTGCAATCTTTCTCTTGGTAGATTTTGTAATTTTGATTCATAAAGCTTTGCAAGAATGATAGCTCCTGATAAAGTCATAAGATTCACTGCCTAAACATCAACTCGTATTGCATCCTTTGATCCACTCGAAAGCACCCAACTTGTTACTCTTCATAAAAAGTTCTTGCTCTATGTAATAATCGATCAAACTCTACTTGGTAGTCTCGGATATTACCGCTTTGCCTGAGCTTAGTAAGATCTTCAAAAAAATTCTGAAACTGTGAATGTTCATAGAGTAAATGCAGTTCAGTTTTGAAAGTTTCCCGATCTGTGTAAATTCTTAGTTTAAACTTTTGAAACCAAAGTTGAATATCACCTTCCAAGTGACAACCAGCCTTTAGTATTTTATCACACTCTTGAATTTGTTGAAAATCAAAGAATTGCTTGGCTCCACATATCCACACTTTTAGATCTTCCATTCCATTATATCTTAGAAAATCTAACTTGGTCAACTTGGCTGTGGTAAATACACCACTACTAACAATACATTTTCTTTTGTTGTTGTTAGATGATGATGACCCATCTTGTCCTCCACCTGAATTAGTGACTAACTTCTCCTTAATTGGTTGGCTAATACCACGATCATATCCCTTGCATGTTTCATGAGACACTTCTATACAACCTTTATCTCTTGCCTTAAAGATTGTTGACCTGCATTCAGCAAATCGATCTTGCTTTTTAAATGATTTAAATGGTGGTCGGACATGTTTAGCTCTGATACCAAGCTGTTATGTTACTTGGCAACTGAACTTGTAACAGGTTTATTCACAGGAAAAGTACAAGGATCAAGTTTATGTTGGTTCCCTACTTGGGCTACTCATGGTGATTGATCTCGTAACATGTTTATTTATAGGAAAAGTAAAAGGATCAAGTTTATGTTGGTTTCCTATTTTGGCTACTTAGGATAATTCGAGATATCCTAGCCTTCTTAATTTAACAAACATTTGAAGTAAAATTATGCATGCATTATTCAATAGCTCAAGGAACTTAAATAGCCATTTGGCTTACAAGATAATGACCAGAAATAAGATAAAAATCAGCATAAGATAAGCAAGCACATCCCTTATTTAATATAAACTATTATTATCTTATATTTAATATAAAAGAATGCTCTAATTGTAGATGAAGTAGTCTTCTAATAAGAGTTCAAATCTCCTCCCCAACATATACGCAGGAAATCATGCATGCAAGACAATGAGAAATTAAATAGAACAATATTGGTCCCGATAATCAAGTATAAAAACGTAAGAATGAAATGTTTACCTACATCAGGCACCACCAATTTCGACGTTAATCAGCTAATAATACTATGAGAAAAAAGTAGGAAGTGTGCTAGACTTCTAGCACCACCATAATTCTGGTAGAATCGACTCCCTGGAACCTAAATTTAACCAGGTAAACCAAGATTAAAACAAAATAACTAGAGCAAAAGTGGTTGGTGGCCCAAACTGTTGAACTCTACATTTTTTTTTAATCAAGAGCTGGAAAAAAATAACAGCATTAACTATTCGTGCACGGTAGTTAATTTAACTTCTTGACCGGAATTGTGGATCTTTCATATTGAAATCTGCAATCCATTGCATTACACATATAGGGTGACTGTCGTCATTAATTTAGCTTGCTTGCGCTTTGTATTCAGAAAATTCGGTCTCTTGAAGTTGAAGATGACTCTTAACTACCCGATAAATGATCCGAGCACGACATGATCTTTTGACCTGGTTGGCCGTACGTTGTGACATATATGCCTTATGAGTTAAATGATCACGGTGATTTTAGATGTAGTTAGTGCCGTCTGTTTTTTAACTAGTAGATTAATTAGTTAAACTCCCACGGGTTTAGAAAATTTAGATCCCCCAGTATACAAGCCTACTTAGCTTATCATAAAATAAATGCGCCAAAAAGTCAAGATGGGGTTTGGATCCGTTTGGAATATGTCGAGATCAAACATTGAGAGGACCGAAATGTTTTAGGAATTGGCTATGTACGCTCTGGTCATGTAGATTGATTTCTAGAAAGGCACTTTTTTGCCCGGAGTCATGCAATGATAGTAGGATTCGGACGTATCAACATTCAAAGCAACTGACTTACGTAATTAAGTGGACACACAGCATGCTTCTGGTCGAATGACACCAGTTCGTCCATCTTATTCTGCCGTGAGATTTCATTTGCCGCACACAGAGTTAGCACATTGTTGGTTATTTTTCTTTCTTAAAAATTAAGACACATAAGCCTCACATACATACATACATATATATATATATATATGTATGTATATATATCTCTTGGATCAACTTTAAATTAGCCTCCAAGCCCGAGTCTTGCAATCTTCACTGTCAAGTTTGACATTTGGTGTCCCAAAAAAATGGTTCCGCACCAAAGTTGGGTAATTAGGATAAGGATAATTAGGAATTTTCGACCGAAGTCATATCTGCCAGTAATTATTGGACCGTATGTCAGGCTTCTTCTCCAAGATGCCACCTAAGTTAATTCTAATTATTATTTTTATAATAATTTAATCTACGGATGTATTAAATTTTGTAATAATCTTTTTTTTTAAAAAAAATACTGTTAATTTTACATAAAATCATTAAAAATTAACAAGAAAATACTAATTATAACAATTGCACTCTTATTAAACAAATTTTGTACAGTCCTTATTCTTACTCTGATGTGACTTCGTATTCGGCTCTACCTAAAACAGACGATGTACATTTCAACCATGTCCAACTTTGATCCAACTTGCTCGATGTTGATTTTTCATCTTGTTTGTTTAAAGGAGCTAATTTTTTTTTTTTAAATTAATTAAATATGATCAAGTAAACATTTAAGATTAATTAAGTAGTGCATAATCATTTGTGCAAGTAATTGTCAAGTCTGGTCCACCACCAGACATACCAATGGTTTTAACTTAAAAATATATTAATTAACTAAAACTATTTATTATGCGGCTACCCAAATTTTGACATACGTTCCCTCAACTATATCGGTAAATATCAAATCTACCATAAAATTATTGCGAGTTTAAAGAAAACGTTTGATTTGGCCATAATACCCTTAAACACAAATTTTTGTTCAGAAAATAACACCATCTAAACACCTTATTCTTATCCTAGAACTCCCCTTTTTTTTTTCTAACTCTTTTCTCTATTTCACAATATATATATATATATGCGATAAAAAAATTTAAAATAAAATAGTAAAATTTACTAAAATTAAAATTATTATGATGTTTTATTATATATTTTTTTTTTGTGAAATGTATTTTATTATCGTTTGAAGTGAAGAAAAGAATAGAAAAAGACAATTTTGATATAAAAATATGGTATTTATGATACTATGGTTTCAATTAAAAATTTGTTCGTTTTTTTTTTTTTTTGAACATGTTAAAAGGTATTATAGTCAATTCACGCTTATTCATTAATAACAATCCACCATAAAAGTACTTGTGTTATAGTACATTTAGTATTTATTTGATATTTTTTAAAACTTTGTGTAGCTAGATAGATAAAAATAAAAACTTAGGTGGTTAGATGATAATTTTCCATTATTTAATTAATTAAAAATAGGTGATATGAGGTGCATTTTATTTACTCAATTAGATAGATGGATAGGTAAATTTATTCTGCCCAAACTGTGACTCCACGGGTCCCAGCAGTTTATAAGGGACCCTGTCAATTTTACCAACTTTTACGGTATGATGTAGTCACCATGAGTAGGACAAACTACCAAAAATTGCAAGATAATGCCTCCTCCTATTTGCATTTTCACCCACTTTTCAATGTAAAATATATCATATTTTGCCAAGCTTACATACACATTGACATCAGTCTTCCCTCTTCGCTAAACCTTTGAACGTGACATGATCGGACATTTCTTAACCTCGTTGATTTCTTCTCTTGCAATTCAACCAAGACAACTCATTTCTCACAATCCTCTTCCTTCAATTCTCTCTCAGTTATTTTCTTCCACCACTGCTTCTTCGTCACAGTCTCTTTTATTAAATTAAAGCTTTCATTTCATTGGCAATATGAAACACAGAAAACTCTTCCCAGCTTCAGGCGCAAACGAAACTACAGATTGCCCTTATTTCTGTGACCCAAACTGCCCTTTTAATTATAATTGTGTACCTTTACCAGACATTTACTTCCCTCCAGAACCGCCACCTCCTCCTCCTCCTCATCACCAGCATCATTATGTCTCGCCTTCTGTGATAATCTTTGTTACTTTAGCAGTCAGCTTCTTCCTTTTTATTGCTTACTATGTTGTTGTTTCTAAGACTGGTGACTGCAGTTCAGGCAGTAATGGAAATCAGCAAGCTCAATCGGATGATTTAGATGACGAATTTCTCGATGAGAATAGGGTTGATCACCCCATATGGCTTATCCACACGGTTGGTCTTCAACAGTCAATTATTAATTCAATTACTGTCTGCAAGTACAAGAAAGGTGAGGGTCTGATTGAAGGAACTGAGTGTTCTGTGTGCTTGACTGAGTTTCAAGAAGATGAGAGTGTTAGACTATTGCCCAAGTGCAATCATGCTTTTCATATTTCTTGCATCGATACTTGGTTAAGTTCTCATATTAATTGTCCCATGTGTCGAGCACGTATTGTCCCTGACATTGTTTCTGCTCCGTTCGTGTCTGTGGACCGGAATTTGGATAGTCCTTCTTTAACTGTTCATACCCATATTGAGAACTCAGAAATTGATCGTGAGTTGGGTGAGAATGAAGAGAGAAATCGAGAGACTTGTGAAAGCAGGACAGGAACAGAGGATGTGGAGGAACTACAGGTTGTTAATGAACGAATTCTGAAGGATAGTGTGAATTCGAATACGAATGGAGTTACACAGGTAATTGATAATTCAGGAGAAGATATTCAGGCTGTGGATGACGATCCACGAGTACAACCAATGAGGAGGTCTGTTTCCTTGGATTCTTCATTAGCTGAGAACACATGTCTGGGTTTGGTTGATTTTGGTCCCGTTGAATCTGGAAAATTTTCACATAATCAAACAAAAGACCCGGAGAAATCTCATTCAGATGTTTTTGTGGAGCAAGATGGTCCATATTCCAGCATGTCTAGACTGACGGGGAGTTCTGCATTTATGCAATGTCTGCGCAAAGGCCCTGTCTCTATGAAAAGATCATTCTCGAGTAGTGGGAGGTTTCTATCATCTAGACGAAGCCGAAACCTGAATGCAATCCTTCCCTTATGATTATCGCAAGTTCATCACATACAGATGCAGACGACTCTGTCAATAAGTTGGGAGTTTATTAAGCCTGTTTTTGTAGCAAGTATACAACTTTTAAGTCATAAGAAACCGAGGTATATATGGAGAAGTGAAGGTTTTTCAAAGGCAGAAACTCAGTGTATTTGCCAGTACTATTAAGTTCTGAAGTGGAACTAGAACAAGTTTCTCTGTCAGTGTGAATACACAACTAAGCCTGCCTATAAGGGAAAGGTAAAGCTTTCCCACTCGAAAACCTAGTATATATTTGTAATATTGTTGTTTTTCCGGCTATGCAAGCTGTAGCAGAATGAAAATCAGAGACGTTCTTATGTAAGAATAGGTGAAACAGTTGATCCCAGCTATGATTTCACTTCTATTCCTAATTCCTAAGATGTTTCTTTCCAGCCCATATCAGTCGTGTTCATGATACTGCAAAGTTTGTTTACTTTCTGAAGAATGTTAAAACTCTTGTTAAATCTGTTCTTGCATTTGCATACGGTGCAGCCGCGATGCTCATGCTGGTTTTGGAAGTGCATGTTTCAGGTGCATACCATAAGCAGTTTATAATCTCATTTTATTTGCGTTTCCTTTTCCCCCTGCCATTTACTTACCAGAGATAACAAGTCAGCCTTTCTCGAAAATGTAGGCAAATGTAGCATTGAAAATGAGTCCGTTGCAATTTTCATGGCAGTGTTCATTGCGGTAGAAGGCCTAATCAGAAGCAATTATGCTGCTTATATCCCCGCTGATTATTTAACAATAATTTATCTTCTTCCATTCCGAAGGATTGAAATTCAGGAAGCTACTATATATTTCTGTGCCATATCCAGTTACTTTATTGCAGCCAGATATTCATGTCACCAATCACAACTCAAGTAGCTAGCTGATCATAAAATTCTGATGACACTGGTCTTCTTCCCTTGCTAGTTTTCTTCATCAAAATTATGATTATTCTTTCAATAATGCACTTTGTCTTTACTCTTAAGATGATGGTTTATTCCACCTTTTCGATTTGATGTCTAACCATACTTTCTTGCTATCTCAAGTTGCTAGCAAAAGTGTCTTCATTTTCTTCAGATAGTGGCAAACAAATGAAAATCAAATTAACATAGGATTGGACTAATTTATCCCGCAAATACTCCAGTCCCAACAGCTAAGTCCATCCCATTTGTGCACCAAACATGCCCTGATCTTATAATATAGGATTACTTCTTGAACCAGACACGTACCTAGAAAGTTGAGTTGATCTACCAACACGCCTTCAAAAATATGAAACAAATCCCATTTTTGATAAATTTATTTAATTACAATTAAAAGTCATCTGCTAACAGGTTCGGGCGATTAATCACCAAGACGATGAGTGGAACTGAATGAACGAGAAAATTTTACTTTCAAGCCTTGGACAAATTCGTTATTTCAAACTTGACAAAGTAGAATATCATGTTCGCCAAGCCTGACATGCAAAGAATAATTTGTGCAGACTTATAATCCCCTGTTATCACTAAATGCAATGCCAATCTTCATTTTGGCAAGAATTTAATTGGATTTATAACTCGATTTCACTTCCCTCCCTTGTCATATACGACCACTACTTGCTAGCATCTCTCCACTAAGCATTGGTTTCTACAATTGTACCATTGGAAGAGACAATTTTCCTCTTGCAAATTTAATAGTATCCAATTCTCATCGAATAGATTTGATATGTTTTTTAATGAATTTTATATGATTTTAAAAAAAATAATAAAATTCGTAGCAAGTTTGAAATGGATACAAATATAAATAAATATTTGCGAATATTCATAATGTATATTTACATATATTTAATTTTTCTAATTTTTTATAGTATTATTATTTTTAATTGATTAAATTCTTTTAATAATTACCTTCAATTCTTTTAATAAAAATTAAAAGTTGCGCATATTCGAACAATAAAGATGTTATCCGTAAGGTAAATTAATTTTTGTATTACTTATAAAATTTTATTCTTTATTAATTTATAAATTATTATTGACTATGTAAAAATTATGTTGAGTGCTATAATTGAATAAAATAAAAATGTAAATTTGATAATTATTGTTTATTTTAAATTTTTGATATTTTATATATAAACTTGTGAAATAATTATATATTTTTTAAATAACTGTGATGAATTTTATTTTATGTTAATATAATAAATATTTTATGTGAGTAATGTATTTTATTTGAATTAATACTAAAAATTTATAATTTTAATTAAATAATTTTATAAATATGAATTTAATATTTAATAATAATATAAATATAATTAAAAATAT